>CM053793.1:204205106-204637606 GCA_028749045.1 Cupressus sempervirens | reverse complement strand
ACAATCCCATATTGCCCAAGGTCACAGAATTGTTAACAATGTATACATAGGTAGGTTTGAGAAAGTAATGCTCTTTATCATTGCTAATGCCTCACTAGCTTCTAGTTTGAGTGTGGTCTAATTAATATTATTATTGGCTAGAAAAAATCAATATTGATATCTAAGATCAACCTATGCACTCAGGATTTTGATATTTTATGATGTGATGGACAATGTTAAAGAGAGATGTCATATTGTTATGTATTCATCTGAAGAGCCATTATTGAACACATCAGTTTCCTATCTCTATGTATTGTGCAAGATGATGTTGCCTTCTACTGGCCATTAGCTATGTACAGTTTGTCTTCTATCTTTCTTTATATTTATCATTGAGTATGAGAGTATTTTTGAATCTCTTACAAACTATTGTTGATGGTAAATTAATAATCATATGTCCACATAGTTAGCCATTCACTATCACTACTATTCTCTTCTAATACTACAATACCAAATGTCAAACAATTCATATTGTGGGCACTCCTTCTTGATATATTGGGCCTAATTATTTGGACAAATGCGAAGGTATTTACTTGATAGTAAAAATAAAAACCTTTATTGGCTACCGTGGAAAACATAAGCCATACCATTTTTTAAGAAAGTAATACTTTACCAGTGTACTTATGCTCAACTTAATACCATCCCTATTCAAATCATAATTATAATGAATACAACATTTGCAGCACTTGGCCACTAGTATTTGTGTGTGGCAAATAGTTGGGATATAAGTTATCACACATGCAATGCCTTGTAGTGAAACATATATTTCATATGACTTCTATATTGGATGCTTTCTAAAATGTGCTTTTTATGGATAAGAGTTCTTTTGGATTTCTATTTTTCATCTAGTACGATTTCCAGTCCAACAAATCCGCTGGCTACAAGGTTGAGTTCCCTTGCAAATTCTAAAAGCTAATTTCTTATTATCATCTAATTTTTTATTGATGACCCTCTTTAATATATTCTTCTTTTAGAATGACATGAACATGCTCTGATACTATTGTACTATCTCCCAACTTGGAGATTAATTTTTTTAATGCAATTTCCCTTCATAGATCAAATATCTCATTTTCCCCTTCTACACTTCCCTACAATATTTGTTTGCACATTGATCCCTTCCATTTTCCTTTATATTTTTCCATGAATATCTCTCAATTTTAGAATTATATATATAGCTTTTTATTCTAAGAGTCATGTCTTTTCATTTATTATATAATTATATTATATTGATATTATAATTACATTAATGATTAGATTATAAAATATATTTTATTGATAATATATCAATTATATTTCTTATATTAATATTAATACCATTACATATAATGCATAATATATTTAGTTTATGTATTATTAATCTAAATTTTATATTTTATTGCCTAATATAACATTTAATTCTCATATTAATATATCATGCACTATTATAATATGATAATAAATTATACTATATGATTATTAATATTATATTGATTATTATTTATTTTTTAATATCATACTTATCAATAATAGTAATAAGGTATTTAAATAAAGTGTATGTATATATATATATATGTATGTATGTATGTATGTATGTATGTATGTATGTATGTATGTATGTATGTATGTATTGCTCACGCCAATTAGGGCTCATGACAAAATTTTCTAAGGGTATCAAATGAGAGCGTTTGTGGCTCAAGGATTATGTTTAAAATTAACACATAAGGAATGAGGTGAAAGTCGACTCATGGGAATCTCATAACACTTATTATAAGATTGAATGGTTGTCCTGGGAACACATAATGAAGGCAAAGGAAGCTACTCTCACATTTGTGGAAATTTCATTGTGAGGATGTCATCTAAAGACCATTCTCAAGATTTACTTATGGGAATTAAATGAAAATTTTTGGAATCAATTCATGAAGAGGATAAAGAGACTAATGAAAGACAAATTGAGGATTCTAGCTTTTAGATCCTTTCTTTTTCGAGACTTTGTGCTAGAGAAGAGTGAACCAAATTTTTTTTTCTTTTGATTTATTGTATTCCGAAGTTCCACTATTTGGGTAGATTGTGTGCTATGTGAGAGGATGAATAAAAATTATATGAAGAAGTAAATTTTTTATTGTAATTAGAGATGCCTAGTTTTATTTTAGTTTTCGTTTCTAGTTTTTTGAAAATAATTGGATCATCAGTAGTATTTAGACATAGTATTATTTTTGAGTTGAATGAGAGTTTCATCATTTTGAAGATTGTATGCTTCCATCACTATATGCTAGGTTCTTTATTTCTATTTTAGTTGTAATAATTTTCCCCCTATACAAGAATAGTGTAGGTAGCCTTCAATTTTAGGTTAAAAGAATCACTTAAATTCATTCATAGTATATTCAATCAGGGAGCTATACCTTTCAAAATTCAGAGGATGTTTGCACAATTCCATTGCAATGCGATCCAACTATTAGCGCATATTTAGTTTTCCTATTTTACCTTTTTGGGGTTAATCTATATGTATTTCTTTGGAGGACAATCTATTCAGTAGTAGATTTTTGGTGACTCCATTGAGGAACCAAAAATGAAGATCAATGTCTATATTTGTTTCCTTAGTTTTATAATTATCTTCATGTGTAGGAGATTTTTTACTTTGTATAAAGACCATGCCAAATGTGAAAGTCATGAGAAGACCAAGGAAAGATCCTTCTCAAATGGAACTTTATTCGATGGAGGATAAAGTGTTGCACGAATTCATGGATAGACATAAAGAAAGTGTCTTTTGAACTATAAGGAACAACATAAGCTTGGAAGAAGACTTCACATCTTGGTTGTTTTGGAGAAGCCTTTGTGTCAAATTCCAGAAGTTGAAAGAGCTAGAAGAAAAGAGTAAAGTGTTGTAGGTATACCAAAAAAGGGTATCATGGCTTGATGCAGGAGCATCCAGAGGTATAAGGGCAATCCTATGTCACCCAAAAAAAATGTATTTAGATTTAGTTTCTATTTAATGTGTTTTCATTTTTGGATACCCATTTGGGTCAAATAAAGGTTCCAACTCTCACAGTTCAACTATCAGTGTGCTAGAAAATCCTAAAAAAATAGGAGCATGCAATTTGGCCATCATTTTGGTGACCTAGAAGGTGTGAATTAGCCAGATGAATGTAATTGTGATTTAGAGCATTCCAGAAAAAGAATCAAGTCAAAAGGCCCCACGGTTTGAAAGTTATTGCAGTTTTTTGGGTTTTGGAGACCTCCTAAGAATGCTTCAAAGTCAGGTTAGGCACATTAAATGACCTAAAAAAGGGCCAAAAAATAGGGGATGAGTGAAGCTTGTCCATAGGGATATAGAGCACTTTGAGAGATTTTTGAAAATGTAAACGGTTCATCAATCAGAGCTACGGTTCAAAAGTTATGCCTCCCAAAAGTTCGATTACTGTTTCTTGATTCTTCTAGATTTGCACCGACTTCTAACACAGCTTCTGGAACCTTCTATTTAGTTGGTGGATGCCTACTAGCACTTTCTAGAATGTACTCCTAGTCCTTAACCCTTCGGGGTCTATTTAAGGAAATTTTTGGCATTGTAAAAGGCAGTTCGAGGTGGGGTTTGAGAGGAGGTACTGAAAGGAGAAATTATCTCCAGATTTATGCTATTGTAAGCCCTTAGGGCATGTTTTGAAGTTTATTTTCCTTGTACTGTTTGTACTAGCTTATTTTCTCAGTTAATATAATTTTCCCTTTTCTGTTGTGTCCATTTTGTTCTTGGGTTGTGTCCCCATCATGGCTAAATGAAGAGCTAAAAGATGATGAAGAAGAGGCTCAAGTTATTTAAATTTCATCCATTTATTTCAATCACCTTGTCATGAATGAACAAGAAGTACAATGAGATTTACTTTAGCCTCCTATTGATGTAGTTTCAAAAGATGAGAAAATCTTTGTCAACATTAGAAAAGTGGTAAGCAAGAGTGATGAAACATCATCCCAATTTTTTTTCTCCTCATATCGATAGTTTTAAATTTGAAGGTTATGATGATCATGTTTTTCTTGAAAACTCTATCGAAATGCTTTCTAAAGATGCCCTTCCTAAATATGAATCTTTTAATGTCATGGAATATAGTGAAAATAGTGAATCTTCATATATGAATGTTGAAGAAGGCCCCATCCTAGAATCTTTTCATTTTGATGTAAATGCGATAGTAGATCTTATTAATAATGTTGATATTGAAAATGATGCTGGAGTTTGTTTTAAAAGGGATTTTGTTGTGAGTAAAAGTTAGGCCAAAGGGTTCAATAAGGAAATGAATTTAGAACAAGAGATATTTTTGGTTGAGGAAATGTTACAACCTCAATAAGGGAAAATAAATTACCCCATGAAAGCTATTGTGCAAAAATTCTCTTCAACATTGACTTCAGATGTTGATACACTTTCAGCTTTGGATCAAGGATATTCATATTTAATTGTAGCCAAGGGAAACAAAGATGTTAAATTGTAGTCCTTGGTAATGTTAGAATTTTTTCATGATATTTCTTGCTCAAACCAAGAAGATTTTAGCATGGTACATTATTTTTCTAACATGGCTTTACATATCTAGAATTCTTTTAGATATGGTGATGTATTCGAAGAGGATAGTCAAATGATTTCCCTAAAGGAGGAGTCACATTTTTTTTCAGTCAAATGTTGGAAAGGAAGTTGAATGATTTATGCATCTTATTATTCATTCTTGTTTTTCAAAAAGAGTTAATAGACTAAATATGAAACTTTATCACTTTGATAGTAAAATGAGTGCCAAAAAATTTCAGCCCTAAGATGGCATGGTTGTGTCCTATTCGAGAGATAGAAAAATGGAAAGAAGTGAAGAGTATTTAGCACAAATAGTAATGATTGTCTCAAATGTGGGAGGTAATATTTGTATACCATGCTCTTTTCACTTTGTTTCTAATTTTGATATTATTAAAAATATTTTCCTTTAGCAGGTTAATCACTATGATTCCCTAGATAGGACACTTTCATGTGATTCATTTTTTTCTAATGACTAATCTCTTGAAAGAAAAATGCCAATGTATCTATGAGAAGGTTATTCTCACATCAAAATGTGTACTACTATTGTCATGAAATGTATGAATGGGGAAGCAATCAAGTTTATAGCCAGTCAAGTAAAGGGAACTTGAGCATTTGGGTCAGCAAGTTGGATAAATCTTGGTGTATGTCTAAGGATTTAGTGGATGAATGTTTTTCCATATTTGATCCAAGCATAGGTTTTATGTGCATTAACACATCTATTTTTAACAATGTTTTTGTTCTTCACAAATAGTTTGAAGATGATGTGGTATTCTCTTTTTTGATGTTAGAGCATGAATCCTTTCAATTTGGAATAGTGAATGTTACTGAAAATTCTATGTTGGGAAACTTTGGGAATTCTAAAATTCATGATGAATTGTGTTTCTTTAAGAAAAATATATTCTTTTCCAAAATTTTGTGCAACATCATTTTTTTTTGTAGCTGCAAGGAGTTTATCCAAATGAAATGGAGTTGGGTTCTTTCATGCAAATGCAACTTATTGTTTAGAAAAGGCTCCTACTTTAGTCAGCCAATGAATGGCTTTGTGTAAGTCATTCTTTCATTCATGTTCTTTATGGAGAGGTCTCCTCTCTAGTACATATCTGTATATAAGCTTTCCTTGCTTTGGCTTGCTGCTCCCTTGTTACTAGATTAGTGTTTGGGGTAGTTTTTTTTTTCTCTCCATTTGTTTTCACTTGTTGCCTTGCTCTTCCCTCCAACAACCCCTCTTTCTGGCCATGCACTTTGACTCTATTGCCCAATGGACTAGGCACTAGTGCTTTGACCAAAAATTCTAGATTCTTCATCTACTTTTCAGCACATGCTTCCTAGTAAGAGCCAATGTTAGTCACCTAGTATTTTTAAGCTTGGAAATCCTACACTCCTAATAACCTTCCCTTGGAATCTCAATTTTCTCCTATGAGTTATATTAAAAAATTTATGTGAAGACATGATGTGTAAGGTGGGTTTCGAATAAAGTCCCATGGTCAAGTACACAAGTTCAAGTGGTTTAGGTAGTTCAAATGGTTCAACTAGTATGTAGGCTCAATCTGAATTTCAATTAGGTTCATTGGCTTGATGTGGCATGTTGAATGTGTTCAAAGGATTATTATTAGAATGTACAAGGTTATGGTCATAATCTTAGATGTAATACTTCAAAATTTCATTGGTTTAGAGATTCAAGAGGTTGAACAAAGTTCAAAATTAAGAAGGCAGATCTGACTTTTAAATTCAAACTCATGGTTCAAATGTAGATTTTGAGGTAAGTGATCAATCCAACCTCAAGAGTTTAGATATCCAACATAGAAGTGTAGTTCAAAGTCATAATGCAAATTCAAGGTTTGGCTCCTAGGTTCACATGGTCTAATTCAAAATGTAGACTTTAAAGCATAGTTTCACAATAAAGTTGAGGTTCAAAAAGTTCAAATCAAAGATAGGATTTAGATTTAGCTCAATAGTTCAGTTTTCTTCAACTCAAGGGTATATCAAAGTGATAATTATATGGTATAAGTAAAGAGTTTAGTTGTAAAACTAAAAGATAACTATGTTCTCATATGACATATTTTGGACTCCATCTTGAAAGCCTCATGTTAAGGAAATAGAATATGAGTAATCAATATCTAGACCCTTTTTAATATGAGACCGAGCTAGGTTCACATATTCATTATGAAATGAGTGTCATTATAGTTGAGAATTTCAAGATCTGCATACTTGAAATATCATGAATGGAGCATGAAAATGGAGAAAATCAATTGCAAATATTATCCATTTCCCATGATTATATCAGAATCTTGGAAAATTATTCAGTCCAATATGTTCACAAATTCATGAAGTAAAAAAACTCAAGTTCAATATGTGACCCAAATATCCAAAAAAAATTCCATTATTTGAAGCCATATTGGGTGGCTAGAATTGTGTTGATTTAATTGTTGAGTTTGGAGATTCCAAGAGATTCAACATGACTAGATTATTATGATAACACATTAACAATGGAATTTGGGTGCAAACAATAGATGTATAAAGAACAAGAGCCAAACTCACATGTGGCTTGTTCTTTATTTTTACATGGTCTCGAGGTACATGAAACACTCTAGAGAATCAAAAATAGAATGGGAGCATTATCGACCAGATAAATGGAAACACATGGGTGCAAACCATAGATGTATAGAGAACAAGAGCCAAACTCACATTTGTCTTGTTCTTTAATTTTACATGGTCTTGAGGTACATTAAATACTTTGGAGAATCAAAAATAGAATGGGAGCATTATCAACTAGATAAATGGAAACACATGGTTGTGAGTAGAGGCCACTAACTAATGCTATACATGAAGTTAGAAAGTTTTTAATGTTAGAATGCATAGAACTTGGATCCTCAAGACCATCAAGATCTTTGGTGACTCATGGTAGTAGATGGTATGAATGGAGTCACACTCATCTTCACCATATAGTAACTTGAGTAGCCTTGATAACTATTGACATATATAGTTCGTGCTTTATGTTTTTTAAAGCACCATGTTACTAATGTTTGACAACTCCAAGGTGAAGTGTGTTCATTTCCAATTACCACATGCCATCAAAATTAGAGCTTATTTAATTGTGCCAAAGGGAGAAATACCATCTAGGTCTAGTTATGATTCATGACTTGTAATGGCATCTATAATATCTCTTATAAGGGCACATTCAATGTATTTAGGATGCACATAGATGAAGGTTTAATAAAGTGGCAATGCATTCATGGCTCAAAGGATACTCGATATAAATGTATCAAATGCTAAGTTGACATAATATGCACTTGAAATGGATGAAGTACCAACCACAATACCCATAGCCTAAGCATAATGGAATGAAACCTCATGAGAATGAAGATGTGAAAACTTATGAACATCAGGGCTAAGCCTCATCTCATGACACCAAGAAGGTTAAAGGAATCAAGAAAGCTATAGTTACACCTAGGAACACAAAATTTTCACACATGCATGTGAATTGTTTGATATAATGTTGTAATCAAAAGGAAAGGTGCTCGACATTAACACAAACATACTAGTATCTTTTAAAATGCCTCTAGGTCTTAGTAATTGAGAATGCAGATTCTAGTTACAGAAAAGAGTGATTTTTTGAGATTGTGTTCATAACTCCTTCCTAAAGTAAGATGTCAATGAATTTGTACATCATGTGGATGTAGTGAATGCCCCCGAGATAATATGATTCTAAGTTTATCATTCAATTTTAATGAATGTATAACATATATGACTCTAGGTATTAGATGCCATTGTAGAAAGAAGAATTTCTCATTGTAAAGAAGTCTATGTGGAGGTCCAAGCCAAGAACCAAGAGAATAGACTGTTTAAATGATCACTGATAATGAAACTTGAGGATGAGTCTGCTAGTGGGAATTTTTTGAGGGTATCAAATGAGAGCATACGTGGCTCATGGATCATGTTTAAAATTCACACCTAAGGAATGAGGTGAAATTTGACTCATGAAAACATCATAAAACCTATTATAAGATTGAATGGTGGTCCTAGGAATAGATAATGAAGGTAGAGGAAGCTACTCTCATATTTTTTGAAATTTTAGTGTGAGGATGTCATCTAAAGATCGTTCTCAAGATTTAATTATGGGAGCTGAATGAAACTTCTAGAAATCAATTCATGAAGAGGATAAAGAAGCCAATGAAATATAGATTGAGGGTTTTGACTTTTAGATCCTTTCTTTTCCAAGACTTTGTGCTAGAGAAGAGGGATCCATTTTTTTGATTCTTCTAATTAGTTGTGTTCCAAAGTTCCACTATTTGGGTAGACTATGTGATGCATGAGAGGAGGAATGTAAATTGTATGAAGGGGGTAGTTTTTTATTGTAATAAGAGATTCCTACTTTTATTTTAGTTTTATTTTCTAGTTTTCTAAAAATAATTGGATCATCAATAGTATTTAGAAATAGTTTTTTTTTGAGTTGAATGAGGATTTCATCATTTTGAAGATTTTATGCTTCCATCACTATATGCTGAGTTCTTTATTTCTATTTTAGTTGTAATAATTTTCCCCCTATCCAAGAATAGTGCAAGTAGTCTTAGCTTTTAGGTTAATATAATCCCTTAAATTTACTCATTACATATTCAATCAGGAAGTTATATCCTACAAAATTTAGAGGACACTTACACAATTCCATTACAATCTGATCCAACTATTAGTGCATATTCAATCTTCCTATCTAGGTCTTTTGGGGTTAATCTATATGCATTTCTTTGGAGGAGAATCTATTCACTAACAGGGACATAAGGACCCAAAATAGAGTTGGTAAATGGAAGTTTTGAGGATTTATGTATGAAGGAAGCCTTTAGATTAGCAAAATTGGATGCCATTTTGAATTTTCCTTTTAGATTCATTGCTTCATTAAATAGCTTTGGAATCCACATAATTTTTGCATTTTTTTTTTAGCCTTTGTGGCCTTCTAATTTTTTTTTGGATCATTTTTTTCTTTTCTTGGATATGTCTTTTAGAGGGGACATGTTGATCCTTATTTTTGTAAACTTTTTTCTTGATTCACTTTATCTTTTACATCCAATTTTCTTCCATTGGTCATGGTATGACAACATGAGGAAAAATACTGTGGAGAGCTTATAGATGGTGACTATTAGAAGGAATTCAAGGATGTGTGTCTTTGTTGATCTTTAATAGGTTTATGAGGGGATGAAATGGAAGAATTGTATATGGTGGATGGATGTATGTAAGGACCTAAAATGGATGGAAGGGATGAAGGGTTTGCCTTTGGAAAATAAGGACCCAAAATATATGGAAATGAGGAATGAAACTAATTATGGATATAAGGGCCCAAAATGGACTTGGAATATGGATGATGGGAAAATTTAGGTTTTGATGGAGGAATTTTAGGTTTGGAAGGAGTGGAAGGTGTACCAACACCTTGAGACATTATTTCTTTAATGAGATACTTATAATTTTCAATACAAGATGTGAGTCCATGTATAGGGGTTCATGAGTCAATTGGATAGGCATGTCAAGGTCTTGTGGAGTATTGGTATCATGAGAGGAATCATGAGGGACAATAGGATCATGAAATGGATTGGGATCATGAAATTTACATGAAGGGGCACTTTGATCTTGACTTAAAAGAGGATCATGTAGTGGGATGGGAGGAATTATTGGATTGTCTAGTGCGGATAGGAATTATTGAATTATAATGGAGTGGATGGAATGAAATAATGAGATGGAACAATTTGATCTTGACAGGTGAAGAGCTAGTGGATTATGTAGAAGGAACAACTTCATGAGGTGGAGAATCTATGGATGCTAACTCTTGAGATGGAATGGAATCAGTAATGTGCACAGTATATGGAATGTCTTAATCTTAATTAGGAAGGGGATCATGAGATGGACTAAGAGGGATAAATGGAGCTTAAGGGATAAGATAATAATGGGATGGATAAATGCTTAGATCTAGAGGATAAAATGAATCCATAATGGCATGATTTGGAGGAAGGTCTTGAAATGGAATTAGGTGTATGACTTTGGGTGATTGGATCACTTTATTTTTCTTTTTATACTTAGACAAGGTTTCTAGTGAGATGAACCTATTATAAGGTGGGGATGATGTTGATTTTGGAGGATTAGGATTGTGTGAAGGTGGAGGTATGGGTAGGGGATTGGGATGATGGTTTTGGACATTAGGCTGGAATTATGGGGAATTACATGGAAGATTTGGGTTGGATGGGACATGAGGATTATGGTCTTTGAAATGTGGGGGAAGAGGACATATGTCTTGGAAGGTAGATTTTTGGTTTTCATTTTCTAGGCTCAAGATAGAATTCTTGAGTTCCCCAATTTCTTTGGAAATGGTATTTTTGTTTGAGGAATTATGTGGGCTATGAATGAAATCATATGTGGATGAAGGATAAGAAGCTGGATTTCCCTTGTCAAAGGTAGAGGAAGAATAATAAATATGAGATGGACTAGGATTCGACATGCAACTTTGAGGATTGATTTGGTATGTGGATTGAATGGGAGGTATAACTCCATATTTCCTTCGAAGATCTTCAACCACTTGATTAAGCCAATTCTTATCCATGGAGCTTACACAAAGAGTGATGAAAGATTTGATGATGTATGAAATATGACCTTAGGACTAAGATAAATTTTGGACTTTTTTTAAAATTTGGATTTGATTTTGATGATGGTTTGAGATAATCTTTATGTAGATAATGACCCTATGATATTGAAAACAACTGGATGTTGGATTTGGATGATGATATCTTCTTCCACTTGGAGATGGACAAATGATCCCAAGTGAGAGAGTTAAACTATAACAAGTTTGCTTAAGGATAAAGGCCTACTATCACACTTTGGAAAGATATTTCTACCTATAGATTGGATTAAATCTTGATGAAGGAGAAAGATGATTGATGATATTTATTTGAGTCAATCAAGATATCTAGGATTAAAGTCAAAGTTTTATGATGGTAATCGTATGTCCAAAGTGGAAGATTTTATGAAAAAATGAATTAGAAGAAGATTTGAATAGGTAAAATTAGAAAGATTGATTTTGGATGAAGATGTAAATGGATTGAATTAGGAATTGATTAGTAAAGAATGAATATGACAAGGGATTAGATTATAATGATGATTATTTGAAAGATTGGATTAAGGATGATTTATGAGATTTGATAAGGAAATTGGATCTTGATGTGGATTACAAATCATGACTAGGACAAAGATTAGGAATTTGATTCAATGATTAGGAAAATATGGTAATGATTAGGATGGTTGATATTTTGAAGAGTGCAATGAAATGGATGAATAGAAGAAGTGATGTATAAAATGAGCTTCTTTTATTATTTTTTCTTTTTGAAATGTTTTTGGATTTTGAACTTTTATGATGTTTTTGGATTTTTTTAAAACATAACATGCAAAGCATACAATAAAATATATATAAGAAAAGTTTATATGGTGTGTCCCCTTCAAATGGGGAGTTTTTTGAACACTTAGCATGTTGAACACACCAAAAATCCTATAAGGATTTATCTTGGATATACAAGCTCAACTATGGGTGTCCTCGATATATGAGAGGTACATGAGACCCAAATCTATAGATGAAAGAAAATAATGCCACATAGTCGGGAGGAGATGGTAACCCAAATCTCCACCTTCATTTTGCAAAGGTATAAAGTTCTTTGGGGCTTATCCAAGAGTGATAAGATTTTACTTCCAAGAGTGGTGTCTTTTGATTCACCTCCTAGTATTTATACTCTGCCAAAACACTAGAGTTGAGGTCATCCCAAGGGATGATGAAATCCCCAAGAAGGCCTCCTAAAAATAAAAAATAAGACCACTTATCTCTTGTGCACTCAAGATCGCCTGAAGGTGCAAGAGGAGAGAATACATAAGTGGCCTCAAGGTTTAAAATTCACTTGTTCTTTTCCAATTGATGCTTTAGATTTTGTAATCTATTGTTGAATACACTCATTTTTATAGCATACAATGTTCTTTCTAACTTGACAATGTCATCAACATAATAAAAATGAGGATTCATCAACAAAAATAAATTGACCATCTTCAACATAAAAAAATTGATAAAACTAGAACAAATTCCCTTAAGTCATTCAAGATTGAGTTTGTTCATTTTAAGCACCAAGTCCAATTGTTTCATAGCATGCTTCTTTGTACCTTTAAGCATTAGAGATTGTGTGTTTAACAACATTCATCCAAATGAAAGGTTTTTTTCAATTGATTATGCATTCAATATTGGATTTTCTTGGTTTAAGTTTATTCATTCACAAGTGTGTTTGCTTTATCCAATTAAGTGCAACATGCATTCAAAGACAAGTGTTTAAGCATTCAAACTCATTTCCCAAGAACAACAAAACTTTAAGAAAATCTACAAAAAAATATGGCTAGGTGTTTCTAGAAGGCTCACATCTACAATGTTGCAATAAACAACTTGATTAGCTTCAACAAAATACCCAAAAATGAAAGCTTGACTGTGAAAAAATTATTTTTAATATTTTTTATATAATTTTTAATCTACATAAACTAGTGTAGAATGACCCCAATCCTACAAAACCACTAAAAGTCAAATTTTTTTTATACCTTTAAAAAAAATTAAAATAAGAACATAGATGATAGAATGCAGGCATAGATGCCAACATATTAGAGATGACTAAATAAAGATGATAGAACTAAATTAAGAAAAATATAACTGATACTTACACTTGTAGATTGCATATGACATAACTTGCAACTGCCAAAATATTACAAAACACAAAACTAGGAATCACTAGTAAAGCACACATTCCAAAATAGTAGATTATTGAGATATCATAGATGATAGTCTATAGGTAGAGATGCTAGTTTAAAGGTGGAGATGATAGGTTGAAGGTAGAGATGCCAATTCAAAGGAAGAGATACTAGTTTAGAGGTGGAGACACCAATTTACATGGTGGAGATGACATTTTACATGGCGGAGATGCTAAATAATAGAGACAACAATTTTTTTGTGTAGACAACATTGTACATGAATAAAGATTAAAATATGTGTTTTTTTTTATAAAAATGATGATTTTTAGCTTAAAATGTAAATTTTTAAGGGATATGTTTCTCATTGGGTGTGCCAAAATGTATGCAGGAAAACCTAATCTATCGAGAGTACATGTAAACGAACAAACATTAGTAGCATGTGCATATCAAAGATTCAAATAAGATTGGAAAACCACTAATTCTACTTGAGTTTTGAAACTATGCAACTAAAATATTAGAATCCTCATGCAACACCAAAGAAGCTCAACAAGGGAACTCACAAGAGGCCTTGTTGGTGTGCTCAATAGTGAGGGATGTGGATGTGCTCTCCTAAAACACAACTATGGATGAATCCCATGATAATGAAAAATATGAATATGAAGTAATGAACCAATGCTAAAAATGAGTAATGAACACTTCAAGCAATGGCTATGAAAGAAACCATGCTTGAAAGTATTCAAGGATGTGAAGGTGAATGCAACAAAAAAATCTAATGATGCAATGCTAAATGGAAATGAAAGAACAAATTCAAGAAATCTAAAATCTACTAAAGGGTTAGCAATAATCTCTAGAAAACTCTAAACTTAAACTAGCATGTTAATAATGCAAATGGAGGAGATTGAAAATGCTTGAGACTGTGTGCTAAAATGTTGACAAACTTATATGAATTATTATATCCAAGATTGTTTAAGAATCAGATCTCAAATGGTGAATCATAGCTCTCTATTCATGGAGTGCAAGAGTTTGTAATGGAGGCCCTCAGTTTGACCTATTTTGTGCCCATGCAAGTACACCATAAAATGAGAGATTCAAGAATCAAAATATGGATGCAAATAAATATGCAAGTTAATCTAAATGATAACAATGCAAGTAAGGAAATCTAATCTATGAAATAAATAACAATGCAAGATTAATCTATGAAGCAAGTATGACTCTAAGCTAATATGAAAATACAAGGATGAAGCATGATGATGGAAACCATGCATAGATGATAGAAGAATACAAGAAGAGAGAAGTTTCAATGAAGCTCCAATATCCAAACCCTAAGGTTTAAAACTCTAATGCTCAAACTCCTCCAAAATTTCTCTCCAAATCTATAGCATAACAATATTATAGCACCTAACATCTATCTAAATGAGATGGAGAGGGCTCCATATAAAAGAAACTGTGGATGTGGGAGGCTTCTCACAAGAGCAATGTGGGATAAATCTCTAAAAAGACAAGTAAGAGGAAAAAGCTCACCACTTAAAGATATGTGCAAAAAAAAAAGAATCTTTATTTGATTTATTTCCTTTTTTCATCAAAAAGAGAGCTTAAGTGGAAATTTATTGATTTAATTAAAAGAGAGATTTTATTTTAATTGAATAAAATTATTTTATTTATTTAAAAGGATTTTTTCTTTAAATTAAATAAGGTTATTGATGAAATAATCAAATCTTAGGAAATATTAAAATAATTAAATTAATTGCAATTTGATAAAGGAAAATGATTTGAATTGATTCAATAAAATATTCCAATGCATTGATTCAAGAAATTGATAATTTGAAGAGTGGGGCCTATAGTCTAGACAACCATTTTAGGGTGCATACATTTTCCCCTCTTTGACTAATTTGTGATCATTTTGGGAACATATGTAGTTAAAAATCTAGTTGAAGTGTGAGGTCAATTTGGGATCACAAAACAACACAGATGTGTGGTCAACTTAGGAACACATTAGGAAAAAGAATAAAAATTTTGATAACAATTTTGTCTTAACAAAGACAAGGCTATCTTAGGTGGAACAAAGATTGATAAAGATGAATCAATGATTGAAGTTTGATAGGTGTTGCCCCCTCATGATTGAAATCAAAATGAAATAGAGGAGAAACAACAAATTGATAAATTTGATCAAATCAAACTAAAGATAAGGTTCTTGATTTAAGATGAAAAATATAAGGATCACATAACCAAGGTATATCATCAAGCATGAAAGATTATGCCCCAAATTTGAATTAGAAGAAAAGAAGTGGGGTGAAAGTAAATGGAAGATAGAAGTTTGGAAGAGGTGAAAAGAAGAAAGATAATTTTCCTCAAGAAAGAGAATGCCTCAAAATTAATCAATTGTTTAAGATAGAAAGTTTCGATTGAGATCACGAAAGAAGATAAGGAAATGAAGATCAAGACATGACCATAGTTGATTAAAATTCCACAAGAAAGATGAAGGAAAACCCTCTCAAACTCATAATGCAACCTAAAAATGAAGTCTAATAATGTAAGCTACATGAAAATGCAAAGGTGTACTTGCAATAGAGAAATTCTAACATAGAATTTTGTGTTCATCATTCATTAGGGAATGTTAAGGAACTTATTCTCATCATTGGGCAATTTTTAACAAACATAAAAAAATCACACAATCATCATTAGTCACAAGCGTAACTATGAAGATATGAATGTGATTTATATCCGATTAGAATATGGAAAGACTCTAACATAAGCATCAAAGACATAAAGGTCAAGATGACTTCGATGTTATCTTAACCAATTTAATGTAGCAAAATCATGCTCGCATCAAGGCATCAATGTTGGGATGACCATAAGAATAGTTGTGCAAAAACAATCAAGGATGATGCCTCAAATCTCCTAAGTGCTTCAAGGGGACAACAAGAGACACTATAGAGTTTAAATACCATGCCCACAAGTAGAAAGAAAATAAAAAACATGCTCCATGTCTCATGTCCTCTAGCTATGCATATTGAAGAGACTTATTAGACAAGAACACTTAATGAAAATCAATAACAGTCAACACACAAAGAAAATATCATGACATAGCTCATGCATTAAGTGTTTATGTTTAAAAATATATGTGTGTTAACTGAGATTGAGTTCCAAGGATAAGGATCAAATTCTTGCAAGTACGTAAGATCACATGATAAAACTGGGTAAGACCAAACCAATAAGTATTGAAAAACATTTGATGTAAAGGGTTGTATTGAAAAATATAGTTGAGGTGATGTTGAAAAACACTATTTCTAAGGTGTCCTAAAGACTAATGCATCAAAGAGACTAAATTTAACATAGTTATGCCTTGTAGACAAAGACAAAGACCAATTCTAAGCCAAGGAAACAAGTAAAATACATGATGGAGAAAGGCTAAGTGTTAAGGACACACACTAATAAATAGGGGTGCAAAGGCCTCATGTAGTGCCCATTTCTAGTTTTCACCACTTGGATCTTATTGCAACTTTTTGATTTTTTTAGAATATATAATATTTTTGAGATACATCAAAACACCTATTGCTAGGTTTTCACTAAGATGATTATTTTGAGGACATTTTCCAATTTTAAATTTTTTTGACAATATATAATTTTTTTAGATTTTTTGAAATATATCATTTTTTTTTGGATTTTTGAAAATATATATCTTATTTTATTTTTTTGAAATATGCCATTTTTTGGATTTTTGAAATATATGATTTTTTTGGATTTTTTCAAGATCAATAAATATATACAAAGGATGGCCCTAGACAGAATGGGCATCAAACTTCCAAGCAAGATCGCAACATGTAGTCCCAATGTGTAGCAAGGTGGAGGACAAGAGGGATTAGCAAAATGGTAGAAGAGATGGAAGACAAGAGAATGAAGAAGAATAAAGAGAAGCAATCCTCAAGGGAAAACTCCTCAAGAGTACCCAAGCTAGGAAAAAATTGTCATGTAAAGCACATTTGGACAAGCAGTGAAAGGCTGACATAGGACAAGTCATGAAAGCATAATGCAAAAGTAGGAAAGGATGTAGTCCAAAGGAGTAGAAATGTTAAGAGACTTCATCGCATCGTGTTTTGTTCTTTTTTATTAGATGAACACCAGATGGGAAAAGGATAATGAAAGAATAGAATGAATGGAGGAAAATAGATATGAAGGATAACCATGAAAGGAATGAAAGCAAGATCATTATAATATAGCTCACAAGAGATTCAAATGTTTGAATATGGGTCAACATTTTCAAGATCAAAGAGAGACAATGGAATGGATGAAAGATGTAGAAGAACTATGCATGATGCTTGATTGCTAGATTTTCATCTCACTACTTATCTTAGGCATCATAAGGGAGTGGTTTTCACCATAGGACAATTTATTTCTCTTTAATTTTGCTACCAAGGTACCTTATTACTAGGTTTTCACCAAGGCTCACTTTCATTTTTTATTTGTTTTAATCTCTTTTTTTGGATTTTTTTGGAAGAAGGCGAGATTTTTAGATAATGCTTCTTGAAAGGATAAACCATGATATTCCAAGCATTCAAAATGATATGCTCAAAGGTGCTAAAAGAAAAAGGAAGATGGAAGAGAAAAATGGAGGATAAGGTTTTATGCAAAGTGAGTGAGGTTGGAAGATAGGAGGAATAGGAAAATGAGGAAAAATGATAGAAAGTAGAATGATAGTAAATGAAAGGATTGTGAAGGGTAGAAGGAAAGGAAGGAAAGGTCAACATCAACACACACCTTGAAGGGTGGGGAGAGGATGGAGGAAATGTAAATGAAGGGATACTTGAAGGAATATGGTGAATGGATAGAAGAGGTTGTGGTTTAGGCACATGGAATGCAAGAATTCTTTTGGAAGAACATAAAGTGGAAGTCTTTGGAATCTTGAATGTGAACTTCACTTTTTGCTCAACATTAGACTCTTTAAAGAGAGACTTTGGAATCCATATGGCCATATAATTTTTATTTCTTTTTGATGATTTATAGAGAATATCTTTAATGATTGATTTTGGAACCCATACTTTTTTTGTAGTTCTCTTCTTAGATATCTCTTTTGACTTTATGACCCAATGTCAATTAGAGGAGACATGGTGATATTCTCTTTTAGATGGATTCTTATATTTTTTCTTTTTCTTATATTTAACATTCAAGTTACTTCAAAAAGACTTGGAACTTGTCAAAGAGGAAGGATTATATGACTAGTTTAGATGGGTGGGTGGATGAAAAGGATTCAAGAATATGCATCTACATTGATCTTAAGGAAAGATAGGAGATGGAGGGACATAAGAACCCAAGATAGATGAAAAATTTGGGGAGTTGGGAGGGGAAAATGAAGGTACATTAGGACACGAGATGGAAAGAAGATATGAAGTCCTTGGTATTGGTGGAGGAAGTCCAAGGATGGACTTGGAAGATGAGAAAGGATAATAAGTCCATCAACATCTATATGAAAACCAAGGACCTCAACATCTTTAGAGTGAGCATTAGGATTTTCAATAGGATCATGAGCATCTTGAATAGGAGAAACTTCTTTGATAGGATTGTTTGGAGCTTGTAAAGAATTAGGAAGAGTAGAAAGTGGAATTGAACATGAAGTAGTAGAATAAGAAGATGGAATACTTTGAACTTGAGAAGTTTGTTTTGATATAATAGGCATATAAATTTGTCCACAATTTTTAGTAAGCTCAAGGGAAATAGTGGAAGTAGTGTCTTCATCATACTTAGGAGGTGGATAAGACACAGGATATGGAAGAGTGACATCTTGAAGGAAATGAAAGGTTGCTTGATCTTGATCTTTCTTAAAATTCAAAGCTTTATCTTTTTGAGAGTCCTCTTGAAATGGAACCACTTTTAAGGAGAAGGGAGTATACAAGGTTTTAATGACATGATCTTGAGGAGATAGTGAATTTAAAGTGAGCATAGTAGGCATAGCATCACATGAAGGTTGAGCATCTTTAGTCTTAAAGGTTTGCAGCCAAGTGTAGATTAGCTTGAGTTTCTTTTAGAGATATCTCTTGAGGATATGCATAATCAGTGTAGAAAGCATTAGGCTCTTTTTTTGATGGAGATATGTTGGATAGATTTGAAATTTTGGGAGCTGCATAAGTACTAGAAGAAGTGGAGGTGTCAATGAGACCATCACTAGACATAGGTTCATCAACATGATCTTTCTCAAGAGAAGTATCATCATCATATAAATCTTTAGGAATTTCAACATCAATTATTCCATCATCAATAAGATATTGAATTATAAGTTTCAACATAATAAAATATTTAGTTTTATGACCTTTATTTCTATGGTAACCACAATAGTGATCATCTCTCCACCATGGAGGTTTTACCTTAGGTTCATAAGGTCTATATATATATGGTAAAATAATTAGTAAAATAATTATCTCATTTGCAACTAAGGTCTCAAGCACCATGTCATATGAAAATCCCAAAGGAGTAAAATTCCCCTCAAAAGTATGTCTAGGACCATATTTTTTGATTCTCATCTTGGTCAAAGATAGATCCATCATGAAATATTGGCATATTCTCCAAGGAGTTATTACTTACTTTCTCTCTTAAGAGGTCTTTGGATCTAGAAGATGAAGACAATTGATGTCTTGGAGTAGAAGACGTAGACCTTAAAGAAGATGATTCATGTAATGATGTAATCTTCTCCTCTAATAATTTTTCAAATTTAGATTGCATTTCCATTATGTGCTTAATGAGATAAAGGTAAGTAGGATCATTTGTCTCTTCTATCTCTAACAAGGCTTGTCTCTCCAACTCTAGGAGTCTAAATTGCTCTTCCTTTACAACTTGTTCATCTAGGAAGGCTTTCTTTTCATGCTCAATTTTCTTAAATCTTTGGCAAGTTTGAGCTAAAGGTAATTGGTCAAAGACTACTTGAGGTCACTTTCCTTGATCTAGTTTATGTCTTGTTATAATTAGCATGAAAGAAAAGGTACTAGGTGATAGGAAAACCTTATGAAACATTAGCAGCAAACTAGGATAGTAAAAGCACTCACTTGTCCAAAAGAGAGATGATAAGATATAATTTTTGAAATAGACATAAACCAACACTACCACAGAGGTGCCCACTACTTTGGGTAAATACCCTAGCACACATGGATTAAGAGGATGATTTACCCAAATTATAATTAATTGAAGTTGAATTTGAATGGAAGTGAATGGACAAGAGATTACTAAGACTTTCTAAGTGTGTTATCAAATAATCCAAAGGTTTATCTTCTCAACAAGGATAATTTCTAACTCTTTGAATCCAAGCAAGGTCACTCATAAAATCAAATATTACTAATTCAAGAAGTCAAAACACAATAATCCAAGGTGCAAAAAAGCTTCCAATATTAGGTTAAGTGACCTAATTTGGCCTTGATCAACCAAGAAAGATTAGAAATGATAGAATAACAAATTGAGAAAGGTTTCAACATGAGAAATCTATTTTCTTATTCATTTTAACGGACCAACTAGATGCATCAATATATTTTTATCATAAATTATGCATGCAAGAGAATAATAAGGAAGTTCAAGAAAAAATCTACAAGTAATGGGCAAGGGACAAAGCAACCTTGCACATAAACAAGAATAATGTCTTGGTATGAATCTAATCCCTAGAACCACTATTATGTATATTCTCAAAATTTTTTCCAATCATGCACATAGTCCTAGAAAAGAAAATTTTGTCTATAGTATAGTTCCTAGTAATGGTCAACTCTGCAACTCTTGCAATCTCAAGTGGGAAAAATTCAATTCTGATGCACTAGGGTTTTGACACATTCTAAGAATTTAATCAATTAGAGATGCTAAGGAAATCTTATAGCCCAACAAAAGACTATACTCATGGAGATTTATTCCACAAGGAAATTTATATAGTTGGTGTTGCTACGATGATGAAAGTGGCTACTACTGCTTGAGGTTTCATCCATATGGTTTACCCAATAAAGGGAGTGTCCACTATGGTTAACCCTCTCTAATCAAGGAAGACTCAAAAAATTGGACCACATGGGAACTTAGTTTGGATTCAAGAGTTTTATGTTTCTGATGTGCCCAAAAGTGAACATAACATATTCCTCTAGCCTCATAACCTCACCCAAAAATAGAAAAAAATTCATTCATACACTAATTTGAAATCACTTCAAAAAGCCAACAACAATCACTACTAATCTCAAGAGAGAAAGTACCAGTAAATGTCAAAGACAAACCAAGAAAGATAATAAAATATTATTAAATCCTCGCCTACCTACAAGGGGGTCTATCATGAAAAAGAGCTTCACATTTAAGGCAAGTGAATGAAGCCCACTCTCTCATGATCACCACAAATAGTGTTCATAGGGCCTAATTACTATGTGAAATATGTATGCAAGAAAGTAAATTTGGGTCCAATTTTAGAGTACCAATTGAAATGTGAATTATGAAAGCATGTAAAACACTCAAGAAAAATAGATGAAAGGTTCACTTTTAATTGAAAATTCCAAATTTTATAGAGATGTATAAGAATACCTTAGATACAAAGCAATGCACGCATATCACTCTACTGATCTAACAAACCAAGCAAGTGCTCTAAGCAAACCAATACAAGATTGATATGTCTTATGCAAACCCTAGGGTTAGTTCTCAAAATATAATTTTTGGGAGTAATAATAACTAGAAAATAATCCAAATGAAAGCTCACATCATGTATTGAACTATGAGAAATTAAATGCAATTTAATCATTAAATACACTTTTTTTAATTTTGATTTTTGACTTAGTCAACAAGATTGGACATATATGCCATAAATTTGAATCCAAAACCCTAAATATAGAAAAGAGAACCTTGTTAAAAAACCAAAACCTTTCCAAAAATGTTATAATTTTAGAAAAATATTTTCATTTGTGTTCCAGGGACCCATTTTGTCAAAATAGACTAATATTTGTAAATTGAGTGTTTGAGTCTTCATATGAGCTCTAAAATCAAAACACAAAGCAATAGCCCTATTTAGAATTCCAAGACCTTTCCAAAAATGTATCCTTTTCCAAAAAAATTGTTAATTTGTGCCCAAAAATTATTTTTCATAAAAAATAAAGAAAAACTTATTAAAAATATGAATTACCTCATAAAATCTGAATTTTTAACTGATGCTTCTCTGATATTTCTCCAATTTGTAAAAAAAAAGACTAAAATACCAAGTTGTCTAGGATATATTGTCAAATTTTTAAGATATAGGGGTTTTTGTCTCCAAACAAATCTATACAATGGGGTTAGCTCCAAAAATAGCCAAAATCAACATGTAGAGGTGGGCTGCCTCATGGTGGGTGCCAAAAATGTGTGCTAAAATGTTGGCACACTTCTATGAATCATTATATCCAAGATTACTTAAGAATGAGATCTCAAATGAAAACTCATAACTCTCTATTCACGGAGTGCAAGAGTTTGTAATGGAGGCCCTCAGTTTGACCTAGTTTGTGCCCATGCAAGTACACCATAAAACGAGAGATTCAAAGATCAAAATATGCATGCAAATGAATATGCAAGCTAATATAAATGATAAAAATGCAAAGCAATGCAAGAAAATAAATCTAATTTGATTTATTTCTTTTTTTCATCAAAAAGAGAGCTTTACATTGGGATTTATTTATTTAATTAAAAGAGAGATTTTCTTTTAAATAAATAAGATAAGATTATTTAATTAAAAGAGAGATTTTATTTTAATTAAATAAGATTATTTTATTTATTTAAAAGGTTGTTTTCTTTTAATTAAATAAGATTATTTATGAAATGATCAAACCTTAGGAAATATTGAAATAATTAAATCAATTGTAATTTGATCAAGAAAAATGATTTGAATTGATTCAATAAAATATTGCAATACATTGATTTAGGAAATTGATAAATTGAAGAATGGGTCCCATAGTGTATGCAACTATTTTAGGGTGCATATAGAGATAAGGGCTCTATTTATAGGCTTGAGAGAGGCCTCGAGGAGGTGAAATTTATTTGGCATCCACATAAATGCATAAGGATTACATATGGGCTAAGGGGACAAGCCATGCAAAGGTAAACATATGCCTTTTTGGTGAAAATGATGGCTCAAGGTTTGCTCATACATGTGTGAGTAACCTTGGAAAAAGGAAAGGAGGACAAGTGTGTAAGAGCGTACAAGGCTTTTGGATAAATTAATGAAAAAGGGGCTTTCTTAGATTTTGAGTCACTCACACATGTGTGATAAATTACTTAGGGGGTAAATGGTGTTTAGAAAGTTGTTTAGGATAATTAAGTTGGATTAACTAGTGGGTAGACTTAGAAGGATAAGAGTGATGGGTGGTGGACTAGATTTAAGGTGGGTTAATGAATAAATTAAATAGGATTTAACTTAATCATAGGATTATAGAATTTAATAAAGTGGAGAGAATTAAATAAATTGAAATTTATTTAAAAGGGGATTTATGGAGTGCTATACATTAAATAAATTTAACACATTAGAGGGGATGCATTTAAATTAAATTTAAATACATTATGGAAGTAAACCTATTTAATTAAATAAGTAGAAGAATATAAAAAAATATAATTAATTAATAAATAATCAATCATAATGTCCAAGAAAATATGATATAAATTAATATAGTGTTTGGGATGATTTTAAGCATCTACAGTTTCTTCTTTTATTGGCTTTCCTTGGCCCCTAATGTATCAGATGTCCTCTTCCTAGGATTTTTCCTTTAACAAGTCTTGTGGTTTTCACAATTCCTTTTTTCACTAACTTGATAGTTGTAGGACTTGTCAGCTTGGATCTTTGTCTAGTGATCCTTTATGGTGTGGTTGTGGGCTTGGTTTCCACTCTCTTCAAAATTTTCTTCACCTTCAGTTCAATCACAAAAATATCTATGATTTTGGTTGCCTTGGGCTCAACAACAACTAGCTCTTTACCTTTATCTTCATGATATTATACATCATCATCTCCTTCTTTATTGCTAAGGTCTTCACCTTTACCCTCTATTATCTACAATGGTGCACTACCAAGTTTACCCTCTAAGGTTTCTATCATTTTCTTCCATTTCTTATCCATTTTAGGAACCTTTATTTGCATCATCATTTTAATCTTTATCATCTCATATGTGCTAAAAGGTTCAACATTTATGTAAATCTTCTAAGATAACAATGATGTGTTGGCTACTAAAACTATCAATATTTACTTCATAATGAAGAGGTCTTAGCCATGTAACTCTAAGTATAACTGCTTGATCATATGTGTATTCAAGATCCACTAAGAAACATATATCTTATAGTATTGATCAACTACCAACTTAGGGATATTAAACCTATTCTCAATCTTCTCCTTAATATTCTCAAAATACTCATCCATAATTGTCTCAAAATTATCACGTATCTAACTAATAAACTTATTGATCTACTTGATAACTAGCTTCTTCTTGTCCTATACTACATCTCCTATAGTAGGAAAAAAAATTTATACATAAAATAATATACACTCAATGAGAAAACTGAAGTTACATGAGCTTTTGTTTGCTTTCCTTATTGTTCCTAGGTTCTTTATTAGTTGGGTAAGTTGTAACTTGACTAGATCATAACTATGATCTTTGCTAACAAGTTTGTAGCCCATATCAATAGCTACACATTACACATTGTTTAGTCAACTCGACTAATAGAACTTGTGTGTAATAACTTGAACAAAAAATTCAATCTCTGGGTCTTCAATGGTGTTGATCAACATGCCCCTATCAATCCCTTTCTATTAATTTCAATTACATCCATTCCTTGACATCAAATGATCATTAATCAATCTAGAATATGGTATCTAACCACATGATGAATGATTTACTTTTTTATTCTTATTGGTTTGTTCTCCAACCACAATTTTATTTCATGTACATGGCTCAACATAGTCTTTATTCACTCTACCTTAAAAACCTTTAGAAACTCTAGGGTAAGAGTTAACCCTTTCTCGGCCACAACTTTGTGCTCATCTCTTAACCTATCTTTATCACATAGTTTGTCATAAGCACTCCTCAGATCAAAATCACTTATTTGTCTAGTTTTGCACATATAGTACAACCTAGCATCATAAACCATGATTACCCTAGGTGGAAATTTAGAAAAAACCACTAAAGAAGATCATGGAAGTGCAATGTCTGGATATGCCTTAAAATTTAGTGGACATGTCTCATTTTGAATAATTTGTGCATTTCTATCCTTCAATGCATTTTTTCTCACTGGAAGATGCACTAGATGGCATCTTCACAATCTAAGGTTTAAAATAAAAATAACTTTACAACTTGGTTCAAATACAACTATTGCAACTTAATTATGAATTCGATAACATGCACTTGAATCTTAAGTAATTTTGCACAAACTTTTTCTACAATCACCTAATACCTCACTTTATAAATTCTTAAAAACCTTGTGAGTTAAAATGAGCTTCAAAATTCACTAGACAGGTTCAAAATACCTATTTTCTTTAATTTGAGGTGGGGGAATCACCTAAACCACTAGATTCTATGATCACAACTTCTCCATTGGAACTATTGGATCCATCTAACTTCTTCCAAGTTTGATTAATCTAGACTCTCACTTCCTCAAAATTGACCTTTTCTTTTCTATTGTTCACTCCAATATTATATGGTGATTCTCAATTCATATAGTCCTTCCTTAGGTGATTGGCCTTCTAAAAATTTAAACATACTAGTCCAAAATTTCTCCAATTTCTATATCTTCCTCTAAGATGTATCCTAGCACAATTTTCTACAATGTGTCCATACTTTCCATAATATTGCCAATTTACCCAAAGTATTGTACTCCCAATTTATGTTATTACCTTTACTGGTCTTTAGATCTACACTCATGTGCTTGATGACCTTCTTTATTACAATTGGAATAATTTCCATTGAATTTGAGTTTAGGGTTTGACTTATTAATTTTTCTCCTGTAAACATTTATTGTATGACCAAGCCATAGTGATAACATGTAGGTTTCTTGTTCTTTGGTTTTCCATTCCTTTATTATCCTTGCTTTGATGATTCTCCTTGTTTGACACTTGATAGGAACTCAACATAGGCTATTTTGGAGGTGTCATGAGGTTTTCATGGTGCATTCATATGTTCTTTAAGAAGTCTAATAACCTCTTTAGGTTTACTCAACCTTTCAATAAATTCTTTTTCAACTTTTAACTCATTTGCCAATCTATCATTTCCATATTTGTAACCTCAAGCTCCATTCTTACAATCTCATAATTTGCACTTAGCAATTGAACAATTTCAAAATGATTATGGGTCATCTTTTATACTTCTTTGACTCATCATCAAACCTCACAATCATTTGTCTCTTCTCTTCATCATCCATTATTTTTTCTTGTTCAATTTTTTCTTTGTCTTCTTCTCCTTTTTTCTTTTATTCAGTCACTTCACATAGTATCACTTCTTGTATTTCATGTTCTATTTTCAATTCTTTGACTTCTTCATTCAAGGTATTGTTCCTCTCCAATAGATATTCTATTTATTTATCAATTTTACTAGAATTTCCTTCATCAAATAGTTCTTTAATAGTCTCTTCTTTGTATTGGGTGTCCTTTTGCTAAATTATTATCTCTTTCCTTCTCTTCAAGGATTGTCTCAGTATCTCCTTTGCATCCTTGAATTAATCATATGCAAGATGAACATCAATCTTTTGGTTCTCAATGATCTTTCCTAGTTTGTAGGCCTCCATCTTCAATATCTTTAACTCCCAAGTGGTTAAAATTCTTCCAAGAGTACAAAGCTCTTATACCAATAGTTGAAAACCTAATAAGGAAAGTGGGAGGGGGTGTTAATTAGGATCTATAAAAGTACTCACACTTCAAACATAAACATACTTGACATCATCATTTGATTATTCAACTAATATTAATGTAATCATTCACATTAATATAATATAAGATCTATCACATGCATGAAAATAAACACATAACACATCATTTGTTACCCAAAAACCCTCCAAGGTGAAGGTAAATTTGGGGTGGGGATGACAGCCACAAATCTTCACTACTGCAGTAGTAAAAATAACCTATTATGGTTACAATGTTTGGTCATAAAATATGATCTAACCTATGAGGGGTCTTCCTTGTTAAAATCTTAAGAGACTACTAGGTCTCACCTTGTTAGAGGATTTAACACTGACAAAAAAGTAAGGACTCCATTAGGAGATTTACAAAGATCTATTAAGACTACTATAATAAGGAATTTAACCTTATTCATGTTGATTAAAATTGATTCCATACCTGACTTTCAATTTTCTCTATAAGCTTATTTTGAGTCTTCTCCTTGCTAACTAATCCTCTCCTCTGATTTGATGTTACTTTTCTTTCCCTTTCACTTCACTGCTATGAATAGGTCACTTGCTTTGTTAAGTGATAAAAAAACCCTTCACTAACTTTTGATATGATCTTGATCCTTCACTTTACTCCTTTTTTGCATTGATAAACTTCTCCATTCTTTCTCTTTCTTGATATTGCATATATACATGATCTTGGTTTAGATCTTTTCTATTTAAATAATTTCATAAAGAGTTCTCTAGATCATTCCATAATAGCCTTTCCATCTGATTTGTTGATATCAAATCAGAGGGATATGTAATCCATGTCATTCACACATAACAAATCTCTACAGAAACCTATACAAACATAAAATATTCCTTCTATGTTAGCAAAAAAATGTGCTACCTCAGACTCTGTTCCATTTTTGACTTTTTTATAAACTCTACACCATTAACCTTTACTATTTTCTTACACTTAGAATTGATGTTGCTTGTCATGCCCAAAATTTTTAGTCCAAACCCTCCTAATTTTTCTTTTCTTTAATAAGATGCCATTACTAAGTAGATAGTAAAATTTCTACACTTTAATTTCCTCTTTATTTCAGAATACAAGGTTTACTTATTATTATTATTATAATTACTATTATTATTATTTCCTTAGTCACTAACTCAATCTACTAATAAAGGCAATTCAGATTATAATAAAAGTATGCTTTAGTCAATGCATCAATAATAACTCTGATACACAAAACAATCTAACCTTTACAATTCAGTTAAATAACTTATATTAATTATTTAACAAGGATATAATTACATCTTTTTTACAACATGAATAAAGGTAAATGTCTATACTTCAAAAAAACACCAAATGCAGAATACATTTTGCAACAAAAACAACTTTGCTAAACATTTATCCTTCACACCAAAATTGTGACATATTTCCCCATGGTTCAACACCAATGGGAGTACACATGAAATAACTAGTGAACTTCACAAATATAAATATAGTTTCCCTTTTAAAAATAAGATATTTAAGTAGACTCAATAATCTTGATGGGGGTACACAATTGGAGACTCTCCCTTTACACTTTAACATTCCAGGACTATCTATTTACACATAGAAGGACAACAACAAGTATTTTCCTCCAAGCTTTAGCTTCAACTATCACCTACAATGAAACACACAAAAATACCCATGGGATGCTTTCCTCCCAACCATAGGCCTTTTCAATACCACCCCCATGCTAGGAGAACCAATGCTAGGTGGTAACACAATTTGTTTTGAAAACCAATATCTTATACACAACATCACACAATGACTTATACAACAAGTTTTATCACATACAATCAACACACTACAACACAATACTTCCCACCAAGGCTTGCAAAATGATTCACAAATGGAACCATAAACATTGTGTGAAGGTGCACTCTCCAATGAGGAGAATGCCATATCCTTATGAACAAAAAATCTTGCAATTGCAATATGCCAATAAGGCTTTCAAGAATCATGCCACAATAAGGCTATCAATAATTGCATGTCTCCACAAGGCTATCAATACTTACTCTTCTTCACATATCCTCACTTATACCTCCCATGGAACAATAGAAAGGTATATGGCTTCAATGGAGCCCATACTCCATGAAAACTATCCTCCCCTCCAAGAGGAGGATTTATCAACTTCAATGTTGAGCCCAACTAACCCCTTCACCCCAAGGCTTCTCTTCCGTCTGAAGGGTGAGTGAAGCCTTCACACCCAACACAACATTAAATTAACCACAACAAATCAAGAAATCAAAACTAAATGAAAGTGAATCAAACATGCTCATTTACATGCACAAACATCTACAACATTTATCGTATGAAAATCACATAATTTCTACAAGAACACTAACACCAAATCCATATTTCAACTTCCATGAGATGAGACCAAAATCATGGCATGAAGCACTAACTTCCTTCTAAGCTAATGGCTGATGAATGGTGATGAAGATATTTTTCCCTCCTTGGCTTCCAAGTTTCTTCTCCTTCCCCCGCCCCCATGTTTTCATCTCCCCACTTCTTCAATTTTGACCATATGGAAAACCTTAAATTTTTGGGTGGTATCCTAAGTGCCTAGGGAAAAGTTATATACTTAGATATGACCCTAACCCCAAGGTGTACCATATTTTCATTTAAAGAAATTCCTAAACTAACCCTAGGGATGATTTTACCCTCTTAGAAATCTTCTCCAAGGTTGCATTCAAAAATCTAAGTGGGGGACAACTCTCTTGGCTTCCTAAACAAGAAAAGTCACATTGGGTCACTTCATGGTTACCTAAGGGTCACTTAACTACTCACTCAACACACTTGGCCTGCCACATTAGAACACATGTGTCAATTGACACTACTTTTAAAATACATCACAATACACATTTGGCATGCCAATATAATTACAAAAAAATACATTTAACCATTCATATCAACAAATGACTACTTTCACAAATAAAAATACATTGGTAATCAGGTTATCCCCTCCTTAGGGTCAAATTTGGCTTAACAATGCACTTAGCAAGGTTCTCTGTGTGCCCATGGGCTTACTACCTGCACACTCATGAAAATATCAGAAGCCTAATATGAGGAATAAGAATATAAAATGAGATACAATATATGTAACATTAATCCATAAACACTATTATCCATGGTATTAAAAAAATGTAAATCAACATAATGAGCTATCTATATGTATTCTTCATTTACAATTACACAACTATCATTTTACACTAGCATTTAAGGAATTTCTCCAATATATACTGTAAAACACCATTCAATATGATCATTCCTATGTATTTTTTATTATACCATAAATCAATACATATCAGTATAAGATCACCAACATAGATGCAAAATTTCATTCCCTTACCATTAGGATGCATGAATCATATTTTAATACTCAATTGTTAAACATGATTGACCAACATCAGATAGAACCCACAATATGATAAAATAAGCAACACTAAGAATGTATCAATTTAGCATCGTAATAATCACAAACCTAGAATGGATAACCTTCCCTAAATAACATTTCATGCATTCCTTACTTAGTTAGATTGACCAACATCTTGATGTCTATTGAATGCAATGTACCTTTTTATGAATTACCCATCTAAAATTTACTTTTACAACATCTATCTATCTTCATGTCTATTTACTCTAGTTTTTTTTCTATCAATACATTAATCATCCATTCTATCATACAAGAAGTAACCTCAACCATTGTTCATTTCCACTAATAATTAAAATACTTTAGCATATGTTTCTTGACTAATTTCATGCACAATCTTAACACTTTTCCATAGGTTACTACATTGGGGTTTCCAAATTACGCTAGTGGCAATGTGAGATCATTATTGCTATAATTATTATTTGGATTTGAATAATCATGGTTTTATATGTTGTATAAGAGGAGGGACATTACATTCTGCCCCCCTAAGATTTGACTTCCTCTTGGAAGTCAACCAAGATTCTAGAGGACATGCCTTACCTTAGGTTCTTACCAATACTCCACATTATTAACCATGCACAAGCTCTTGGTCAATAAAGTTATAAGTTTTCTAAGTGTGTATTTCACAAGTCCTTGGGATAAGTCAAATAAAAATAAATATATTTAATCCAATAGATTCTAGGGTGATAGTACTTAGTTCAAATTAATTACCTAAGATGACCACCCTTGATTTCTCTTAAATTGCACATATATTATTATTATTATTTAAATATGATATGTGGAACCTCTTGTTTTAGATTAAAATCTTAGAAACATGGACTTATAAAATTACTCATACTTGTCCTTCTCTAAGTTTTATTGTGTGATAATTTTAAGGTATGTATATCCTTGTGTGGACTCCTTTATTATTGTAAATTCTTTATTCCTAGGATTTCACCTAATTCAAACATTAATATGGAAACATGATAAGGTTCTCTTATCAAAGAAATGGTTATTCTCAATATCTTGAATGAGGTATCTTCCATAAACATTCAATTCTATGATGCTAAATTCCCTTTCCAAATGTCCCTTTTACAATAGTTTGTCAAGGATCTAGCTTGGTTATGGCCATTTATAAAACAACACATACGCCAAATCATTTCATCACTTAGAAGTGCCTCAAAAGTAAACTTATTCCCAAAATATAAAGAATAAAAAAATATTTCAAAATCCAAGAAAATTAAGTGTGGTGCCAATAACAAAAATCTTACTTAAAACCAATAAAGATATCCTTGAGGAAAACTAGGACTTTCAAGAGAGGATTTTGGCCAAATGGCCCCAACCTTAAGAAATACAATGATCATAATAAAAGGAAAAGTAGCTAAAATTCCAAAAAGATAATAATAAATTTCACATTCCACAAAAATCTAATATTACTTTATGCTATTAAAAGAACATAGTGGCCACACAAAGTAGACCAAGGGAACAATAAAAAATGGTGGTTTTCTTTGATCATGCTTTTATTTTATGGGACAATTTTTTTTTTAATAGTCATTGGTGGTGTAGAATTCATATGAATGAAACCTATCCCAATTTTATTTTATTCTAAGGACACATGGTGGGTTAATACATATGGGGGCATGAGTTAAAAAGTTCATGGATAAAGTAAATAATGTGCCAAATATTTATGTGTATTTATTTATTTATTAATATTTGATGATATGGTACTTTTTCTTTTAGTAGAGGTTATAAAAAAGGAGACAGAAAAACAAAGGGTTTTCCATGTGACACTGGAGTTTGTCCTTTACATCTCAAGTACTGTATTGTATTGCATGTGGAATAATTTTACAATGACTTTTTAATGTCACCATTATCTAGAAGTTAAATGACAAATATATAAAGCCACCATAGGTAAAATTTCCATAACAATTGTGCTATATGGGTATACTGTCCCACTATGCACCAACCAAGGTCTAAAGACAATTTGTCAAAGGAGTTGGTTCACTCCCCCAAATTCTCACTATATCTCTGGGTGGTGATACTCATAGGATAAGGTTACTTTAAAATTTTCCAACCTAGTAAGTGTTTCTTAGAAAAAAGAATCTAATTTAATTATTAAAATGATCATAGTAAAAGTCTACACACACACACATTCCATAATCATCTACTAAAATTTAAATATTTGGTGCCTCATTCACTCAATCACCAAATGTTTTTATTTATATATTTATTTCATTTTATTATTTTATTATCTTGATTTTGATTTATTTATTTATTTTTACTATGTTATAAAAAGGGTAACTCTTAGATTTCTAACTCCATGCTTTACTTTACTCAATACTCCCTAATCTTTAAAATAATACAATTACTTGTACATATTAGTGTTTAAATGTCCTTATTTTGATAGAGTTACACTTTTGAAAGCAACTTTCAATTAGATTTATAATGGTACAATTTACTATTGATAGGTGTTTATTACTCAATATTTTTCATGGTATCCATATTTGCTACTATATCATTGTGAAACAAATTTCCTCACGAACATGAATTTAGATCATAATCAAGGAAGAATTTGATACCCTAATCAATGTTATAATTCACATGTACCACTTAGGGAATAAGTAAAAGAATTCATATTGAAAGAAGTAATTTTAATCGCATGGCTAAGAATAAGTGAGATTTTAAAATATAAGTACTTTAAATGTCAAAACAAGGTCAACTAATTAAATGAACCAAGGAAATCATATGAGTTGCATCAACAGGTATTAGACCAAGGATTTAATGTTACTATATCTAAGCAATGGATAAAGGTGATAATTTCTATATACTCACATTTCTATGAAAATAGATTGGCCATTTACAAATATCATGTCCAATGCAATTATCATATCATCACTAATGGGTATAATTAACACCTTGTAATACTAAAACTTGTATTCATAGTAGGATTAAAGCATATTAACATCTATTAATTCACAAATCATCATGTTTTCTAACATCCTTTTAAAATTATAACTTTTCAACTACTTATAGAATTTTACTTTAGGAATTTTAAATTCCCTTTTTAGATTGAACCCTTTTTGTTTGGCCTCTACATAAGAACTTAACTTCCCTATACAACTATTTTAGTTGGTTGGATTAGATATTAAAGGAGGTTACCTTAACTATTGAAAAATCCTATACAATGTTTTGTAATACTTTGGTTTATGTTCTCATCTTACTCCTATAAATAAAACCTTGTCTACCTTTGTGTTACTATCATTCATGGCTAATTTCCTCCAATTATCGATATTCCAAATTATATTATCCCTTCTAGGATGATTTCCTTTACATTAAATACATCCTCACATTAGATTCATCATCTTGGCATACCGCATTATTTTCTTAAAATGATACTCTAAGATGGTAATTTATATTTATATTTACATTTAAGTAACACATCATTACTAATGTAATTATGTCTATGTTAAAATATTAACCCCATACTAAGGACTTATTAAGAGTATCTCAATTTAAGGTATAGTTTTAGTGTCCAATGGAATGGGTAGTATAGCCATATTTTCTAGTGTATGGAAAATATTAATACTTGACTTTGCCATATCTTAATATAAATAGGGCCTATGTAGTTAGTTTGACATATTAAAAATCTTCCACTAAATAAAGTAAATAATTCAATGGTGGAATGCAATTAATAGATAATTTAGTTAATGTGTTTTTTAGTAATCTTTATAATAATACCCTTAATGGATAAAATGTCTTATAACATCATTTTTTCGAAATAACTATAAAACTTATGGTTTAAACACTAATAGACAATTACTATTTAAATCTCATTCTAAGATGAATAAATTACTATTATTGTTTTAATATTTAAAAAAAAAATTATTATTGTATATATATATATATTTGAAATTTTTTTGTTATTTCTTACATACTGAAATTAGCTTAGAATTGGCAAAATCCTACAGAACCACTTAAAGTCAAATTTCATTTTATTTTTTCTTTAAATATATCTAACCCACCATTGTTAGACTTAGTTTGTTCATAACGGTCTCATATTCATATGGTATAATAAATTTTATTTATCCAAACCTTTTGTGATTAACGAAAAATTAATTTCAATAAACATCCCTCCATTAAGTTTAGTATTAATTGTAGTACAATTTATTATTTTTTAAATAATAATAACATAGTCACCAAATTTTATCTATGCAAAAAGATAAGTGATGGATGGGAGTGAGATTTGAACACAAGCCCTCTACCTTTACAACCTTCCAACCACTCTATCTAACCGACTTTTCCTCTTTAACATCATGTTTTAAAATATAACACTCATTGATAAAGATGTTTGCATTCAGAATTTGTGTCAAAGGGTCAACTTGAGTCAACATGGCCCACATCAAATTCCAATTTCATTTCTTTTTTGGAAAATTCTACCCTAACCCTAATTCAAAATTAGGGGTTGGGCCAAATTTAAAATGGAGTTTTTCCTAATTTTGATGTTATTTGGCCTTTCTAGCTTATGGGTTTCAAAATGATTGTCCATTTTTCTTTTGTTGTTCTTCTCCTCTTGCTCTTGTATTTTTCTCATTCGTAGGTTGAAAATAGAGCATCAATGGAGGCTTTAAGATCCAAATCATAGAGCCATGCTTGTACCATGCATGCACTCTCTTGATACATGGATATATATTTTCTTCTTTTGCTACATTTCTTTTTTGCATTTTGTTGTAGCATTACAATGATATGTTTTTATATGTTTCCCAATACCTCTAATTGTGAGTTTTCTTTAGTTTATAGCATATTATCTTCATTCATTTCAAAAATAGAAACAAAACATGGAGCAATGTTCTCAAGTATTTGTTTCATTTTATTATAAATTTCCTCAGTTTTGCCTCTTAGTTAATGGGAACTTCATTACAGATTTTTATTTTATAATCCTTTAAGCTTAGATGGAGAGTATCATGCCCTTTCCTCCCTTACATATTGTAATGAGGAAGTGTGGTGAATGGTTGGGTCATCAGCCATTCATCTCTCTTTATTGTCATAGTAGAGAGGAAGAATAGAATGGTTGGTCCATTACCCATTCATTCCTCCCTTCTCTGTCATGGTAGAGAGGGAGTGTGGGTTGTTGTATAGTCATCCATCTAAGTCCTTCACATACATGCATGAGGGAAGTGGAGTAGGGATTTGACCTACCCCCACCCTTTTTTTAGGTGCTATAAACTATTATAGTTTACCTTTCATCTCTTTCACATTTAATACCAATTAGAAAGGAGTGAAAGTAACTATATTAATAATGATGTTTTTTTTTTTTAAATTCCTTTTATTGTTGGGGGCTATACTTCTCACAAGGGTGAAATTTTTATAGGAATGTACTTTTGATAGTGCTGAAATTTAATGAGATTTTTGGGTTAGTGTTTTGTCATCAAAATAGGCATGGGCATTATTGTTAATATGACCAACAACTAGGTACCTATACAACTAGTGATGGCCTTTTTTCTTTATAGTCCCTCCCTTTTTTTCTAGTGTGCATCTAGATTAGCTCACTTGTGTGTTTGGGAAGTAAATGGAAAGATGGATTATACAATAAAGGAAGCATGTTATTAAAAAAATCTGCCCATGCTATTAACACTTGTGCCCATTTTGGATGAAGAGGAGGAGGTGAAGGCTACATGCCATCCCATTGTCCCTTCTTCCCAAAAAATTTGCATGCCCTCCTCCTTTATTTAAAAGTACTTCATTGGGGAATTTTTATGCTATAAGAACTATGTGCAATTTTCATAGAATAATAATGGAGTATTTGCTAAAAGAACTTATTAGGATTATTATATTAGATGTATAGTCATGTCTGCATACATACATTTATTGTTATTACTTTTACTATAGCCCATGTATGTTATTTAATAAGGGATATGTTTGCTAGTTAGTTTACTATTCTTTTATTAGGAGTAGGATATTTTCCACTTCCCATACTAATTCTAGTGAACTAATTTATTCATCCACATCTATAGCAAGCGTGTTTTATTTCTTTTCCATTTATCTATTGGGTTATTGTCCTCTAACTATGATATGGTGGCTCTTAGTAGGATAATGTTGTGAATTTTTTTAATACAAAACTGGAATCATAATGAGCCTAGGTCCTAGTATGGAAACCTAGCTCTGATACAAAGTGTCATGCCCAAAATTTTCAGTCCAAACCCTCCTAATTTTTTTTTAAAAAATAAGATGCCATTACTAAGTAGATAGTAAAATTTTTACACTTTAATTTCCTCTTTCTTTCAGAACATAAGGTTTACTTTTTATTGTTATTATAATTACTATTATTTTTATTTCCTTAGTCACTAACTCAATCTACTAATAAATAAAATTTAGATTATAATAAAAGTATGCTTTAGTCAATGCATCAATAATAACTCTAATACACAAAACAATCTAACCTTTACAATTTAATTAAAGAACTTGTATTAATTATTTAACAAGGATATAATTAATGAGGCTAATTATTGCCTCTATTTCATGATAGTTTTTAAACACTTTGTTAATACTCTATTTCATTTTCATCAAGACATTTTTGGATCTATGTTTACCTAAACCAATGATTAACCTATGGGTAGATAGTATGTCATCTTTTGCCAATATCATATATATGATGCAATATTTCATATAATTATCAAAATGTGTGTTCTTATATTTGAATTTAATTTGAAAATGCTTATTTTCAATTATCTCTGCATTATAGCTAACTTGTTAGGAATGAAGTTGAAGATGATTGGAAGAATTCAATTTATGAGCATGAAGACAACCAATAGTATTCAAGGAGAAAAGAATGCTAAGTTGTAGCCATGGTGGAGGAAAGTCATAATGATACCAAAGGACACAACAATGAGTATGGAGGAGCTATGAAGACTTATTGCATTCTCTACATTTATTCTAATGGCAAGCAGATGTTTAGACTTTATTATTCTCGCCTTAAGCCATTATCTTTTCTTCCCACCTTTAGTTGTTATTTTCCTTCTTTCTCTCTTGTAGATTTATAGCTAGGTTGTTTACTTTTCTATTTTAGAATAAGCGTTGATCTTCTATATATAGGAATTAGACCAAGTGTGTTAGTTTAGTTAAAAGAAAATTTTTTATGGGAACAAACTATTAACTTTTACAGTGAGTTGTGTTTCTATAGTTATGTGTGTTGTTTCCATGTAATGAATTTTTGAAATGTAATAAAATAGTTTTTGGCTTCTATCCTATGTTAGTAGTTTAGTTGAAGCCAACCAAGGGGGGCCACTTGGAAGGTGGATTAGATTAGGATAGTATAGATTTATTTCCAAACATTTTTAGTATTGTAAGTAGAAGTTGTAAGTTCCTGTAACATCACACTTCATGAATGTTCTTACATCATCTGTGAGAATAGTTATAGTGGATGAACTGAGTTGAAATATTTGTTAATCTTTCATTGTATTTCTAGTATTCATAGAGTTAAGTGTGTTAGTTTCCTATAGCAATAGTGTAAGTTCTTTTCTTTTCATTTTACTTTCCTAAAGCATAAGCATAGTGACTCATTAAGAGACCTAGTGCACATACTATGCCAACTATTTCAAGTATACATCCCTAGGTTGACATAATTAAATGCACCTCATAGTGGGAAAAATAGTCCTCAGATTGAATACATTTTTCCCAAGCATGGCCTAGAGCATGACTATGATAAACCTATTATGAGGTAGACCATTTTTGGCACCATTGTTGGGGATGGTGTCAAGATAGGAGCATTTTTGAGTCATAGTTCTTAGATAAATTTTTTTATAGAAATTTTTAGTTTTGAAGCTTCCTTCACCAGTGTGAAGAGTTTAATTGCATGCATCATAGAGGAAGACGTCAAGATGAATATGGTAGATTTCTTCCACGGGAGTCTATTAATTTGAACAAAGAAATTGAAGAAGAAGAAGTTGAGTTTCCTTTTGAAGACACAAGCCCTATTTTCCCTACAACATCATCTTTAAGAATAGAACCAATAGATAAGAGTGGTCTTCAACCTTTTACTAAAGTTTTGGCTAGTTTTCTTGATAATACTACTTTAAATCCACTAGTTGTTAATCATCTAGTACCCAATGTCCCTTTTTAGCAACAACCTCATAATCTAATACCTCTAGTAATGGCACAACCTACTTTATCATTTCCTCTCCCAAGCCTTATAAATACTGATAATCTCAAGAATATACCTGTAGTTGCCCTTCCAAAGTTCAATGGCTTTGCAACCAAAGACCCTGATACTTTCTTGTTTTTACATACTTTTTCATAGTTTTGACTACAACCCTAGTGCCCATAAGCTCAAATTATTTCCAGCAACATTGAAAGAATAAGATCTATGATGGTTCATGGGTTTAGGAGCTAATGCAGTAGGAACTTGGGATGAAATGCAAAATTTATTTCTAGATAAGTACAAAGAGTATTGCAAAGTATTTGGTTCAAGAGGAGATGATGTATTCAAGATATCATTGAAGGAGGAAGAAATATTGGAAGACTACATTTCATGTTTCTTATATACACTATAGAAGAACCCTTAGCATGTGTTGTTCAAGGATTCATAAAAGCTAGTCTTTCTAAGAGGTGTGAATAATAACTGTCTAGAAGCACTAGAATTGATGGTTGGTGGTGATGTATATCAAGCTTCCTAGGATGACCTCAAGAAGATTTTTCAGAACTATTCAAGGTCAAGCATGAAAAAAGGTCGAGGACCTCATTCCGCAGTCACTAAAGGAATTATCCAAGGTATTTCAAAGCTTGAGATGTTTAACTTGTTGTTAGACTTCAAATAGGACATCATCAATGATGTCACTACACATCTTGAAACAATGACTACAAAGAAGAAGTATGCAAAAGCTAAGCTACAACTAGTTGAATACTACCCTCATTGCTAGAATCAAAAGAAGGATTGCCAATGTAAACTAGTTGCAAGCAATGAGAATCAACATCTTTCAACTAAGTACCTCAAGATATATGGAGATGATGAGAAAGTAATTTTTGTTTCTCAACATTGGCCATGGGACCAACATCAAGGTATGCCTTAGGACCCTTTGAAAAATTCAAATTCATATGGTAATCAATGGTGAAACCATAATCCCCAAGATCCTCCACAATATCAACCTAATTGAAATAATGCTAGGCAAAACAACCCACAACAACCCCAAGGGCCTTATAAATCTCAACCATCCTAGCCTAAACAATAGAGTAACCACTGGAAAAACTAGCAAAACCAATGGCAACCACCACAAGAGAATTGGTATTCTACAAATGAACGAAGGGGATCTCAACAGTGGCCTAACCAAAATAGTAGTACTCCACAATTATCACCTCCAATTCAACAACTTGCTATAATGCCACTAGCTAAAAATCCTAGACCTCAAAAGTAGAGACAGTTACCTACACAACCTTAACCAAATCCAAATAACCAACAACCATAATAGCCCATGTATAGTGTTGATGCTCAACAATATCCTGCATATGCTTTGAGTGTTGCAAATATACATCTAAGATTCGGTACAACTTTAAACTACATCTTATAATTGAAATAATAGATCCTCTTGCAGCATTAGAACCCTTAGTTGCTAAAATGGTTGACCCAACCAATGTCATCATGTCAACCCAAGTTCAATCAGTGGTGGAACCTCCTTTTTTAGAAAATTTTATACAAAGCAAACCTATACAAGCAGAGGAACAACCTTTTGATATTGTTGATCAATTGAAGAACATACATGTCCAAATACCCCTCTTCCAAGCCATTAAAGATGTTTTAGTCTATGGAAAAGCCATTAGAGATGCTTGCCTAAAGAAGCTTGGAAGGAAGAAAAAGGACCCTACTAAAGTCCATGTTGTGAGACAATTGGTTGACATTATGTTAGGAAAATTTATCACACCAAAAAATTATGATCTAGAAATTTTAGTAGTGAATGTTAGTATAAATGGTTAGCTTGCTAAAAATTCTTTAATAGATCTTGGTGCTGCTATAAATGTCATGACCAAGGACACTATGAAGAAGTTGAAAATAGAAGGATTAAGGGCTGCTCCAACAATTCTGCAACTTGTAGATAGTTCTACTATCACCACTGATGGGATGATAGAAAACATAGTTGTAACCTTAGATTCTCTAGAATATCCTATAGACTTCATGATTTTATCCCCCAAAGTAAATCTATCTTGTTACCCTATCATCTTAGGTCAACCATGGTTAGCCACAGCTGATGCAAATATAAGTTGTAGATTAGGGAATATGACCATATCCAATGGCCAAGAAACAAAGAAATTTGATTTATATCCTCTAGCACAAACATTTGACAAGATTTAGGGGATGAAGAAGAAGAGTTAATCTCTATAGTACAGCTCATGATGTTGCATACACAAACTTTTCTAAAGCTACAAGAGGAAGATTCAATACTTCAATAATAGTTGTGTGGTAGTAAAAGATGTATCTAAAAGTTTTATGTTGGAATTAATCACATATGAAGAATATGATGAGAATTGTACTCTGATCAAAGAAATTGACATTCTTTATCCACTCTTACCATGTGAATTAGAAGCAAGTCCAATCATTGAAGCTTCTATGATAGAGTCTACCACTACTATTGAACTGTCTAAAGGTCATAATCTTTATGTTAATCCCAAATTAACACCCACGCAGATGGAAAAGTTAAAAGAATTTCTTTAAAGGTATGAAAAGGCCTTTGCATGGGACTATGGTGATATGAAAGGGTTGAGTCCTGCATTGCGTACCCATAAGATATACATCAGTGAAGGGTGTCTAGCACTCTATCAACCCTAGAGAAGGATAAATCCAAGCCTTAGAGAGATAGTTAAAATTGAATTACAAAAATTGCTTGATGTTGGTTTTATTTATTCTATAACTGATAATAGATGGGTGTCACCCCTAGTCATAGTGCCTAAAAGGAGAAAAATAGAGAATTTGTGTAGATTACAAAGAATTGAACAAGGCCACCAAAAAGGGCCACTTTCCTTTACCATTTATAGACCAAATTCTAAACACTCTAGCTGGAAAGAAGTATTTCTCTTTTCTAGATGAGTATAGTGGTTATAAATAAATCAATATTACTCCCAAAGATCAAGAGAAAACCACATTTACATTCCCATGGGGTACTTTTGTATAGTATATTTTACCATTTGATCTATATAATGCTCTTGCAATGTTCTCTTTACTAATATATCACATGATTGTATGGAAATATATATGGATGATTTTACAACATTTGGATTCATTTTTGAGGAAGCAATGATGAATCTTGAAAAAGTTTTGGTAAGGTGTCAAGAACATAATTTGTCACTTAACAGTGAAAAATGTTTCATGCTCATTCAAGAAGGTGTGGTACTTGGTTATTTCATATCAGCTACAAGAATATAAGTGGATCTAGCTAAGATAGAGGTAATTCAAACATTGGCCATACCTAAAAAATTGAAAGATGTAAGATCTTTTCTAGGTCATGCTGGATATTATAGATGTTTTATAAAAGATTTTAGAAAAATAGCTAGCCCCTTGTATAAGTTACTCACAAAAGAAGCTAAATTTAGTTGGCCATCTAAATGTGATGAAGCCTTCTTGTAGCTTAAGAAAATTTTGACTATAGCCCCAATTTTACAAGGCCCTAATTGGAATTTACCTTTTCATATATATATATATATATATATGCCTCTGATTATGCCATTGGTTCAATTCTAGCACAACAATCTCAAAATCTTGAAAATGCAATCTATTATATTAGCAAGAGCCTTCATGGACTAGAATTAAACTATATAGTGATAGAAAAAGAATTACTAGCAATAGTTTATGCCCTAAAATTTTTTTGGCATTACATAACTAGCTATTCCATATTTGTTCATATTGATCATGTAGCAATTAAATAACTCATGAATAAACCTACTATAAATGGCAAGTTAGCAAGATGGTTATTTTTGTTACAAGAATTTGATATAACTATTGTTGATAAGCCTAGAAAAGCCAATGTTGTAGCTGATTATTTATGAAAAATCCATCATGATGATACTAAGAATACTTTGGTAGATGATGCATTTTCAAATGAGCATTTATTTCATATAGCTATTCAAAATCCATGGTATGTAGACACTACTAATTACATTGCAGCTAATAAAATACCAAAAAAAATTTCTTACAAGGAAAAGAAGATGCTTGTAGAGAAAAGCTTTTAATTCTCTTGGATAGATAATCTCTTGTTTTACATTGGACCTGATCAAGTTATGAGAAGATGTGTGAGAGAGGATGAGAGATATGACATTCTACATGCATGTCATAATGAACCATGTGGAGGACACTTTGTAGTAAAAATAATAGCCTTGAAAATTTTGACAACTAGTTATTATTGTCGTACACTTCACAAAGATGTAGCAAACTATACATGAAAGTGTGATAAGTGTCAAAGCATGGGCTGACCAACAAGAGCAGATGAAATGTCTCTTAACCCTCAAATGGCATTAACACCATTTGACAAATGGGACATGGACTTCATTGGTCCAACTGATCCTCCATCTAATGGGAAATCCTATATTCTTGTGTGCACTGATTACCTAACAAAATGGGTTGAAATCAAAGCCATGAAGCATGCTCGTGATGAAAAAGTTGCAAAATTTTTGTATGAAGAAATTTTTACTTGCTATGGTGTACCCAAAGAGCTACTCAAAAACCAAGGTTCACAATTTAACTCTAATCTAATCTCAGAACTGATGAAAAAGTATAACATTAGGCACTAGAAATCTAGTCCTTATCACCCTCAAGCTAATGGACAAGTAGAGATCAAAAACCATGAGTTGGAGAACATCCTAACAAAAATAGTTCATCGACACCATACGGATTGGACCAAAAGATTACAAGAAGTTTCTTGGGCTTATAGAACAATATGGAAGACTACTATAGGATTCACATTGTTTAAGCTCTTGTATGGAAAGGTAGCAATGCTCCCCATTGAATTTGAACATAAAACTTTGACAACTGTATTGGAGCTAGACATTGAACTTCTTGTAGCACAAGGAGAATGTATTTTGCATCTTAACTCTTTGGATGAAATGTGTAAAGCTACTTTGGAATGTACTAAAATTATACAAAACCAAAGGAAACAATGGCATAACTCTCATATTATCAGTAAACAATTTCAAGTTGGTGACTAGGCACTACTATATGATTCCAAATTTAAAGATATGTCAAGAAAGCTATAGACAAGATGGCTGGGTCCATATGAAATTAGTCACGTCTTTGATAATGGAGCTGTTCAATTAACTACCATTGATCCAGTGCCTTTCAAATTATTAGTCAATGGTCATAGACTCAAGTTATATAAATGGACCCAAACAAAAGAGGACTTCCTATAGCAATTCCAATGGAAAATTCAAATACAAACAAGGTAACTCTTCCTATAGCCGAAGGTGTCAACATTCTGCCTAGCGCTCTTCAACACTAATTTCTTTGTGCATGTTCATAATAAAAACTTTATGCCCACATAAAGTTCCAAATTTCTCCAGTCACATTCTTATTCCATCTCATTTCTTTACCTTCCACCCATCCTCCTCATCTCATTTCTTTACCTTCCATCCATCCACTTTCCATTTCAATTTCTAATACTTCCAATAAACCTTGTGAGATGTTGACAGATATTGTCACTATTGATATCACTTTTGGTACCTTTTGGTATGTGCGATGATTAATTAACAAGTATAAGGTTTTCAAATTATAATTCATTTATAGTCTGCAGAGTCTGTCAATTATATTTAATACTCCATTCTTTATATTATGGCGGCATTATGTCAGTTTTCTACCCCATACTAAGTTTGACAAGTATGGACACTTTTCCTTATTTAGTAGGGGGCAAAGAAGGTTACTAAAACCCAATGACTACATTTATTCATAAAGATTTTTTTCCAAATGTTCATATTTCCTTAAGTACACAAGTGGCTAGGTGTCGTACCCCTTATTTTTGAATGATTTTATTGTTAGGCTATGATGTGACTTGTGTTTAAATTTTAAGTGATCTAAACCCCATTTTTGGATGATTTTCACATACTTCCATGATTCTCTCATTAAAGCCATATCATTGCTCATAAAAAATTGTTATGATATTAATTACCTATAAAATGAAATGTGAAATGGTTTGTAAAACAACAAAAGAAGCATAAATTTGTAAGGGGAAAATAGTGAAGCAGTGCAGATAGTGAAAGTTTTTAAGTAGAATGGGTGGACAATTGCAGAGGTGAAAACCAGTGGAGCATATTATTTTTCTCTCAACTGTAGAAGCTGTGAGGAGGTTTAATGCATGCAGCTAGTTAGGGTACTTTTTAAGTTTGACTACATATGATGAAAAAGCAATCACAAAATTCACAAGGACATTTGATGAAGGGAAAGCTTCTATATGAGGCTTAATAGTGGTTGATACAAAGGAATGTATAACATAAGTTACTCGATTACCGGAAATAGGAGAACATTATCCCAACACTCATGATACAAGATCAGCTAGAGCTTAGTTTGTCATACCAACCAACCCTAAGATGGATATTACCAAGCAAGGTTGTAAAAGAATGTCTCTTCTACTACCATACAATGAACTGGCCATGCACATTATTAGGTACCTCACATACAAAGGTAGATTTTCATATTTACATGCACATAATTTTAAATTGCTTAGTTGTATAAGGCATAATCATCTAGTTAATGTTCCAAATTTCTTGTACAATATGTTGCATATTAGTGTAGAAGAAACTCCAAAAGGAAAAGACAATTTTTTCACCCATCATGCCCTAATTAAATTACTTATAGAAAGGTCACTTGGGGATGTTTCTCCCTTATCATTGGTGGAATTTTCCAAGCCAAAACCTTACAACCCCAGGCTGTGCTTCATGAACAACCTAGTGAGGAGAATGTGGTTCCCACTGATGAACCTACTAAACAAAGCACTCAAGAGGCTAAAACTAAACATGTGCAAAGAAATGTACAAGAAAATGTGCAAGAAAATGTACAAGAGGTTGTGCCTTCACCTATTCAAGAAACCCAAAAACCTACCTCTAGCCAGACAAAGAGAAAATGAAAATTGCAAGAAGAAATCTCTGTTCTAGTAAAAGAAGAGTCAAACCCTACAATCGTGAGGAAAAAGAGAACTAAGAAGGGTCCTATAGTAGTTAATCCTATAGCAGAGACACCAAAAGGAAGAGGTAGGCTGAAGGCTATGATACTAGAAGAAACCCCTATAAGAAGAAGTCCTAGAATGAGAGGACAAATTTCCAAAGGATCCCCCTCATCCAAGCTATCTACTAAAGAATCCCCTATATAGATTATTCTTCATCACTCTCCTCCTCACCCTAAAACTAAAAACATTCCTAAAAACCCTAATTAGGAATGTATGGTTGAGGTTAATAAAAATCCAAATGATACCTCAACAGGCCAAGTAGATACTTTGAGCTGTAGGGATGAAACAGTTCTTGAACAAGTTTATCCAAACACTACCCTAGTTCCTTATAAATCAACATGGTTTATTGATATTATAGAACAATTATGGAGGGAACAAAGAAAGAGAAAAAGAAACCATGAGGAATACAACAGTTCCATTTTCCTATAGAAGCTTCTTTTTCAGTTGTTTGGAAAACATATTTTTGCTAAGGCCTTATGGGAAGAGGAGAGGAAAATAATGAAGAAAGACATAGTGTCTTTGAATGTAGAAATTACAGATTTGAAAGAGCAATTGGCAAATCAAAAACAACAGATGGATCATGCCCTCAAATTTTCTTATCAAGCACTTGCCTATAGATCATCACCATGAATTTATGCTCTTTGTTTAAAAGAACAATCTCTCTTATTCCAACTCATGCTAACCTTTAAGAATATAAATGTAGTGTTTAAATCAGCCCAAAAATTTTCTGGTTTATATTAGACTCTACCATCTTGGTAGCAGAATTTTCTCTGTGAATTATATGTGCATAATTTTGTTATCCCTTCAAAAACCCAATGGAACCCTTTACTTTATATAGGGGATATACATTTAAGAGCTTTGATATCTTGGATGTCTAATGAAGCAAACAATGATAGGAAACTAAATAACTACAGAGATGAGGAAAGGATAGAACCCCTACCATTAAGAGCCAAAAGCAGCAAACTAGAAGAAGTTCTTAGGGACTAGTTTAGGTTAACTTAATTAAAGGGATAAGAAAAAGGAAGTAAGGGATAAAATCTTCATTGCCAGAGCCAAGGCCTATGCTGATTATGAGAACTTGCCTTACTTTTCTTTCTAGAGAGTTATTGCTAGTGCTAGAAGTAGATGGGTCAGATTACTTGAGTCACTTAAAAGGTCAGAGCCACATAGTCCCATCAACTTAGAAGCTACCCTTCACTAAGCTCCAAAGTATCTAGAGCTAGGAAAATAGGCTAGACTTGAATTATGGTGCCCACTCACTATGCAACCTCTAATGCTCATGTGGCCTTTATATGACATTAATGCTAACATACTTGAAAAGCTATAAGAGGAAAATAGAAGGGAGGTCTAGGAAATAACATGAGGATTCTATTACACCTTCAAGAGTAGCAGGAAAGGAAGGGAAGAAGTGGGGGAATTTAGGTCACTGACTAGAAAATGCCATGCTTGAGGACAAGCATCAGTTTACCAAGGGGCAAATGATGAGGATAATTATTGCCTCTATTTCATGATAGTTTTAAAACACATTGTTAATACTCTTTTCATTTTCATCAAGACATTTGTGGATCTATGTTTACCTAAATCAGTGATTAACCTATGGGTAGATAGTATGTCATCTTTTGCCAATATCATATATATGATGTAGTATTTTATATAATTATCAAAATGTGTGTTCTTATATTTAAATTTAATTTGAAAATGCTTATTTGCAATTATCTTTGCATTATAACTAACCTGTTAGCAATGAAGCTGAAGATGATTGGAAGAATTCAATTTATGAGCATGAAGATAGCCAATAGCATTGAAGGAGAAAAGAACGTCGAGGTGTAGCCATAGTGGAGGAAATTCATAATAGTACCAAAGGACATGACAATGAGTATGGAGGAGCTATGAAGACTTACTGCATTCTTTACATTTATTCTTATGGCAAGCAAATGTTTAGACTTTATTATTCCTGCTTTAAGCCATTATCTCTTCTTCTTACCTTGAGTTGTTATTTTCCTTCTTTCTCTACTGTGGATTTATAGCTAGGTTGTTTACTTTTCTATTTTGGAATAAGTTTCAATCTCCTATATATAGGAAGTAGACCAAGTGTATTAGTTTAGTTAGAAGGAAAAAGTTTATGGTAACAAACTGTTAACTTTTATAGTGAGTTGTATTTTTATAGTTCTGTGTGTTGTTTCCATGTAATGAATTTTTGAAATAGTTTTTGGATTCTATCCTGTGTTAGTAGTTTAGTTGAAGCCAACCAAAGGGGCCCACTTGGAAGGTGGATTAGATTAGGATAATATAGATTTATTTCTAAGCATTTTTAGTATTATAAGTAGAAGTTCTAAGTTCCTTCGTATAACATCACACTTTATGAATGCGCCTACAACATCTATGAGAATAGTTAATGTGGATCAACTAAGTTGGAATTTTTTTTAACCTTTCATTCTATTTCTAGTAATCATAGAGTTAAGTGTGTTAGTTTCTTGCAGCAATAGTGTAAGTTCTTTTCCTTGTATTTTACTTTCCTGCAACATAAGTGTGCATAGTGACTCATTAAGAGACCTAGTACACATACTGTGCTGACATTTCAAGTATATGTCCTTGGGTTGAGAAGATTAAATGCACCCCATAGTGGGAAAAATACTCCTTATATTGAATACATTATTCCTAAGCATGGCCCAGAGCATGACTATGATACACTTATTGTGAGGAAGACCAATAATTACATATTTTTTATAGCATGAATAAAGGTAAATGTCTCTACTTAAAAAGAACACCCAATGCAAAGTATATTTTGCAAAAAAAACAACTTTGCTAAACATTTATCCTTCACACCAAAACTGTGACATACTTCCCCATGGCTCAACACAAGTGGGAGTACACATGAAATAACTAGTGAACTTTACAAATATAGATATAGTTTCCTTTTTAAAAATAATATATTTAAGTAGACTCAATAATCTTAATGAGGGTACACAATGGGAGACTCTCCCTATACACTTTAACATTTCAGGAGTATCTATTTACACATAGAAGGACAATAACAAGTATTTTCCTCCAATCTTTAGCTTCAACTATCACCTACAATGAAACACACAACAATACCCATGGGATGCTTTCCTCCCAACCATAGGCCTTTTCAAGACTAGCCTCGCACTAGGAGAACCAATGCTAGGTGGTAACACAAATTGTTTTGAAAACCAATATCCTATACAAAATATCACACAACAACTTATACAACAAGTTTTATCACATGCAATCAACACACTACAACACAATACTTCCCACCAAGGCTTGGAAAATGATTCACAAATGGAACCATAAACATTGGGTGGAGGTGGGCTCTCCAAGAAGGAGAATGCCATATCCTTATGAACAAAAAATCTTGCAATTGCAATATGCCAATAAGGCTTTCAAGAATCATGCCACAATAAGGCTATCAATAATCACATTCCTACACAAGGCTATCAACACTTACTCTTCCTCACATATCCTCACTTATACCTCCCATGGAACAATAGAAAGGTATATGGCTTCAATGGAGCCCATACTCCATGAAAACTACGTCCAAGAGGAGGATTTCTCAACTTCAATGTTGAGCCCAACTAACCCCTTTACTCCAAGGCTTCTCTTCCCTACCAAGGGTGAGTGAAGCCTCCACACCTAATGCAACATTCAATCCACCACAAAAAATCAAGAAATCAAAACCAAATGTAAGTGAATCCAACATGCTTATTTACATGCACAAACATCTATAACATACACCATATGAAAATCACATAATTCCTAAAAGAACACTATCACCAAATCCATATTTCAACTTCCATGAGATGAGAGAAAAACCATGGCATGAAGCACTAACCTCCTTCTAAGCTAATAGCTGATGAATGGTGATGAAGAGCTTTTTCCCTCCTTGGCTTCCAAGTTTCTTCTTCTTTTTTCTTCCCTCCATGTTTTCATCTTCCCCCTTCTTTAATTTTGACCATATATAAAACCCTAACTTTTTGGGTGGTATTTGTTGTGGTCCCACAACACATGCCCCATTCCTTACTAGGAATGAGGACCCCCTACTTTTTTTTTCATACTCCCAAACTCATAGTTCAAGATTTGGAAAAAAATTTTAGAGTCAAAAAATCATAAAAAACCAAAAGATCAAAAAGAACAAAAGGACAAAATAAATATTATAAAGAAAAAAGTAAAAAAAAAACTAAAAAATAATAAAAAATAATAAAAATTTTGCATACATGCACATGGGAGGTGCACGCCATGCATCTATGCAAGGCCATGGGTGGGCGCAAGGGGTTATAAAACCCATTTTCCCCCAATGCAACACTTGATCCTTTTTTTGTTTCTTTCTCTCATTATGACTTTGGATTTCCTCGCTCATTGCACACAAGGTGCATTCAAAAACAACTACATGTGCCATTTTATTTTACACCATGCACACCTTTTTTAATGGCATAGCCATGCATAACAACATTGTGTTTACTTTTCTTGGTGGCGCTACACATATAACCACTGCCCATACCTTCCTTGGTGGCACCATGTGCATAACCACTACTTGTGCCTTGTTTGGTGGCACCACACACATAACAATTGGCTACACCTTGTTTGTGTTGTGCACAAAAAATATTCATCCCTTGTTTAATGGTGCTACCATGCATAATAGTGCCACATGCACCTTCCTTGGTGGCATCATAAGTGCCCTCCTTGGTGATGCCCCATGCACCACTCATGATAGCACTATGTGTGCCCAAAGTAACAACCATGCTGCCCATCTATTGTAAAATGATGCCATGCTACTTGGGTCTTCCCTCAAAACCCTAAGTCATGCGTGCTCCACCTCCCAGTGCTACAAATCATTGCACACTCTTCCTTGCTTGTGTGCGTGCCACATGGTGCTGCGTTTAGCCCAATAAACCCAAAAAAAATTTAAAAATATAAATATATATATATATATATAATTTTAAAAATAATAATAATAATAATAAATAATAAATAATAATAATAATAAAATATATGGTAATAAAATGAAACAATGGATTTGAAAAATAAAAAATTCCCAAATTGGCATTTGATTTTGTTTTTATAGTTTTTTCAAGGCATTTGCATTTTTTTATTTCCAAGTTTTTTTTTTTTAAAGCTAATAAACATCCATTTTCTTGTGATATGTAGAGAATAAATGGCATCCACATCTAGAATGGCACCCAAACTTGTAATATTCAAATTTCAAGGTGTACCCTCAAAATCAAAATTCTATGATGATCACAAAGAAGTCAAAGATACTGATTTGGGACATACTGACTTCAAAGAATTCCTTAGATTATGCAACAAACCAATGGAGAGATCTACGTTAGTTTCCTTAATGATTCATTCTAGGTTGGTGAGTGCAACTTCACATCTACTGTCAATCTAGTCAGCAGAACTAATCATGACATTGGCACAACATTTTGTTTCTGAAGAGAGAGTGGTCAAGAGTGTCAGAGGAGAAGTCCTACTAAACCTAAAACTTGACAACATTTAGAGGGTCTTCCATCTCCCAAGGGTAGATCAATTCATTAGACTCTCATATGAAGCGGTAGAGACATGGTATAGGGAGCACCAACAAGAAGAAATAGACATCATACAATCATCTTACCTTATTGACAAGAATCCTCAAGGAAAGATAATAGGAAAAATTGATATGACTCAGGGATATATGAAGGAGGATAGTGGTTATTTTGTCATCCTTTTGAGTAGAGTTATGGGCTTGCCTGCAATAGGCCACCTCAGCACTTTCATGGTCAACTTCATTGAGACCATTAGAGTAGCGAAGAAACCACTGGACTAGGCCACCACATTAAGTGAAAACTTGTGTGAGAAATTAGAAGAAATAAAGGACAAGAAGAAGTCCTATCTGAATTCTTACATGGTATACTTTCTCATAGTGAGGGTGACAAATTATCTCAATTTTTACAGAAGAGGCACTATGCAAGATCCTAATGCCTAGGCATACTTCATCTACCCTCAACTAGTAAAGAAGAAGTTGTCGACATAGAGCAAGGAGTATAGAATCATGAATGATGTGTTCATTTTTTAAATCATTAAATTCATCAAGGGAGATTATGGAAAGAGGCTATCTGATGAAACCAAAGCATAGATTATAGTTCTCAGAGCCTACTTCATCTAGTTCAAAATGTTCAAATATATTTAGGTAGCTAGTCCCTCCATCAATCCTAAGAAGCTCCAAAGATACCCAAGTGACAAAATGGTGCTATTAAAGATTGCCTAAAAAATTGATTTGGCATATGAGAAGATAAAGAGACAATGGAGACCTTGTTGGGCATGGCCCTTGGTCATTGGACCATATCAGGTGAAGCAGAAGCAAGATACTCTGTCCTTGAAATGGGAATGGGAGAATTATCCTCTTGAAGAATACAACTCTCCCTGGCCATACCTTGACAATATTGGGAGAGTGGAAATTCATGCAAGAAAAGAGTTTCATCATGAGGATGCTATTGAAGATCACTAGATGAATTACCACAAATGACTATGATGTCCACATAGGGGACTATTTTAGGATGACTTTGTATTTAGCAGAGAAGGTTCTCTAGTTAGACATCCTAGAGGACATAAAGCAACAAGATTCCAAGGAGCTATTGGACCCCCTATTCAACTCAGATAAAATAGGAGAAAGGCCCATTATGAATGTTGAGGTTGATAGGGAGGAGGCTGACGATATTAATCATTGGGTAAGACATGTTGACAAAGGATTGGATTAAGAAACCTCTTCCACTTGATTCAATGCCTGATATAGTGATCTTCTACACTCATGATCACCCAAAAAGAGGTAGAGGGAAGAAAATAACAATTCCTACCTCTGTGGCCCAGTCTCCTATCAGGCTAGAGATAGTATAGTAGCTAGATCACCTAGTTGGATACTATCACCCTCCAGAGAGGAAAGAAAAGAACAAAAGGAAGAGGACCCCCCCTCAAAGAATTCAAACAAAATAGGCTAGCGAATAGGTGCATCCCCAATAGTGAGAAGAGAGTGTACATGGGTCCAAAAATATTAGAGCTACTCAAGTCTAAGATGAACCTCAATTTCCTTCCATTGTGCCCAACTAACTAGAATAGGAAGAGATTTCAAAATTCTCCTTTCCTCCTATGTAAGAAGAGCTAGCTTCTCCTTCTGCCTCCAATAAATAAAAGAAGAGGATTGAAATCCATATGTAAAAGAGGCAAAGGATCAACAAAACATTGGTGCCTTCCCCATCTATTCCCAAAACCATTTCAGAGGGAGATAAAGAGGAGGAGGAAGAGGAATAAGTGCTCCTATAGGGAAGAACTCAGCTAGCAAGATCCACTGACCTATAAAGGAAAAATAATTCCATGAGTACCTTGACATCCACCTAAGAAAAACCCTTAGAACTCTCTTCTTTAGAAGATGAAGTATAGCTATGGGTGGATGAGTAGAGTGATGAGGGTGATGACATTTTTACAATGTCATATTTTGATTTTATGCCCATGGGTATAGAGTTGATTAGGGATAAGATTAGGGACACCCCTATAGGTGAACCTCAAAAGGAAGACTAGATGTAGATGCCACTAATACACAAGGTCATGATCTTACTCCCCCATCTCCACCAAAAATTACAATGGTAGATAAGGGCTATGTTACTCCTCCACCTCTGAGTTTAGAAGAAGAGTAGGTTCAAATGGAACAATCATAGGAGGAGGGATCGGAACAAATGGTGACTGATGAAGTGCCAAAGGAAGGAAAAGTAATGGAATATTTTCAATTACCTTCCCAAGACACTTAGGTGCAAGTTGTAGGGTCTACTAAGATTGAGGCTATAGAAGAAGAGCCCTCCTAGTAGGAGAGAACTCCAAGTAGGAGCGACAAAGGAAAGGAAGTTGTAGAACATACCCCTTTGTCATCAAGAGCTAGGTCCTTAGTGGGACACATCCCTACATGGATCTAGAAGGAAATAATGAGTAAAAAGCCTTAATTTTGTGCTTCAGAGGAAGACATTTGTGATATTGCAGAGATTTTGAATAAACTTGAGTCTCCATCCCATGAGGCAATGCTAGTGGCATTTGTCACTAGCACATGAAATCAAGAGTTGTTTGCACAAGTGGTTGTCCCTCTTGAAGATATAGATGTAGAAAGCCTTGGTCTTGAGGATTATGAATTGAAGGATGTTATGTTGGGGAGGCCTACATGGGATACAACCCAATTAATGATGCACCAAGTATGCAGATCTATAGCTACACAAGTGCACAAGTGGAAAAACTCTATGTTGCACAAAATTTGGTGAGGTGAGAAAGTGTGGTTCTAAAGAGGTGTTATTTTTCAAGAATTTATGCAAATTGGAAGGTTTTGATCCAAAGTCCCCTTTTCAATGAGCATTAGGGTCTTCACCAAGGTCACATGAGTTTCTTGAACTTACCCATTTTCACAAACCACACAATGATAAGGGAATACCTTGAATCCAATCACTTACATTCAAACTTTCATCATCTTCTTGAGCTCTATCTCCACTCCAACCACTTGGTGGACCACCACATACACACATAGTTCCACCTCCACAACAACCACATTTAGGCTCACCAAATCCTTCAATGACCTTCTTCTCAAATGTAGTAGACTCACCAATAAACTTGAGAGGTGCACTCCATGACCTCCCTAGGAATCTCAAGAAGTTTTTTCCAAGGTTCATTTATGGAGAAAATCGAACTATTGAAGACCACATTAAATTTTTCAAAGAAATTTACAACCAAAAGTAGATTTCCAATGAGGATGTAGTCCTACATTTATTCCCCTACTCTTTGGGGGAAGTTTCTTATAATTGGTACGTCAATTTGCCACTGAGATGTATCAGAGATTGGAATACTTTCAAAAAATTATTCCTAGAGCAATTCAAAACATTCATCAACCCAGTTGTGATGCATCAACAATTCATATCAATCAAAAGGGACCCAACTGAGATAGTTTCTAGTTTCAAACATCTCTTCCATATGGCATATCACAAGTTGGAGGCATCATACACTATACTAATTGAAGCACCTATTCAGATCTATCTAAATGCCATGGATCCTCTTATAGCTATCTTTCTAATAAGGCTTCCTACAATAGATATCAACACATTAGAGAAGGTTTTCATAGAAGTAATAACTTTCACCAAGCAAGCCAATCCTAATGGAGAAGGATTGATGCTCCCACCTCAAGCCATCATAGCAACACCAACATACCTAGTTGAAGTGCCTACTATGCCTAGCCTATTCATACCAATGAATCTGATTCCACTATAGTAGGAACCCACTCCATAGAACCTTCCATTGACTTATCCAAGGTATGAGCCTCCTAAAACTACTTTCTTCAAGAAGAAGGCAATGGTTTGTTTAGAAAAAAAAAATAACTTCATTTTAGAATTTGATTAGATGAAAAAGACTAGGTCACAAATGAACAAAAAATTGATTCATCTAAGGTTGTCAAAAGGACAGAATAACAACTATCAAAGAAACAATGTCATTCCTTACAACAACAATTATGGCCAAAGTTATAACAAAAACTTTAATGGAAACAACAACAATGTAGGAAATAATAATTGGGGAAACAATTTCAATCCTCTCGATCGCAACAACGCCTTCCAGAGATAGAACCAATAGTGGAACCCATGTCCAAATAATGAAAGTATTCTTGTTGATAACAACAACAAAAACATTTAATATGCATAAGTCAACTAGTATGAGGTTGGCCATAGTGCACCTAGCAATGAAATTTCACACTACAATGGGAATCTAGAAATGTCTCTGCTCTTAGGAAAATAATAATCCTACTCCTATGCAATTTAATGCCATGTTGTTGGAATCCTATGACCCCATGCAAAAGCCACAAGTAGAACAATCTGTCAACAAAGAATTCTCATTCCCATTCAGCCAAGAACCTAACTTTTGGCATGAAGAAATGTTTACCTCTCATATCAATAATCAAATTACATACAACTTGAGAAATAGAAAGGAACATTTAATAGATGGGATTCCTCTAGCATAGTAACCAACTCCTCCCGATCCAAGGGCAAGTAACAACCCAACACCAATTAAACCACCAACTACGAGGCAACAAAATCAAAACCAAGCCAATGTGCCAACAATATTGAAAAATCCTACTTGGTCTACTGAGAGGTATAGTGTGGTGGAAGATTTGAAAAGAACAAAAGCCAATATGTCTATGTTTGACATGTTACAAAACTGTCCACAAAAAGAGAGGCACTCATGAAGACTCTGGACCATACAAAGACTTCCTAAAATGTGAATACCACCCCTCAAAAGGTGGTGTAACAACAAGTTAATGTTGGGGAGGCATTGCCCACCATGTTCAAAGACAAAGTGGAGGTACCCCCAATTTTTCTCAATATAAGGATATATGGGAAAAACCTTCATAATTTCCATATTGACTCAAGAGCTTCATGAAATGTCATGTCATTATCCATAGCACAAAAGCTAGGGGTTACCCCTCAACCCACTAATTAGGTAGTGATAAAATTTGAGAAAATGGAGGTCAAAGTCATAGGCATGTTGAAAGATGTGCAGATATAGTTAATAGTCAACCCTCAGATTCAAGACATCATTGATATACATGTGGTCGATATTCCAAAAATGTACGAGTTGCTCCTCAGTAGGGAATGGACAAAGTGTCTAAGGGGATGGTTTTCGATAGATTTCACGTAGCTTTGGTTTCCATGGAAGGGTTTGAACAATCAAATCAAGATAGATGTGGAGCCCAAGTTGAAAAAGATGATCATTGATTACAATGCCCCTAACAAGGTGGCCTTCTTGCAAATAGATCTAGGCTCCTATAAGGTCATGGTTTTTGATACTATCTCAATCATGAAACTAAATGACCAAGAAATGGACTCCATGATTTCTACCTTGAAAGATGAGGTCGTGACACAATTCATAGACCAGATGATTGCTAACCTACAATATTTGGTGGAAGAGGCCGATCCCAATATTCTCCTCCTTCTAGGATTTTGTTGATGGCAAAAAGTTAGTCATTTTGAGTTTGAATGTTCATCATGTCAAGAAGCTATTGCTTGAGTATTGACCCAATTGTTAAAAGTAAAGAAATTTGATGATCCAAAAAATGAACCTATTAAAGATCAAACTCCTACAGATGCATCTAATAGTATTGAAGATATTGAAAGGGAAACTGAAGATTTGAATGCATCATATAGTGATACCTCTCTAGATGGTGGAGGTTTGTCTTCTCTTCTGCCAAAATGATTAAAGTACAAAGAAGAAGAAGGTACATGAAAGGCCAAGTATGGACTTTAGTGTTCATGTGTCCTCTTCTAAAAGTTGAGGAAATTCAAGAATTGATAGGGGTAATTCAGGAAAAACAAGAAAAACACATGCCTCCTCTATCATGTATTCACAATGATGAATCACCGAGTCTACCTACTAGGAAATTACAATGGATTCCAAAGAAAAAATACTTTAAAGCTCAAATAAAAGAGAAATTGAGAATGAATAAGCACAAGGTTAGAAAACCCAAGGAAAACTCAATTTGGACTCTTTGCTTTGATAGTTCCAAGTGTAAATAAGGAGCTAGTGCAAGTATTGAGCTAGATCCCCCAAAGGGTAAATATTTATATGAAAATACCAATTGAAATTTAGATAAACCAACAGTATTGTGGAATATGAAGCCTTTATTCAAGGACTTCTCTTTGCACTTGAGAAGGGATTTATAGATGTCATAGTTGAAGGAGACTCTCAATTGGTTATTTGACAAATAAAATCATTGTACTCTTGTAATGATAAGAGAGTGATTACCTATAGAAAAGGGGTATGGGAATTTTTAGATGACTTCCAAGTTTTGAACATAAAGTCTATTCCAAGAAGAAATAATATGGTAGCTAATGCTCTTGCCATTTCAATGAGTGCATTGCAACCCATTGAAGGGACAAATTTGAAATGATTTTTAGTCAAATTGGTTGTTGCTCCATCTATTTTGGATGATGTCATGAACTTTAAAGTTTTTTAGGATGATCAACATATACTAGATTTTATCATTTGTACTGGTCACTTTAAGGGACAAGAAATAGATGACACCCCTGATGATGAATCAGAGGATCCTGAAAATTAAGACCAAGATGGAATATTGAACTTGAAAGCCAATACTATTCTTAAAGGGATGGTTGAATTAGAAAATATGTTTGATCATGATAAATTGGCACTCAACAAAAGAGTTCCAAAAGAAAAAGGGATTTATGAATGTGATGAATACAATTTGGGAATCGAAGATGATCCCAAGAAGGTAAAGATTGGGAAAGCATGCAATTTGTAGGAGATAGAAGACATGCTCAAATTACTGACCAAATATAAGGATATCATTTCTTGGAGCTATTAAGATCTAAAGACATATGATCCTCAAATCATTACGCATGACATTCCCCTCAAACTAGACACCAAACCTTTTTGACAAAGACAAAGACCAGTTAATCCCATCCTCAAACCTTTGATACTAAAACAATTCAAGAAATTGTTGGATGCAAAAATTATCTTCCATGTACATCACTCCACATGGGTGGCTAATCGAGTTCCTATGTACTAGAGAGGTTCAACTTTGTGTGGATTTTTGCAATTTGAACTTGGCCTCCCAAAAGGACAATTACCCATTGCTCGTGTTAGATGAGGTCTTACAGATTGTGAATGGTTCAAAAATGATGTCTTTCTTGGATGGATATTTTGATTACAATCAGGTAATGGTTGAAGAGGAAGACAAACTAAAGATTGCCTTTATACCAAATGGGGAACCTTTGCTTATAGGAGGATGCCATTTAGGTTGATTAATGCAGAAGCTACATTTTGTAAGGAAACTCAAGTGCGGAAATAACTTCCTACACTAATCTCATAAGGAAAGTATGATGCAAATCCTATTAAAATCTTCTTCACTTACAAATTCAATATCATGTAAACAACAATATTGCAGCCAACCATGCATACATAAAATGGACAGAGAAAGGAACACATAACACAAGGATTTTTTGTTGGGGAAAAACCTTTCGGTAAAACAACCCCACCCCTTCAGAACCTGCACAATGTATTATCTTCAACACAAAGTTACAATACACTTGCAATGCAAGTTCAACATCAACAATAGAAGACTCCAGTAGCTACTAGCAGTACCAAAAATACACCTTTTTTCGTATTGCATCTCTTCACAACCCTAAAAACACTTATAACATGTGCTTCACTTTAGGGCTACTTCCAAAGGTAAGTCGTATTAGGGTTTTACCATTCTTTGAGAAAATAGGAAACCCACTATTGGGGTAGAGTGTACAGTACTCAAATATCTTAGTTGCCACATGTCTTCACCTATCATTGAATCTTCCTAACATAGCTCTTACGTGTCATAGGAATCCGTCATAACCATTTTAGCCATGATCTCCTTACACACAATTTAAGATGTCGACACATCAACATTATTTGCAAAATACATTTTACAAAACAAATAATAAGAACAGGAATTATAAAAGGTTGAGACACCTTATTCCTAACATTCTCCCACTTGTCGAACACCTTGTAAGAGCAATAGGAACATAACAGGAACTAACCGCTATAGGCCAAAAGGCCCATAGACTCCGAACACCATTTGAACTTCTCAGTTCCCACTGGTTTCGTTAATGCATCTACAACATTCTTCACAATATCTACCTTTTCCAAATTTACCTTTCCATCTTCCACCATATCTCTCACAAAGTGATACTACACATCAATGTGCTTCGTTATGGCATGGAAAGTTGGATTCTTCGCAAGGCAACTAGCACTCTGACTGTCACACCAAATAGTAATATGTTTTGCATCAACACCAACATTAGAACACAATCTCTTAAGCTAAATGGCTTCCTTACAAGCATGAGTAGCAGCCATGTACTCAGCTTCTATAGTGGACAAAGCAACCACAGGTTGTCGCTTGCTCATCCAACTGATGGCACCACCAAACATAGTGAACACATAAGCACTAGTGGATCTCCTATAGTCAATATCACCTACCCAATCTGAATCCACAAACCCATGAATACAAATTGAATGCAGAGATCTAGAAGAGTTACCATGATAACATATGGAGTAGTCTAATGTACCCCTCAAATATCTGAATACTTGCTTAACTACATCCCAATGTATCCATCCAGTATTAGCCATAAATCGACTCAAGACTCCCACTGCTTGGGCAATGTCTGGTCTAGTACAGACCATAGCATACATAAGACTGCCAACTACACTAGAATAAGTTACTCTACTCATGTCCTCCACCTCACTAGGAGATTTTGGAAAATCATCTATAGATAACTTTATTCCCATAGGAATAGGAACACATAGTGGTCTACAATCTTCCATGCTGAACCTATCGAACACAGACTTCACATACTTACTCTAGCTCAACCAAAGTTTTCTGTTAGACCTGTCTCTACTGATTTCCATACCCAAGATGTATCTAGCTACCCCAAGATCTTTCATCACAAAATGTGTTGACAACTAAGATTTAAAATAAAAAATCATACCCTTACCCTTCCCAAACAGCAACATATCATCAACATATAATGCAACAATAAGAAGACAATCATTTTCAACTCTAAAATAAACACAATGATCTAATTTTGATCTTACAAATCCAATTGACAACACAAAGGCATCAAACTTAAGGTACCACATCCTAGGAGATTGCTTCAAACCATATAGAGATTTCTTTAATCTATAAACTAAGTATTCTTTACCTTTAACAATGTAGTGCTCAAGCTATGACATATAAATCTCTTCCTCCAAATCACCATGAAGGAAAGTTGTCTTCACATCCATCTGTTCTATCTCTAAATCATATGATGCAGCAAGAGATAACAAAAATCTAATGGATGCCAACTTTGCAACAAGAGAGAATATTTCACCATAATCTATTCCCTCTACCTGTGAATACCCCTTTGCAACCAATCTAGCTTTGTACCTTTCAACACTGCCATCTGCACAAAATTTCTTCTTGAACACCCATTTACAATCAACATATTTTCTCCCTTTAGGAAAAGGTACAAGGTCCCATGTTTTGTTTTTCTCTAATGAAGCCATCTCATCATCCATAGCCTCAATCCAAGAACCTACATATTCCATGCCCAAAGCCTCTTTCATAGATCTAGGCTCATTAGTGTTAGTAATCAAAGAAAAAGCACAAATGGAATCTAACATAGAATAACCAAACCTTTCTGGTTTCTTTCTTTCTCTCATGGATCTCCTCAAGGGCTGATGTTGAGGTTGTTCTTCCTCTTCTTCTGAACTATCAGAGCTGCTAGAGCTCTCCTCATCATTAGACCCAACATGGTCTCTCTGTTCAGTCTTCTCAGGGGTAGGAGGCAACTGAACAACATCTTTTTCCTTTTCTTTTTCATCTAGCTGTAGCACAATAGGAGAAGATGTTAGCTCTCTAAAAATAACATTTCTACTATACAACACCTTACTAGTCACAAGATCCCAAATCTTGTATCCTTTCACACCAGCACTGTACCCGATGAAAATAAATTTAATAGCTTTTTTTTCCAACTTAGATCTTTTCTCCTTTGGAACATGTGCATAAGCTTCACAACCAAAAACACAAAGATGTCTAATTGAAGGCTTCTTACTAGACCACACCTCCATGGGTGTCTTACCAACAAGGGCTAATGTAGAAGATCTGTTAACCAGATAGAAAGTAGCGGCCACAGCTTCGGCCCAAAACCTTTGTTCTAAACCAACTCTACTAAGCATAATCCTAGCCTTCTCCATCAGTGTCCTATTCATTCTCTCTGCAACTCCATTTTTCTATGGGGTATACAGAGTTGTCTTATGCCTCTTGATACCTTGTTCTTTACAAAACTATTCAAACTCTACTGAGAAAAACTCACCACCATTGTCAGTTCTCACACACTTAATCTTCTTACTAGTCTGATTCTCTACAAGGGCTTTAAATTCCTTGAATCGACTAAAGACTTGTGTCTTAATTTTAAGGATATAAATCCATGTCCTTCTACTATAATCATCTATAAAAGATACAAAAAATACAATCTTGGAGATTGAAGGAACTTTTACAAGACCAAATACATCAGAATGAATAAGATCCAAAACATCAAAAGATTTGTGAGAACTAGAGTAAAACTAAACATGATTTTGTTTACCGTAAACACAGTGTTCACAGAAGTCAAACTCAAGATTGCAATCATTTAACCCCTAAACAAGATTTTTATTTTTCAAGGTTCCGAGACCCTTCTCACCAATGTGGCCAAATCTCATACGCCATAACATTATCTTTTCTATATGAAGCTTTCCTTCCAAAGTGTTTTCACCCTTAGGTACACTTGTTGCACTACCATCAAAACCACTAACCATAGTCTTCTTTACTACTTGTTTAGATGGTGGGGATGAAGTGATAGCTGCTCTCTTCTTTGAAATAGAAGAACTATTACACTGAGAAATGTATGCATCAAGCTCAAACGAAGTACCTCTCCTAGTACCCTTAGAAAGCACCATAGCTCCTCTCATCATGTTACATCCATCTTTAGAAAAAAAAAATTGTAGACCTATACCATTTAGCATACTTAAAGATAATAGGTTTCATGCCAAACCTGGAATGTGCATAACTCCATTGATTCCCTTTATTCGTCCATCAGGAAATTTGATAGTGACCCTTCTGCGTCCAACTATCTTTAGGTGAGAATCATCATCCAAGTACACCTTTCCACCATCAAAATCTTCATATCTTGAGAACCAGTTTCAATGAGAGGTCATGTGAAAAGATGCACCCAAGTCAACCAACCACACATCATCAGATGCATGGGTTACCAAAGCTATGATGAATGCATCGCCATCTTCTTGAGATTTTTCAAAACTAGAATCTGAGGCTTTCTTCTTCTTTTTAGGCTCTTTATAGTCTTTATGAAAGTGCCTAGTCTTATCATAGTTCCAACATTTTTCCTTGGACTTATTGGAAGTCTTTGACTTTCCACGGGATTTGGATCTACCCTTATTGTCAGACTTATTATCATTTTTCTTCCCTCTTTCCATGGATCACCCACGAACGACAAGGGCTTCTTTTTTCGAAATAGAAGCCTTTCTCTGCATCTCCTCTGATAGCAGTGAAGACACCACATCATCCATTTTGAAGGTGGCTAATGTGCTTCTAAGAGTCATCACAAGATGGTCCCATGAATCTGGTAAAGAACACAAAAGTGTGTAGCAATGATCCTCCTCCTCTAACTTGACTCCAACTAATGTCAACTGTACAACCAGTAGATTAAATGCATTTAAATGATCTGTTAAGGACCCACCTTCCTCCATTCATAGAGAATTCAACTTCTTCCTCAGGAACAACTTGTTCACCAGAGATTTGGCCTGATACACAACCCCAAGTCTCTCCCACAAACTATATGCAATTTTCTTATCTAGAACATTCAGAAGGACTGCATTAGTTAAACAGAGTCTTATGAGACCCTTATCTTTATGGTCTTTGATATCCCAATCTACTTGAGCTATAGTTTCTGGTCTTGTAGCACTTGTAGTCACTTCCCATAGGTCACGATCTTCCAACATGTCTTCCATCTTGAGTTTCCACAACTCAAAATTAGTGCCATTAAATTTCTTCACCTCCATTCTTCCATATGATGAACTCCCCATCTCAATCTGCAAATAAGATTCAGGATGCTCTGCACAAGACTCCCACTCAACTTGAGATTAGCTCAAAAAACCCTACCCAACAACTAGGATCAAAAGTTGATCAAGCTCTGATACCACTTGTAAGGAAACTCAAGTGTAGAAACAGCTTCATAAACTAATCTCATAAGGAAAGTATGATGCAAATCCTATTAAAATCTTCTTCACTTACAGATTCAATATCATGTAAACAACAATATTGCAGCCAACCATGCATACAAAAAATAGACAAAAAAAGGAACACATAACACAAGGATTTTCTGATGGGGAAAAACCTTTCGGTAAAACAACCCCACCCCTTCAGAACCTACACAATGTATTATCTTCAACACAAGGTTACAATACACTTGCAATGTAAGTTCAACATCGACAATAGAAGACTCCAGTAGCTACTCATAGTACCAAAAATATACTTTTTTTCACATCGCATCTCTTCGCAACCCTAAAAACACTTATAACATGTGCTTCACTTTAGGGCTACTCCCAAAGGTAAATTGTTTTAGGGTTTTACCATTCTCTAAGAAAATAGGAACCCCACTATTGGGGTAGAGTGTATAGTACTCAAATATCTTAGTTGCCACATGCCTTCACCTATCATTGAATCTTCCTAATGTAGCTCTTACATGTCATAGGAATCCGTCATAACTATTTTAGCCATGATCTCCTTACACACAATTCAAGATGTCAACACATCAACATTATTTGCAAGAAATACATTTTACAAAACAAATAATAAGAATAGGAATTATACAATGTTGAGACACCTTATTCCTAACACATTTCAGCATGCCATAGATGAAGCATTCAAGGGATTGAACAATAGGTGTATAGTTATTTACATGGATGATTTGACTATCTTTTCAAAAGACCAAACTACACACATTGCTGACCTAAAACAAGTGTTCAATAGATGTCATAAATACAACATATCTCTCAATCCCAAAAAGTGTTCATTTGGGGTCACTAAAGGAAAACTCCTAGGTCATATGATTTTAGAAGCTGGAATCTCCATTGATCTTGATAGAGTTGAGGTTATTTTAAAGTTGTCACCCCTAAACAGTCGAAAGGAATTCAAATCTTTCTTTAGGAAGATAATTTTTTTTCAAAAATTCATAAGTGGATTTGCAGAGATTGTGCACACACTTAATAACTTGCTCAAGAAAGGAGCTAAGACAAAATGGGCCCCTGAAGTTAAGAGATCATTTGAGGATATTAAGTTAGCCATTTCCATGGCTCTAGTATTAGTCAATCCCAGCTACAACCTTCCCTTCAAGATATATTCCTTTGCTTCAAAACATTCATGTGTAGGGGTTTTGACTCAAAAGAAGGCAAAGGAAGATGAAAGACCTATTGCTTTTATGATTTTCCCACTAAAGAATGCCAAGTTGAATTATTCTAACCTCAATAACAATTTTTTTCTCTGGTTAAAGTAGTCAAGAAATTCTGCCATTACATATTGAGATGTGAGGTGTATGCTATTGTGCTTCACCTAGCAGTAAAGACATTGTTGATGTAAAATGAACTTGGTGAAAGATGGGGTAAATGGATGGTGATACTTCTGGAGTTTGACCTAGAGATCCAACCTATGAAATTAGTTAGAGGTCAAGGATTGTCTAGGATGGGAATGAAAAAGAGTTCAAGTTTGACAATGAAACAAATGAGGATGACCAAAAGAAAATGATAGTTTCTCAAGTTGATATTGGCCAAGATGTAGTGATAGACATCTAGTAGTAGGACATTGTGTACTACCTCCTATAGAATTAGTGCCTAAGTTGGATGAATAGCTCATAGCATAGAGGACTTAAAATGAAATGTGAGTCCTATATGCTACAAGACAACAAGTTGTACAAAAGGAGCTATGAAGGGATCTACTTAAAGTTCCTAAGACGTGAAGAAGTGAAAGAAATCCTAGAATAATGTCATGAAAAATATGGTACAAGGCATGGTTCAACAAAAGTGACAGCTCATATGATTTTGAGGTTGGGATATTTTTGGCCCACATTGTTTAAGGACACCTTTTAGCACATATGCTCTTGTCATGTTTGTCAAACAAGTGCAACACAAAGGAGGAAACTTGATGATGCCATTTCAACCTATATATGAGATACATCCTTTCACAAAGTGGGGGTTAGATTTCATTGGTCTACTTAATCCACCATCATCGACTAGACACATCTATATTCTTATGGCCACAGATTATTACAACAATTGGATAGAAGCAGAAACTTATAGGAATTGCATTGCCAAAGTGGTAACAGATTTCTTGGAGGAGCACATTGTCGCTAGATTTGGGTGGTCATTCGCTCTCATGTGTGACAACAAGTTTTCTTTCACATCAATATTTTTGACTCAATGACATTTAAAAATAAGGTTATCATCAAATTCTCTTTGAATTACTACCCAAAAGGGAATGGAGTAGTGAAATCTACAAACAAGAACTTGATCTTAGTAATAAAGTGATTGTTGAAGGAGAATCCCAGAGACTGGCATATGTAATTGAAATATGCCATATGGATAGATAGACTAAGGGTCAAGAATGCTTTGGGGACTTCCCCATATTTACTTGTCTATGGGTAGAAGCTAGTATTTCCACTCAACCTTAGAATTCCTATTCTGAAGTTCATGAGTAGATACATTGAAGATGCTGACAGAGTATAAATAAGATTGATGAATCTTTTGGAGATGGATGAAAAATGCATAGCTGCATTGGAGCACATGGTTAAACATCAAGATATTGTAAAGAGATGGTTCGATAAGAGGGCCATAATAAGGTCATTTAGGATTTTTGACCTTGTTCTACTATGGGATAAGGTGAAAGAAAAGTCAGGCAGTCATACCAAGTTTCAATGTTTGTAGACAGGCCCCTATCAGATTGTGGAAATTCTTGGAGAAAACACTTTTAGGCTTAGTTCCTTATAAGGGGGATTTATTCCCTTGCCCATAAATGGGAAGTTTCTAAAGAACTAATTTGAAGCCTAAAACAAAAAAATTAGTTAGATTTTATTTTTGAATTTACTTAGATTTTATTTCTACAACTAGTTAGGTTTTTATTTTTTGCAAGTGTGTTTTGCTTTCATGTTGTGTGTTTTCTTTTAGTTGTGTGTTTTCTTTTCAAAGTTTTGTCAGTCCTAGGGGGTAAGGTGTACTTGAGATTTTTTTTCTCAAGATTTTACTAACCACTCTTTGGTTCTAATTCTAGGAAGAGGTATTTCATTGTCAAGACATTTGGACAATTATGTGTCTTATACCAACCAAGCAACAGACATTCCTTGTAGAAATAGAGGATTCTTAGTTTAGAAATCAGAAGTCTAGACCAAAAATTTCTCAACACTTTGCAAATTTTAAATATGATTGTTTTAGGTGCTATTAAATTGAAGTCAAAGATGACAAAGCACAATCCAAACTCCAAATGGTTCAAACAAGAGGGGTCTTTTCGACAGGTTGCTAAGATCAATGTTTGGCATGAGAGTTTCTAAAAAAAAAGTTCTAAAAGAGGAACATAAGGGATGTTCACAAGAGATTGAATCCAAAAAATGACACTAATGTCTTGTTTACACAATCTAAGCATAATCAAGATATAGAAGATTTTAAAAAGAGAAAGAAAATATTAAAGTAATAATAATAATACGGTGTTAAGACTGAAGGATTCTAAAGATCTAAAATGTCAAAAAGATATCCAAAACTTTGTGAAGTGATTATTCAAATTTGCTAGAAAATTAAAAGAATGTGGCACCTTGCCAAGAGCCATCAAACTGCTGCTCTCATTTGGTAAAGCAAATGATCGACAAATAGCCTTTGTAGAGATTTAGAATGAATGAGCCAAGAGGAGAGGAAGATTGTTTCCTAAGTTGTCAAAAAACTTTGATAGGCTACATCCTAAGACGTCAAAGGGAATGAACAGATGAATCACACACTGAGCTTGAAGGTTTTGAATATTGGAATTTTGATTGCAAAGTCATCCAAAATAAGCTCAAGATGTTCAAAGTTTAGTTGGTGTTTAGCACAAATTGGAAGAATGTTTGCTAATAAAGAAATACCTTGGTCATTTCTTCATTTTTTAGGGCTATTTTTTGTGGTCCCACAACACATGCCTCATTCCTTACTAGGAATGGGGACACCCTACTCTTTTTTTTTGGTACTCCTGAACTCACAGTCTGAGATTTGGAAAAAAGTGTTAGATTCAAAAAATCATAAAAAACCAAAAAATCAAAAAGGATAAGAAAATTTAAAAAAATTGAAAAGGAAAAATAACAATTATAAAAGTCAAAAGTCAAAAAAAAAAAATTTAAAATTTAAAAAAAAAATAATAATAATAAAAATTTCGCACGCACACATGGGAGGTGTGCGCTGTACACCTGAGCAGGGTCATTGGTGGGTGCAAGGGTTTATAAAACCCCTCTCCCCCCCATGTAACACTTCATCCTTTTTTTATTTCTTTCTTTCATTGCAATGTTGTATTTCCTTACTTGCTACACACAAGGTGCATTCGAAAACAATTGCGTATGCTCTTTTATTTTGCACCACGTGCACCTTTTTTAATGGCACCGCCACATATAATAGCATCACACACACATTTATTTCTGGAATCACACATATAACCAATGCCCATGCCTTCCTTAGTCGCACCACACACATAACCACTACTCATGCCTTGTTTGGTGGCACCATGCACATAATAACTAGTCGTGCCTTGTTTGGTGGTGTTGCGTGCATAACAAATAACAACTACCCATGGCTTGTGTGGCGTGCCATGTGCATAACAACTGGTCACTCCTTGTTTGGTTTCACCACATGTATAACAATTGGCTACAACTTGATTGGTGGCACTGTGTACATAACAACTAGCTGCATCTTGTTTAATGGCGCTACTAAGCATAATAGTGCCACACACACCTTCCTTGGTGGTGTTGCACATGCCCTCCTTGGTGGCACCCTATACACCACTCATGATAGTTTCATGTGCACCCAAAGTAACAACTGTGCCACCCATCCATTGTAAAATGGTGTCGCGCACCCGTACACCATACTACCTAGTCTGCTCTCAAAACCCTAAATCATGCGCACTCCACCTCCCACTGCTATGAATCACTACACACTTTACCTTGATCACGTGCATGCCATGTGGTGCCATATTTACCCCAATAAATTGAAAAAAATTATATATATATATATAATTATATAATTTTTTATTAAAAATTTTAGAAATTTTTTTATAAAAATAATAATAAAATATATCGTAATAAGATGAAACAATGGATTTGAAAAATAAAAATGCCTAAATTCGGTATTTCATTTTCTTTTTTTAATTTTTTCAAGGAATTTTCATTTTTTTAATTTCCAAGATGTTTTGTTTTCTTTGAGTTGATAAACATCCCTTTTCCTGTGATATGCAAAGAATAAATGGCATCCACATCCAGAATGGCACCCATGTCTGTAATTTTCAAATTTCAAGGTGTACCCTCAAAATCAAGATTCCATGATGATCATGAAAATCCAAAAAAGAGATCTACATTAGTTTCGTCACTAATTCATTCTAGGTCGGTGAGTGTAGCTTCACATCTAGTGTCAGTCTAGTTAGTAAAACTAATCATGACATTGGCACAACATTTTGATTATGAAGAGAGAGTAGTCAAGAGTGTCACAAGAGAAGTCGTATTGGACCTATGACCTGACAACATTCAAAGGGTCTTCCATCTCCCAAGGGTAGATCAATTCATTAGACTCTCATATGAAGCAACAGAGAGATGGTATAGGGAGCACCAGTAGGATGCAATAAACATCATACAATCATCTTACTTTATTGAGAAGCCTCCTTGGGGAAAGATAACAAGAAAAGTTGATATGACTTAGGGATATATGAAGAAGGATATTGCTTATTCCATCATCCTTTTGAGCAGAGTTATGGGCTTGCTTGCAATAGGCCACCTCAACACTTTCATGGTCAACTTCATTGAAACCATCAGAGTAGCAAAGATACCATTGGACTAGGCCACCACATTGAGTGAAAACTTGTGTGAAAAAATTGGGAGCAATAAAGGACAAGAAGAAGTTCTATATGACTTCTTACATGGTACACCTACTCGTAGTGAGGGTGATAAATTACCCCAATTTGTACAAAAGACGTAGTATGTAGGATCCTAATGCCTAGCCATACATCATAAACACTCAACTAGTAAAGAAGAAGCTCTCAACATAGAACAAGGAGTATAGAATCATGAATGATGCCTTCATTTTTTCAATCATTCGATTCATTGAGAGAGATTATGGAAAGAAGCTATGTAATGAAGCCAAAGTGCAGATTATAGTTCTCAGAGCCTACGTCATCCAATTCAAAATGTTCACATATCTTTGGGTAGTTGGTGCCTCCATCAATCGTAAGAAGCTCCCAAGATATCCAAGTGACAAATTGGTGCTATTGGAGATTTCCCAAAAAATTGAGTCATCACATGAGAAGATAAAGAGACAACAGAGACCTTGTTGGGCATGGCCCCTTGTCATTAGACCATATCAAGTGAAGTGGAAGTAAGATATTGTTTCCTTCAAATGGGAATGGGAGAATTATTCTCTCAAAGAATATAACTCTCGCTTGCCATACTTTGACAATATTGGGAGAGTGGAAAGTCTAGTAGGAAAAGAGTTTCATCATGAGGATGCTATAGAAGATCACTGGATGAATGCCAAAAATGTTTATGATGTCTGTATATGGGACTATTGTAGGATGACTTTGTATTTAGTAGAGAAGGTTCTCTAGTTAGACATCCTAGATGAGATAAGGCAACAAGATTACAAGGAGCTACTGGACCCCTTGTTCAACTCAGATAAAATAGGAGAAAGGCCCATTATGAATAATGAGGTTGACAGGGAGGAGGTCGATGATATTAATCATTAGGCAAAGCATGTTGTCAGAATGATGAAGGATTGGATTAAGAAACCTTTTCCACTTGATCCAATACCTGATACACTAATATTCCATGCTCATGCTCACCTAGAAAGAGGTAGAGGGAATGAAATAACAATTCCTACCTTTGTGGCCTAGTCTCCTATCAAGCCAAAGATAGTATACCATCTAGATTTCCCAGTTGGATACTATCACCCTCTAGAGAAGAAAGGAAAGAATAAAAGGAAGAGGACCTACCCTCAAAGAATTCAAATAGAATAGGCTAAAGAATAGGCACCTTCCCAATAGCAAGAAGAGAGTGTACATGGTTCTAAAAATTATAGAGCTACTCAAGTGTAGGACAAACCTCAATTGCCTCCCATTGTGCCTAGCCAACTAGAAGAGGGATATATTTCACAAGTCTCCATTCCTCCTACACAAGAAGAGCTAGCTTCTCCTTCTACCTCCAAGAAAAAAAAGAAGATGATTAAGATCTCGATGAAAAAGAGGCAAAGGATCAGTAGAATATTGGTGCCTTCCCCATCTATTCTCAAAACCATTATGGAGGGAGATAAAGAGGAGGAAGAAGACTCAAAAGAGAAAGAGGAACAAGTGCCCCTATAGGGAAGAACTTGGCTAGCAAGAGCCACTGAGCTACAAAGGAGAAAGAGTTCCATGAGTACCTCGCCATCCACCCAAGAAAAACCCTTATAACTCTCTTCTTTGGAAGATGAAGTACAATAGTGGGTGGATGAGCAAAGTGATGAGGGCAATGATATTTTTAAAATGTCAAATTTTGATTTTATGCCCATGGGTACAGAGTTGATTGGGGAAGAGATTAGGGACACCCCTATAGGTGAACCTCAAAAGGAAGACTAGACATAGATGCCACCAAATACATAGGGTCATGATCTTCTCCCCCATCTCCACCACAAATTATGCTAGTAGATAAGGGCTTGGTTACTCCTCCACCTTTGAGTTCAAAAGAAGAGTAGATTTAGAAGGAGCCATCATAGGAGGAGGGACCAGAACAAATGGTGACCAATGAATTGCCAAAGGAAGGAAAAGTAATGGAATATTTTCAACCACCTTCCCAAGACACTAAGGTGCAAGTTGTAGGGTCTAGTAAGACTAAGGCTATAGAAGAAGAGCCCTCCTAGCAGGAGATAACTTCAAGTAGGAGTGATAAAGGGAAGGAAGTTGTAGAACATACCCCTTCATCATCAAGAGTTAGGTCCTTAGTAGTATGCATCCCTAGATGGATCTAAAAGGAAATAATGAGGAGTACTAAGCCTCAATTCCATGCTTTAGAGGAAGACAGTTGTGATATTGCAGAGATTTTGAATAAACTTGAGTCTCCATCCCAAGTGGTAACACCATTGGCATTTGTCTCTAGCACACAAAATCAAGAGTTGTTTGCATAAGTGGCTATCCCTCTTGAAGATAAAGATGTGAAAAGCCTTGTTCTTGAGGATTATGAATTGAAGGATGTTATTGTAATGCCTCACCAAGAGATCCAAAAGAATTAACCTAAAGTTTTACTAAGTTTGCCAAACATTTTTTTTTTTTAAAGAAAGAAAGTATAACATCCACATCAAACACATAGTAGCAGAAGCAATAATATGTAATCATCAACAAACATACATAACAGGTTACATTCCTTAAGGATCCCAAGATGTTGAGTCACATTTAAATTTAATTAATCTAGGTTTAATAACTACCACACCCACATGAAAGAATAATAAGAAAGTTCAATATCCATTTAATATACATTTGTTCCAAATGCCTCTTGGAAAATTAATTTGGAATGCTCAATCATCCACTATACATGTCACAGGGTATGAAAGGCTAAAAGAATATACATAAGTAGAAATAAAGGTACATCATCCTCCAAGAATCCATGATACAAAGTATAGTAAAATAAATGAAACCATATACCATACATGATACATCCATCCATCCATCATAAAAGATATAAGCATCCAACATGAAATACAACTATCCATCTATCATAAAACACAACTAATCTAAGTGCATGGTTCCTCCCAACCATCAATAGCATCATTAGACCATTGTGGGCCCTAGCCATCCCCCACGCATAACATCCCAAGTCACTGATAAGATTGTTGGTACTATAGTAATAGGGATATCACACCTAAAACATGCTACAACATATGCATAAAGAAATCTAACATACTAGAATAAAGAATAAGTATATAACATCATCTAAATATGATAAACAAGCATACCAAGAAGCTCTAGACATGGTAGCAATAGACGGATCTCAAATGGTCAGAGTGAAAAAGCACTACCACCCGATCGCGTGGAACCTAAATGGTCCATTCCCACCACGCTGAGGAGATAATCTCAAGTCCCAACTAGGATACCAAATCACATAAAACAAATACTCTCTAAGTCTAGGAATCCTAAAAGTATCCTAACTCAAAGGGTTCCAATACATAGATCGACATCTAGACCCAGAGGCATCATAAAGACACACATAGGATTCTACCATGCAAGCGGGGAAGTGTCATCGCAAAATTCACGTAGAAGTTACCCAAGCAATCCCTTAGGAATCTAAGGTCCCTAATGATCCTTGCAGCCACTAGTATCCTCTCATATTGACAAGGCATACTATGGAATGCAAGGTTGTAACCAAGTGTTCTCTCTACCCCATCCTAGTATATACTAGCACTCAAGGCATGGGAGAGAACATACAATTAATCTTGTTAGGTTTAGTTTACTCTCATTTAGTGTAAATGTTATCACTTATTAAAACAACTTACAATGAGTTACCCTGGCAGCCACTTAGGGCCCTGGCCCCCATTGCAAGCCACTTCCTGACACATAGATAACCTACCCTAGGCTCATGAAATCACAAAATATGAAATCACCTCAGGCCTATACAAGTGATTGGAAAGCATCAAAGATAAATCACAATAATCACATCATTTCTCCACGAGAAACTAGAAAGCATCAAATAATAATCATAATGATCACAACAATTATCTATCAGCAACTAAAGGCATTAATGATAAATCACAATATCTAATGGTTCTCCAACGAGCAACCAGAAAGTATCCCAATAATAAATCACAATACTGATTGAAGACTTCAGAATGGTCAAGTCAAACATGTCACAACATCACATCATCAAGAACAAATCATCCAAAGCATCTCAGTCCTCTCAAGTGACTAGAAGACAAATCAAATATAACTGATCAATGACTCAAAAATGGTTAAGTCAGGTATCACATAAACATACACCTCAGTTTCACACAAGAAGACTGGAAAGCAATAACAATCAGTAAATTTATCCATCATAGAGCATATCACACATCACCATGGTTGGGTTTAGAAAGATCGAGAATAAATCATCATAACATCACAATCACATAACCCTTGAGTCTCTGGTAACAAACTAAATAGGGCAACACTAGAATAAACCCCAAAACATAGACAATAGAATAGTCACATAGAAAAAAAAATCATCACATAGTTAGGTATGAATGATAATACATTATTGAGTTAATGTAAGGTTTGAAGTTCCAGTTTTAGGTATTTCTCAAGTAATAAGTTTCCGCAATTAGCCCTTACAATTAACCCATTGCTATATTTATATGATTGCACAATTACCCTATAAACAATCTAAGGATAATCTTTTATTTATTAAGTTATAAAAATGATCCTTAATGATTTTAAATAAAACAATTATGAATTTATTAAAATCATTATTTATAAATTTTTAACATCATTAATTAAACTCTCGTTAATAACTTCCATCAAATTCTATAATTTTATCAAATAATACTCATTTATTAATTAACTTTAATTCAATTAATTTTAGTTAAATTAATTAATAATCATTGATCTAAATTCTTATATTAATATCCTTCGTAATTATTAATTTATTGATATTTAATAAAAAATTATTAATAAATTAATATTTACAACAACTATATTAAAATGCATTAATATTTAAATTATTAAATATTAATAAAGATCATTAATAAAACATTATTAAATAATAACATAATTAATATATTGAAATTTATTAATAAACATTATAAATAATATTTAAAAAAAAAAAAACATTTTTAATAAATAATATTAATTCAAATAATAATTAAAATTCAAATGCAAATTTATATTATTAAAACTTAAACCAAAATCGATTCTTTTACCATTTAAAAGGAAACATGTGATAAAGTTTTTTATTAAAAACCAAAACTTAATAAAGTTTCTTTTTATTAAAATCAAAACTTAATAAAGTTTTTTACTAAACTTTCGGCACCCATAAAAAAGCCGTGGGGTGACATTATTGTTGCCTACAGTTATGGCAGGTAATCACATGTGCCCACCAATGGGAATAGGTAAGTGGAGTGGAGTAAAGTTATTTATATATATATATTTTTAAATTTATTTAAAAACTTTATATAATGTTTTTCTTCAATTTCATAAATGAGAGATATATATATTATTATTTTTAAATCTTTTTTAAAAATCCATGCCTTCCCTTATATATATATATATATAATCAATTTTAATTAAATGTATTTTATTAAATTTTATCAATTATAAAATTTAAATAAAACAAATCTTCAATGATAAATATATATGTAATTTTATTTTTATTTTTTATTTTTTTTAAGTGATTGCAATTGTAATCTAATAGGAAAATTAAGATGAACTAATCGATTTTCGATCTAGGATTTTCATCTCCAAAATTTAAACCCTTTCCAAATTTAAATTTTTCAATTTCATTTTAATTCAAACCCTAAACTCGATTTAATTCTGATTTTTTTTCAGTTGAAGAACAAGGTTTTCCTAAATAGTTTTTCAAACTAGATTTATAGATGAAATCATTTAGCACAAGATTCATGCATCAAGATCTGAGAAAACAATTTCCTACTAGCACGAAGTAGACATAACATATTGAATTTCATGAATCAATTAGTGGTTAAAACACAAGACCCTACCTGATCCTGATGCTAATATGCAACCACCCAAAAATTGTAGGAAAGTTCGCTTCCAAATTTGTTCCTAGAATTTTGTCAGAGCTCACACCCAAATTCCTCTCTTGAAATTCATGTCTCCAAAATTCATGTCTAAAACTCGTGTCCAAAAATTCATGTCATCAAAATGAACCTTCAATTGTTAATAAGGAGTTCTCTTTCCTTAAATCGAGAAACTAACTGTGAGTTCACCCAAGAGAACTCTGTGCTAACAAGACTCAACTCTAAAATTAGCTTTTATTAATCTTTGTTTTATCTTTTCATGCACATTAAGTGGATTATTAAATAACTTTATTTAATATTCCACTTGACTTCTATTTTAATCTTTATTACTTTTAAACCCATGTGCACTTTGTGAAATTAAAATAACATTATTATATTTACTTATTAATTTCTTTTATTTTTAACTCATGCTCGCATCATGCGATCTAGAAACTTTAATAATTTAATATATTTTAACTTTTAATTTATTTTAGAAACTTAATTGATATAAAATATTTAATTAATTTAAATAACAATAATATTTAGCATATATTTAAAAATGTACTCTAAATATATTATTATTAAATTAAATAAATATTATCATGTTCTAAATTTATCCTTAAACTTTTATCTCCAATTTTAATTCTTTTTATTTAAATAATTTCTCAATTAATTAAATATAAAAAATATCATATTAAAATTTTCCATTAAATTAAATCATTAATTAATCTTTTAATTAAACTTAATTAATATAAAAATACTCCAAAGACTTATAAAGACAACATACAAAAATCCAACATAACAAAACACATACTAAAGCAACAAAAGGTTATAATCACGAAATAACATCATTTGATGCATTCGGAGGGTACTTAACTCAGATACTTGTTCTAATTATCAATTAGAACAATTGGCTAGAGGGTTTAGGATTTGGACTTAAGAGTTTATCTCCCCTCTCTTACCAATGAGATAATGCGATAGGGTACGCTCATCTTGGCAATTCAGGAAATTCGATACCTAGTACCTGCAACCTGCATAAAATCCACGCATGTATAGACACAATATTCTAAGCTAAACAGACAATGGCAGGAAGTGGTGCATCGTGTAGATCTCGACTAGTAGGTGACTATGACTCCCTTCCCTAACCACATCAGAAACACCATACATAAAGAAAATAAACACGCACACCATACACATGTAGTATGTGGTAAGTATCCATAAAAAAGCACATGTGATAATAAACCATCTAACTAATCATCATCGATAACTAAAAACACTGAATAATCATCATACATGCATGAAATACAGAGTACCAAGTAATCTCATTATATAATAAACTGAATGTAAAACAATATCTGATAATCTGAATGTGATGCTACTAAACATCAAGTATAAAACTAGCCTAAAAGAGTTTGGCAATTAAAACAAAATGTGAACTAGGGGCAGGCACTACAGTTATGTTGGGAAGAACTACATAAGATACAACTGGATTAATGATGACCTTAGGAGTCAAAGAGATCCTTAAGAACATGGAATAGGATGAGGACAAACTCTAAAAACTTCAAAGGCAAGTCAAGATCCTAAAAGGATATCTAGCCAAAGTAGTTGGTCCTCTAGATCCTGAGCACCCTGAGAAAACTTTGAACACTATACTTAGAGAAGGGGGAGGTGTACATTTGGATCCATTTTTCAAAGCCTATTAGAAATGGTGAGAAATTTTTGAGGAGAAAGGTATCTAGATTATTATGAGAAATTTGAAATTATTGCATGTTATGCCAGAAAATAGATTGCCAATGAGGATGTAGTACTTCATATATTCCCCTACTCTTTGGGAAAAGTTGCTTATAATTTGTACATCAATTTGGCACTAGGATGTATCAAATATTGGAATACTTTCCAAAAATTATTCCTTGAGTAATTCAAAACATTCATCAACCCAGCTGTGATGCATCAACAATTCATATTAATCATAAGGGACCTAGCTAAGATGGTTTCCCATTTCAGCCATCACTTCCATATGGCATATCGCAAGCTAGAGGCACCATACACTATACCAATTGAAGTAGCTATTAAAATCTATCTGAATGCCATGGATCATCTTAAAGCTATCTTTCTGAGAAGGCTTCCAATAGTAGATATTAGAGAAGGTTTTCACAGAAGCAATAACTTTCACCAAGAAAGCCAATCCTAAAGGAGGAGGATTGATGCTCCCACCTCAAGAAATCATGGCAACACCTACATACCCAGTTAGAGTACCTACTATGCCTAAACCATTCATACCAATGAATTTGATTCCACTATAGCAGGCACTCACTCCATAGAACCTTACATTGACTTATCTAGGGTATGAGCCTCCTAAAACCGCTTTCTTCAAGAAGAAGGCAATGGTTCCTACAGAAATAGACAATAAATTTATTTTAGAATTTTATCAAATGAAAATGACTATGTTACAAATGAACAATTAATTTACTTCTCTTAGGTTGTCACAAGGAAATAATAACAACTTTCAAAGAAACAATGCTGGTCCTTACAACAACAATTATGTTCATTGTGTCAAGAAGCTATTGCTTGAGTGTTGACCCAATTGGTTGAAGTAAATAAAGTTGATGATCCACAAAAGGAAGCTACTAATGTTTAGACTCTTACAAATGCATCTAATACTATTGAAGACATTGAATAGGAAATTGAAGATTTGAATGCATCATATAGTGATACCTCTTCAGATGGTGGAGGTTTGTCTTCTCTTTCACCCAAAATGATCAAAGTACAAAGAAGAAGGTATGTGAAAGCTTAGGGATGGAATTTAGTGGTTGTGTGTCCTCTTCCAAAAGTTGAGGAAATTCAAGAACTAATAGGGGAAATTTAGGACAAATAAGAAAAATACACACCTCCTTTATTAGGTATTCACAATGATGAATCACCAAGTCCGCGTACTGGAAAATTACAATAGTTTCCTAAGAAACAATCCTTTAAAGCTCAAATAAAAGAGAAACTGGGAATGAATAAGCACAAGGTCAGAAAACCCAAGGAAAACTCAATTTGGACTCTTTTCTTTGACAATTCCAAGTGTAGATCAATACCTTGTGTAGGTATCGAGCTAGTTCCCCCAAAGGCTAAATCTTTCTACATAGCATACTGATTGCAATTCAGATGCACCAACAATGTTGTGAAATACAAATCTTTAATTTGAGGACTTCTCTTTGCACTTGAGAAATGAGTTACAACTCTCATCATCAAAGTAGACTCTCAATTGGTTATTTGACAAGTAAAATCGTTGTACTCTTGTAATGATAAGAGATTGATTGTCGATAGAAAAAGGGTATGGGACTTGTTAGATGACTTCCAAGCTTTGAACATAAAGTCTATTCCAAGAAGAAAGAATATGGTAGCCGATGTCCTTGCCATTTTAGTGAGTGTGTTGCAACCTGTTGAAGGGACAATGTTGAAATGGTTGCTACTCCATCTATTGCAGATAATATCATGAACTTTCAAGTTTTTTAGGATGATCAACATATACTATAGTTTATCATGTGTATTGGTCACTTTAAGGGACAAGAAATAGATGACACCCCTAATGAAAAATTAGAGGATCCTAAAAATTAGGATGAAGATGGAATCTTGAACTTGAAGACCAATATTATTCCTAAAGGGATGGTTAAATTAGAATGTATGTTTGATTGTGACAAATCAACACTCAACAAAAGAGTTCCAAAAGAAAAGGGGACTAACGAATGTGATGAATACAATTTGGGAACCAAAGATGATCCCAAGATGGTAAAGATTGGGATAGCATGCAGTTTGCAAGAGAGGGAAGACATGCTTAAATTACTCATTGAATATAAGGATATCATTGGTTGGAGCTATGAAGATCTGAAGATGTATGATCCTTGCATCATCACACATGATATTCCCCTCAAACTAGATGCCAAACCTTTCCAATAAAGATAGAGACTAGTTAATCCCATCCTCGAACCTCTGATATTGAAAGAATTCAAGAAATCACTGGATGCAAAAATTATCTTCCATGTACATCACTCCACATGGGTGGCTAATCTAGTTCCTATACAAAAAAAGACCAAAGAGATTCAACTTTTTGTGGATTTTTTCAATTTGAACTTGGCTTCCAAGAAGGACAATTACCCATTGCCCTCGTTAGATGAGGTCTTACAGATTGTGAATGGTTCAAAAATGATGTCTTTCTTGGATGGATATTCTGGTTAAAATTAGGTAATGGTTGAAGAGGAAGATAGAATGAAGACCACATTTACAACCAAATGGGGAACCTTTTCTTACAAGAGGATGCCATTCAGGTTGATTAGCGCAAGAGTTACATTTCAGCGTGCCATAGATGAAGCATTCAAGGGATTGATCAATAGATATATAGATATGTACATGGATGATTTGACTGTCTTTTCAAAAGACCAAACTACACACATTGCTGACCTAAAACAAGTGTTCAATAGATGTCATAAATATGACATATATCTCAATCCCAAAAAATGTTCATTGGGGGTCACTAAAGGAAAACTCCTAGGTCATATCATTTCAGAAGCTAGCATCTCCATTGATCCTAATAAATTTGAGGCTATTTTAAACTTCTCACCCCCAAATATTTGGAAGGAACTCAAATCTTTATTCAAGAAGATAAATTTTGTTCAAAAATTCATAAGTGGATTTGCAAAAATTGTGCATGCACGTAATAACTTGCTCAAGAAAGGAGCTAAGATAGAATGGGCCCCTGAAGTTAAGAGATCATTTTAGGATATTAAGTTAGCCATTTCCATGACTCTAGTATTGATTAGCCCTAACTACAACCTTCCCTTCAAGATATATTCCTTTTCTTTAGAACATTTGTACACAGAGCTTTTGACTCAAAAGAAGGAGAAGGAAGATGAAAGACCTATTGCTTTTATGAGCCTGCTAAAGAATGTCAAGTTGAATTATTCTAACCTTGACAAATAGTCTTTCTCTATGGTTAAAGAAGTGAAGAAATTCTGCCATTAGATATTGAGAAGTAAGGTGTATGCTATTGTTCCTAACCTAGTAGTAAAGACATTGTTGATGCAAAATTAACTTGGTGAAAGATGGGGTAAATGGATGGTGATACTTCAAGAGTTTGACCTAGAGATCCAACCTATGAAATTAGTCAGAGGCCAAGGATTGTCTAGGATGATATATAATAACAAGGAGGGGAATGAAAATGAGTTCATTTTTGATAGTGAAACAAATGAGGATGACTAGAAGAAAATGATAGCCTCCTATAGAATCGGTGCCTGAGTTGAATGAATAGCTCACAACGCAGAGGAGTTAAAATGAAATGTGAGTCCTATATGCTACAAGACAAAAAGTTTTATGAAAGGAGCTATGAAGGGATGTACTTAAAGTGCCTAGGATGTGAAGAAGTGAAAGAATTCCTAGAACAATTTCATGAAAAATATGGTACAAGGCATGGTTCCATAGAATTCATGACTCATACGATTTTGAGGTCAGGATATTTTTGGCCCACATTGTTTAAGGACACCTTTGAGCACATACATTCTTTTCATGTTTTTCAAACAAGTGCAAGCAAAGGAAGAAACTCAGCGATGTTGTTACAACTTGTATATGAGATACATCCTTTTGCAAAGGGCTAGATTTCATCTATTTAGTTAAATCACCATCATTGACTAGACACACCTATATTCTTACGACCATAGATTATTGCACTAGATGGAAAAAGTAGAAACTTATAGGAATTGCACTACCAAAGTGGTAATAGATTTCTTGGAGGAGCACATTGTCACTAGATTTGGGATGCCATTCACTCTTGTGTGGAAGAACAAGTTTATTTTTGCATAAATATTTCTAACTTAATGGGCATTCACAAATAAGGTTATCATCAAATTCTCTTTGAATTACTACCCACAAGGAAATGGAGTAGAAGAATCTAAAAATAAGAACCTGATCATAGAAATAAAGAAATTATTGAAGGAGAACCCCAGAGACTAGAATATGCAATTAAAATATACCTTATGGATGGATCAAGTAAGGGTCAAGAATGCTTTGGGGAATTCCTTGTATTTACTTGTTTATGGGTAGGAGCTAGTATTTCCACTCAACCTTGGAATTCCTATTCTAAAGTTCATGAGTGGATACATTGAAGATGTTGATATAGTATAAATTAGATTGATGAATCTTTGGAGATGGATGAAAAACACATAGCTACACTAGAGCACATGGCTAAATATCAAGCTGTTGTAAAGAGATGGTTTGATAAGAGGGCCATGATAAAGTCATTCAAGATTTCCAACCTTATTCTACTATGGGATAAGGTGAAAGAAAAACTGGCTAGTCATACCATGTTTCAATGTTTGTGGATGGGCCGCTATTAGATTGCAGAAATTCTTGGAGAAAACACTTTTAGGCTTTGTTCCTTATAGGGGAAATTTGTTCCGTTGCCCGTAAATGGGTAGTTTCTAAACCACTATTTTGAAGCCTAAAACACAAAAATCAGTTATATTTTATTTTTGCATTTAGTTAGATTTTATTTATGCAAGTAGTTAGGTTTTTATTTTTCACAAGTGTGTTTGTTTTCTACAAGTGTGTTTCACTTTCATGTTGTGTGTTTTCTTTTAGATGTGTGTTTTCTTTTCAAAGTTGTGTCAATCCAAAGGGGTCAGGTGTACTTGAGATTTTTTTCTCAAGATTTTATTAACCACTCTTTGGTTTTGATTCTAGGAAGAGGTATTTCTTTGTCAAGACATTTGGATGATTATGTGTCTTATACCAACCAAGCAAAGGAAATTCCTTGCAAAAATAAGAGATTCTCAATCTAGAAATCAGAAGTCTCGACCAACAAGTTCTCAACACTTTGCAAATTTAAAATCTAATTATTTTAGGTGCTGTTAAATTGAAGTCAAAGATGACAAAGGGAAATTCAAACTCCAAATGGTTCAAATAGGAGGGGTCTTCTTGAAAGGTTGCTAAGATCATTGTTTAGCATGTGAGTTTCTAAAAAAAAGTTCTGAAAGAGGAACACAAGGGATGTTCACAAGAGATTGAATCCAAGAAATGACATCGATGTCATTAATACATAGTCTAAGCATAGTCAGGATACAAAAGATTAAAAAAAAGAAGAAAGAAAATATTTTTAAAATTTTTAAAAAATAATAATATGGTGTTAAGACTGAAGGATTCTAAAGATCTAAAATGGCAAAAAGATATCCAAAACATTGTGGAGCAATTATTCAAATTTACCAAAAAAATTAAAAGAATGTGACACCTAGCCAAGAGCCCTTGAATTGATGCTCTCATTTGGTCAAGCAAATGATTGATGAATAGCCTTCATAGAGATTCAGAATGAATGAGCCAGGAGGAGTGGAATATTGTTTCCCAAGTTGTCAGGAAACTTTGATAGACTACAACCTGAGACATCAAAGAGAATGAACACATGAATCACATGCTAATCTTGAAGGTTTTGAATTCCAAAATTTTGATTGTAGAGTCATTTGAAATAAGCTCAAGATGTTCAAAGTTTGGTTGGTGTTTGGCACACATTGGAAGAAAGTTTGCTAATGAAGAAATACCTTGGTCATTTCTTCATTTTTTTGAGGCTATTTGTTGTGGTCCCACAACACATGCCTCATTCTTACTAGGAATGGGGACCCCTACTCATTTTTTTTCATACTTCCAAACTCACAGTTTGAGATTTGGAAAAAAGTGTTAGAGTCAAAAAATATAAAAAACCAAAAAATCAAAAAATTAAAAAAGACAAAAAATTGAAAAATTGAAAAGGAAAAAATATAAATTATAAAAGTCAAAAGTCAAAATTCAAAAAAATTATACAAAATTTTTTTAAAATAAAATAAAAATAATAAAAATTTTGCATGCATGCACACAAGAGTGCATTGTGCACCTTTGCAGGGCCGCGGGTGGGTGTGAGGGATTATGAAACCCCTTTCCCCCCATGCAAAACTTCATCCTTCTTTTGTTTCTATCTCTCATTGTGACTTTGGATTTCCTTGCTTGCTGCACACAAGGTGCATTCAGAAACAACTTTGCACACCCTTTTATTTTGCATTGTATGTACCCTTTTTAATGGTGCCATCATGAATAACAGTATCACATGTGCCTTCCTTGGTGGCGATGTGCACATAACTGCTGCCCATGCCTTCCTTGGTGGCACTGTGCCCATAACCACTACCTACACCTTATTTGGTGGCACTGTATGCATAACAACTAGCCATACCTTGTTTGGTGGTGTCACGTACATAACAAATAGCCACTACCAACACCTTGTTTGGTGGCACTACACACATAAAAGCTTGATGTGCCTTGTTTGCTGGTGTTGCTTGCATAATTATTGGTTGTATCTTGTTTGGTGGCATCATGCACATAATAACTAGTTGTGCCTAGTTTAATGGCATTATCGCACATAATAGCACAGTGCGGGCCTTCCTTTGTGGCACCACAAGCACCCTCCTTAGCAGTGCCCCACCACTCATGATAGCACTACGTACACCCAAAGAAACAATCATGTTTCCTATCCATTGTAAAATGGCATTGCATGTCGGCACACCACACTACTTGATCTACTCTTAAAACCCTAAATTGCATGTGCTCCACCTCCGACCACTGCAAATCATCGCACACTTTGCCTTGCTTGTGCATGTGCCACATGGCTCCATGTTTAGCCCAATAAACCCAATTTTATATTTATATATATAAATAAATAATAAAAAATAATATAATATAAAATAATATAAAAAAATAAATAATATAAAATATAAAATAAAACTTTAAAAATAATAATAATAAAATATATGGTAATAAGATGAAATAATGGATTTGAAAAATAAAATTCCCAAATTGGGTATTTCATTTTGTTTTTATAGTTTTTTCAAGGAATTTGCATTTTTTTTATTTCCAAGTTTTTTGGTTTTCTTTGAGCATATAAATGTCCCCTTTCTTGTGATATATAGAGAATAAATGGCATCCACATCTGGAATGGCTCCCAAGCCCATAATTTTCAAATTTCAAGGTGTACCCTCAAAATCAATATTCTATGATGATCATGCAAAAGTTAGAGATACTAATTTGGGACATACTATCTTAGAAGAATTCCTTAGATTATGAACAAACTAATAGAGATATCTACATTACTTTCCTCACTGATTCATTCTGGATTGGTGAGTGCAGTTTCACATCTAGTGTCAGTCCAGTCAGCAGAACTAATCATGACATTAGCACAACATTTTGTTGCTGATGAGAGAGTGGTTAAGAGTGTCACAAGAGAAATCATATTGGACCTAGGATCTAACAACATTGAGAGGTTCTTCCATCTCCCAAGGGTAGATCAATTCATTAGACTCTCATACAAAGCAGTAGAGAGATGGTATAGGGAATACCAGTAGGGGACAATAGACATCATATAATTGTCTTACCTTATTGAGAATCCTCCTTGTGGAAAGATAATAGGCAAAGTTGATATTACTCAAGGATATATGAAGGAGGATATTGGTTATTCCATCATCCTTTTGAGTAGAGTTATGGGCTTTCCTGCAGTAGGCAACCTTAGCACTTTCATGGTCAACTTCATTGAGACCATCAGAGTAGCGAAGATACCACTAGACTAGGCCACCACACTAAGTGAAAACTTGTGTGAGCAATTTAGAGTAGTAAAGGACAAGAAGAAGTTTTATATGATTTCTTATTTTGTATAATTGATCATAATGAGGGCAACAAATTACCCCAATTTTTATAGAAGAGGCAGTATATAGGATCTTAATGCTTGGCCATACATCATCTACCCTCAACTGGTAAAGAAGAAGCTCTTAGAATAGAGAAAGGAGTATAGAATCATGAATGATGCATTCATTTTTGTAATCATTTGATTCATTGAGGGAGATTATGGAAAGAGGCTATCTGATGAAGCCAAAGCATAGATTATAGTTCTCAGAGTCTACTTCATCATCAATGTTCACATATCTTTGGGTAATTGGTGCCTCCATCAATCCTAAAAAGCTCCCAAGATATCCAACTAACAAACTAGTGCTATTGGAGATTTTTTGGCAAATTGAGTTAGCCTATGAGAAGATAAAGAGACAATGGAGACATTGCTAGGCATGAACCTTGGTCATTGGACCATATCAGGTGAAGTGGAAGCAATATATTCCTTCCTTCGAATGGGAATGGGAGAATTATCCTCTCATAGAATACAACTCTCCCTGACCATACTTTGATATTGGAAGAGTGGAAAGTATGGTAGGAAAAGAGTTTCATCATGAGGATGTTTTTGAAGATCACTAGATGAATGCCACAAATGACTATGATGTCTACATGAGGGACTATTTTAGGATGACTTTGTATTTAGCGGAGAAGGTTCTCTAGTTAGACATCTTAGAGGAGATAAGGAAACATGATTCCAAGGAGCTACTAGACCCCCTATTCAACTTAGATAAAATAGGAGAAAGACCCATTATGAATACTGAGGTTGATAGGGAGGAGGTCGATGATATTAATCATCAGGCAAGGCATGTTGTCAGAATGATGAATGATTGGATTAAGAAACCTTTTCCACTTGATCCAATACCTAATACAATGATCTTCCACACTCATGCTCACCCAGAAAGAGGTAGAGGGAAGAAAATAACAATTCCTACCTTTGCAGCCCAGTATCCTATCAAGTAAGAGATAGTATACCAGCCGGATCACTCGATTGCATACTATCACCCTTCAAATAGGAAAGCAAAGAACAAATGGAAGAGGCCCCCCCTCAAAGAATTCAAACAAAATAGACTAAAGAAAAGGTGCCTCCCTAATAGCGAGAAGAGAGTGTACATGGGTTTAAAGATGTTGGAGCTACTCAAGTCCAAGATGAACCTCAATTGCCTCCCATTATGCCTAGACAACTAGAAGAGGGAGAGATTTCACAAGTCTCCATTCCTCTTGTGTAAGAAGAGCTAGCTTTTGCTTCTGCCTCCAAGAAACAAAAGAAGAGGATTAAGATTCGGATGAAAAAGAGGCAAAGGATCATTATAAGATTGGTGCCTTCCCCATATATTCCTAAAACCATTCTAGAGGGAGATGAAGAGGAGGAGGAAGAAGAGTTAGAAGAGGAAGAGGAACAAGTGCCCCTATAGGGAAGGACTTAGCTAGCAAGAGTCACTAGGCTACAAAGGAGAAAGAGTGCCACTACTACCTCACTATCCACCCAAGCAAAACCCTTAGGACTCTCTTCTTCAAAAGATGAAGTATAGTAGTGGGTGGATGAGCAGAGTGATGAGGGTAATGACATTTTTACAATGTCAGATTTTGATTTTATGCCCATGGGTATAGAGTTGATTGGGGATAAGATCAGGGATACCCTTATAAGTGAATGTCAAAAGGAAGACTGGATGCTGATGCTACCAGATACACAAGGTCATGATCTTAATCCCATGTCTCCACCATAAATTATGCTAGTAGATAAGGGCTCGGTTACTTGTCCACCTCTTTGTTCAAAAGAAGAGCAAGTTTAGAAGGAACCATCACAAGAGGAGGGACTGGAATAAATGGCAACTGATGAAATACCAAAGGAAGGAAAAGTAATGGAATATTTTCAACCACCTTCCCAAGACACAAGCTATAGGGTCTAATAAGACTGAGGCTATAGAAGAAGAGCCCTCCCAACAGGAGATAACTCCAAGTAGGAGTGACAAGGGAAGGAAGTAGTAGAATATACCCCTTCATCTTCAAGAGCTAGGTCTTCAGTAGGACACATCCCTAGATAGATCTGGAAGGAAATAATGAGGAGTACTAAGCCTCAATTCTATGCTTCAAAGGAAGAAATTTGTGATATTGCAAAGATTTTGAATAAACTTGAGTCTCCATCCCATGAGGCAATGCCATTGGTATTTGTCACTAGCACACGAGAACAGGGGTTATTTCCTCAAGTGGTTGTCCCTCCTGAAGATACAAATGTGGAAAGCCTTGGTCTCAAGGATTATGAATTGAAGGATGTTATGTTGGGGAGGCCTACATGGGATATAGCCTAATTAATGATGACCCTAGGAGTCAAAAAGGTCCTCAAGAACATGGAACATGGTGAGGAGGAACTCCAAACACTTCGAAAGTAGGTCGAGATCCTATAAGGATATCTAGCCAAAGTAGTTGGTCCTTTGGATCCTAAGCACCCCAAGAAAACTTTGAACACTATACTTAGAGAAGGGGGAGGTGTACAACTAAATCTATTTTTGAAAGCCTATCACCAGTGGTGGGAAAGTTTTGAGGAGAAAGGTATCTAGATTATTATGGGAAATTTTAAGTTGCTACATGCTATGAAGGAAAACGTGAATAAAATGGTAGCAATTTTGAAGTAGGACTTTAGTAGCATGGATGAAGTGAGGGCCTAGAGTAAGGATTTGCAAAATTTGCAAGCTATCAAAGGGAAAAGGTATTGAATTTTGATCAATGTATATATAGGAGAAGAATTAGATATAATCAATGATTGGATAGAGAAAATAAAAGATAGCAATAAAGTAATGGAAACATTACATGAGGAGATTCATCGGCTCAAGGACCAAGCTCAAGAGCGAACTTTGGAAGTAGAGAAACACTATAGCGATGCATGCTTGGATATTTTTGAAGATGAGGAATGAGAAAAATTGTTGCTTTTTGAGGTAGTGGTCAATAGTTTTAGGAAATTTTTTGTGGAAGTTGTTGATGATGAATAGATCCAACAAGCCTTCAAAACTGAAGAAGCATTGTTAGAATTGGATACCAAACTTGGAGATTTTTCTAATACTTGAATTGAGGTAGACAATTACCGATAGAAGGTCAAAGAAAAATATGAGGCTTTAGATCTATCGAATGTGGCTAAAATTACTGAGATAATAGAGAAATTCAAAGGCAAACACCGAAACATATCTTTGGGATGAAGAAGAACATAACCCAAATGCCCAAATTTCAATTTTCACACTTAGTAAAATTTTGAGATTTTAGACCATTTTGATGTGTGTAGCTCCACAATTATGTAGCTCTACAGGTCTGCAGTTTCGTAGGTGTGCATTTTCAAAAAATTTCCACTGACAATCAACTGCTAGTTCCAAAAATAGAGCTTCCCATGCATTGGAAACACATTTTGATGGCATTTTAACTCCCATAATCATCATGTGAAGGATCAACATCCATTTTTGGTGCTCCCAGATACTTCCACTTTGACTCAGAGCTTTCTCTCTTATATTTCTTTGTTTTTAAACATGGAAAAGGCTTGTGCATCTAATTAATGAATTAAAATATGGATGGGGTCTTACTTTGCACCAATTAGATTGTAGTTTGTATACAATTAGTTTATTTTGTTGATTAAAAATATTTTATTGCATGAAAGATATCTCTCACTCTCAACACAAACTAAGGAGATGATTTCTTATAAATACCCCATTGTAATATGTAATGAGGACCAAGATTATTTTGCAATAAAATTATGCTTTTGGTGCTTGCATTTGAAGTGTAGGAATTCTTGCCTGAATGTGTCATTGTTTTGTGGATTTATTTTAGTGAAATTGCGATTGGGCCAAAGGTTTATTGCTTAGTTTTTGGTTGTGCATTTCATTAGTTCTAGTGTTTATTATGGTATTAATGAATTTTGCTACATAACTAGCTTATGAAGAAATCATAGAATTGTGCTTACATAAATTTTTATCTCGCATGAGCGCACTTTTTGTGGCTTTGTGATCTGATGAAGGGTGAAATATCATACGCTCATTAAGTTTCTCACCAATGATTGCATTAGTGGAATCAGGGAAGCATTGCTCCTTCTTTCATTGGTTATTTACTAATTTCTTTGAAAGCTTAACTTGTAGGTGTGTCATTTTCCATAATTTATGTCCATTAGGAATTTTAATTTCATGTTGTTTGCTTTCAATTTTCATTATTTGCTTTGCTAACCCCCTTTGTTAGAGTAGGAATTCATATTAGTTGCATTGTTACCTTGTATTCATCATAAAACATAAAAAAATACAAAAACATAGTTCTTTTAGTGTTATTTTGAAGCAGCATGCAAATTCAACATCTTATTCTAAAATTAAAATGAACCAGCAAAGGCCTCCTTGTGAAAAATCACATTTATCTTCAACTGAGCAGATTTTGGCACGTCACAATACAACCCAAAACCTTGGACTTGATTCACAAAATCAGCTTTTCAAGAGAGGAATTCACAAGGATTCCTATCATTTAGCATCATGCATAATGATGGCTCAATAGTATCTTAGGTGCCTAGGGAAGAGTATATACTTAAATATGACCCTAACCCCAAGGTTTACCTTATGGGCCTTTAAAGAAAGTCCTAAACTAACCCTAGGGATGATTTTACCCTCCTAGAAATCTGCTCCAAGTTTACATTCAAAAATCTAAGTGGGGGACAACTCTCTTGGCTTCTTAAACAAGGAAACTCACATTGGGTGACTTCATGGTTACCTAAGGGTCACTTAAATACTCACTCAACACACTTGGTATGTCACATCACAACACATGTGTCAATTGACACTACTTTTAAAACACATCACAATACACATTTGGCATCCCAATATAATTAAACAAAAATACATTTAACCATTCATATCAACAAATAACTATTTTGACAAATAAAAATCCACTTTTAATTAGGTTATCCCCTCGTTAGGGTCAACCTTGTCTTAAGAATGCACTTGGCAAGGTTCTTTGTGTGTCCATGGGCTTACTACTTGCACACTCATGAAAATATCAGTAGCCCAATATGAGGTATAGGAACATAAAATGAGATACAAGATATGTAAAATTGATCCACAAACATTATTATCCATGGTATAAAGAAAATGTAAATCAATATAATGAGATACCTATATGTATTCTTCATTTACAATAACACAACTATCATTTTACACTAGCATTTATGGAATTTCTCCAATATACACTATAAAACACCATTCAATATGATCACTCTTATGTATTTTCAGTTATAGCATAAATCAATACATATCAGTATATGATCACCAACATAGATGCAAAATTCCATTCCCTTACCACTAGGGTGCATGAATCATATTTCAATACTCAATTGTTAAACATGATTGAATAACATCAGATAGAAACCACAATATGATAAAATAAGCAGCACTAAGAATGCATCAATTTAGCATTGCAATAATCACAAACCTAGAATGGATGACCTTCCCTAAATAACATTTCATGCATTCCTCACTTAGTTAGATTGACCAACATCTTTTTTTCTATTGAATGTAATGTAAATTTTATGAATTACCCATCTACAATTCACTATTACAACATCTAACTATCTTCATGTCTATTTACTCTAGTTTGTTTTCTATCAATACATTAATCATCCACTCTATCATACAAGAACAAACCTCAACCATCATTCATTTCCACTAATCATTAAAATACTTTATCATATGTTGCTTGACTAATTTCATTCACAATCTTAACACTTGTCAATAATTTACCACATTGGGGTTTTCAAATTACTCTAGTGTCAATGTGAGATTATTATTTCTATAATTATTATTTGGATTTTAACAATCATGGTTTTATATGTTTTATAAGATGAGGGACATTAAATTTGTTTGGTTTGTATAGTGCTTGACAAAAAATATGTCACTTAACACTTGTATGCTCGAAAATTTCTTGGTCTTTGTTGAGCTCAACTTGCATTAAAATCCTTGGTGATCATACACTTACTCAGATCCTATAGAGCTCATACATACTTTCTTATATACATGAGCTAGCCTGTGTAGAGTAGCTTGGTCATAGTGATGACCATCTAACTGTACCTTGTAAATGACTAAGTGGTTGACACTAATAAAAAATAATAGTTAGAGATACCAACAATCTCCCCCTTTGACATTAGTGGAATTTTTTTTTTCTTCATATTTACATCTTTAGAATACAATCTAATAATGAGCTCCTCCCCATGTCTTATGACTTATTCCAATGAATAATGAATAAGAAATATAAAAATGAAGAAAAAATTTATCTATTTTTCCCTTGTTTCCTTTTAATAAATCTATTCCCCCTTCAACACCTATTTCCCCCTTTTTTTTGAACACTTGATGTCACTGCTACTAGGGTTGAATGGGTGGAAGTGATCCATATTGCTCGATGATTTCCTTATGAAATCCGGTGATCATGGATTGTGCATGATCCCATGTGGTCATTTTTGCCTCCAAAATATGATTTTGCAATTGAAGTCTTGTAGCCATATCAATTAAACTATCAGCTACTAAAAGATTTTAATCTTCTATGATAAGATCTTAGGCTATTTTCAATTTTTTCTACATGACCTCCAAATGAGGTATCATCATTTCTTGAATAGAGATCAATTTGGATCTCATATTACTGTTAGCTACTCAAAGCTCAACCAATGTACCTTGAGCTTTGAGTAGATTATTGAAATGATCAATGCTTGATCTTGCTAACTCTAAAATAATGATGTTGGATCTCTTTATCTTAGTCTGAATTTGATTTATTTGTGCCTAAATATTATTCATAAATCTTGACACATTTTTTAAAATTGTGTACAAATGTTGTACTTTCTAAATTAATTCTAGCATAACCTATACTCTCTCTTGTAGTTGCACTTTCTGCTCACCAATGGTTATGGAAACTTTTTCCACAACCTTGTTGGAAGAATGAATTTTGGTGATATTCCTATGGGGAAGTATTTTAGAAATATGGTATCTAATAGAAGAACAATGATAAAGAACAAGTTCATACAAATAGATTGTTGAGTATTTTCACTAGTAAGGTTAAAGAGAGATACTATTAAGTGTCTAATATATGAATCTAACAATAGGTACAAAATACATTAAGTCTAGAAGAAGTTATGCAAGTTTTGGTGAAGACTATTCTAAGATAGAGTTTATAGAAGCATGTTCTGGTAAACTTGTTGTATCTCTTAATAGAGTTTTTATTCTAAGAAGTAAGGTTAAAGGTGCATAGAAGAGATTTAGATGATGTGGCTAAGCTCACTTTCCATAATATTACACATACAAAAAGTTATTCAAGTTACAAGGTGATAGAATGATGTTATCACTAAGTAAAACATGTTCTTAATGAGGTCCTATAATAATTAATTAAGGTGTGATGGCAGACTCAAGGGAATTGTTTGATGGATTTGGTATAAAGGAAGGACATTTTCTTTTATTATGTAAGCAATTAGGAATTAAGCTAGAAGAGAAAAAAGGAGAAGAAAAAATTTAATTGTGAAGATAAGCAAAATAGAGAAAAGTTGAAGAAAACTTCATTACCGAGGTTTTATTTTGTGATCTAAGGTTTAATATTTGGATTTGAGGTTCATGACCTAGTGTAAAAGGTTTTACTAATTGGCCTAGTTGATAGGATAGGGGAAAGAGCATAAAACATAGTAAAAATAATTATTATGTGAGGAATAGTTGAGAGATCAATTGGATAGTAAAGTTCAGTGGTCTTACCCTAGAAGCTATTTGGAAAGTGCATCATTCTACCGTATATAATCCTAATAGGGTTGGAATCTCCTAATAGGGATTCAAAGTCTTCTAACAAGGAATATTATATATTGAACGTGTTTATAGACTCTTAATAGGGTCCATTCTCTAACAAGGAATATATATATATATCAGTATATCTTTGTGGGCATCATTCCCACCAGGGTTTTATCTCTAATCAAGGGTTTCCCTAGTTAACAAATCTAGTGTAATCATGTGTGTGAATATTTTTATGGTTATTGTTTACTTGGGTTACATGGTTAAGATTAATTAAGGTTGATAAATATTTTAGTTGGATAATTGATTCGCCCCCCTCTTAGTTATCTTGGTGGAGTATTATTTCTAACAATTGGTATCAAAGCACTATTGCTTGTCTGGATAGAATATTGATGCTTCCTATATAGGAAAGTATCTATGATGGATAGAGTCATCTAAGAATCTTGATAGATGTTATTTTGAACAATTTCTTTGGACACTTGAGTAGGTTAAAGACAATCATTGTAGAGATTGATAGGATGCAATGATAGATGGTTGTTGAAACCTTTGACATTAATGTCAAAAGGGGAGAGATTACAACATGAAAAACTTTTTGATATAGAGACATTGAGGTATACCAATGTGGTAGAAGTGTGTGAAAATAGAAGCCAATATGATTGATGAAGAGGATTTGAAAGAAAGGATAGCAATCATTAATAGTTGGTATTTTTGGAACTAGATTTTTTCATCTATGTTGCCATCAATGCCAAAGGGGGAGATTGTTGGAAGCATGAATGCTGATGATATTCCTATGGGGGAGTATTTTAGAAATATGATTATATTATTATTATGATGATATGTTATATTCATGACTATGTTTTTCATTGATGTCATAACATTTTTCTATGGTATCTAAGAGAAGAACAACGATAAAGATCAAATTGGTACAGATAGATCATTGAGTATTTTCAATAGCAAGGTTAAAGGGAGATACTATTGAAAACTAGCTAATTAAGGCATGTAATTCTTGTCATTTATGGAAACACATGGTGTTCATTCTTACAAAAAACCTTAGAAATAAAGATACTTAACTTTTGGTACTCAGAAAATTGTCTAAGTATGAATTTTGTATACAACAATGTATTATTTTTCTTGTAACTTGTTGTTGATATCATATTATGACTAGTGAAGTTAGATGGAGATAGTATACATGTTAATGATGATATGTATAACCTCAAAAGTTAGTATGGACTATACAAAAAAGAGATATTCATGTTTCACTAGCAAAACAAAACAACAAAATTAAAGGAAAGGAATTATTTTGTTTACAAAATAATTACTTGACCAATTAGGGCCAACATCCTAAATGTTTTCTCTAAGTTGGAAAAATTTATTGTGATATTAGTTGACCTAGTAGCAATTTATGAAAAGGCATGGTATTTATGCAAAGAACATCTTGTGATAAGAAGTGTGGCAGTGTAGTAGTTTGGTTGAGCAATTATATGTAAACTTTTGTGAAAGTGATATATGAAAAGTTTTGTAAAGCTATTTTGTGATCAGAGATCAAGTTGAAGATTTGAGATTAGTTAAGAAATAAGTTATAGTACCTACATTCTAGAAGTTTGATTACTTTTTTGGTCAGTAAGATTTTCTTGTAATTGGAAGTGCATGTTTGGGCAATGGGTTCATCTTACATCTACTAGACCACAACTCCTAATAAGATTGGAATCTCCTAATAGGGATTCAAAGTCTCATAATAGGGACTCTCTATACTGAATTTTCTCATTGACACCTAATAGGGTCCATCCTTTAACAAAGAACTTATATATCAGTATATTATCTAGTGGATATCATCCCCACTAGGGTTCTCCCTTGGCCAAGGTGTCCCTAATTAACAAAATATGGTTTTATGAGTTATCTTTGTGCATTGTTACTATTACTATTCAAAATTACTTTATTATTTTATTATGTATGGTTTAAAGTAAAAAATAATATCCAGTTGGTGACTAAAGTTTGTAAATTACTAATTCACACCTACATAGTAATTCTTATCTCTAAGAGATACTACTATGTGTCTAGTATATGCAGCTAACCTTGGGTGCAAAAGATATTAAGTTAGGAAGAAGTTATGCAAGTTTTGGTGAAGATTATTCTAAGATATAGTTTATAGAAGCATATTTTGGTAAAATTGTTATATCTCTTAGCAAAGTTTTTATTTTAAGAAATAAGGTTAAAGGCATGTAGAAGACATTGTGGAGATGACATGGCTAAGCTTGATCATCATAATATTATACATATAGAAAGTTATTCAAGTTACAAGGTGACAAATTGATGTTATTGCTATGTAAAATGTGTTCTTAAAGAGGTCCTATAATAATTAATTGAGAAGGTGTAATAGCTGACACAAGGGAATTGTTTTATGGATTTGGTATAAAGGAAGGACATTTTCCTTTATTATGTAAGCAAGCATGAAGTCAAAAAGAAGAGAGAAAAGGAGAAGAAAAGATATAATTGTGAAGATAAGTAGAGTAGAGCAAAGTTGAGGAAAACTTCATTGCCAAGGTTTTATTTTGTGATCTGAGATTTGATATTTGGATTTGAGGTTCATGACCTAGTCTACAAGGTTTGATAATGATTTTTCCAATTGAAAAGATAGAGGAAAAATGATAAAGCATAGTACGAACAATTATTTTGCAAGGAATAGTTGAGAATTCAATTAGATAGTAAAGTTTAGTGGTCTTGCCCCGAAATCTGCTTGGATAGCGGGTCCATCTACCTTCTACAACTCCTAATAGGATTGGCACAACTATTAATAGGGTTGGAATCTCCTAACATTAATTCAAAGTCTCCTAACAGGGACTTTTATGTATTGATTGTGTTTATAGACTCCTAATAAGGTCCATCCTCTCACAAGGAATATATATATTAGTACATCTTTGTGGAAATCATTCCCAACAGGGTTTTCCCTCTAATCAAGGGTTTCCCTAGTTAACAAATATGGTGTAATTGTATATGTGCATCTTGTTAGGGTTGTTGTTTACTTTGGTTACATGGTTAAGATTAATTAAAGTTGATAAATGCTTTAGTTGGATAACTAATTCATCCCTCCCACCCCCTTAGTTATCTTGGTGGACTATTATTTCAAACAAACCTTAGTTTCAAATCTTCTCACAGACCAATCCATTAGTTTCTCATTTGACTCCATGTTACCAGCATTCACTTGATCAATTATATTTACAAGCTAGTTTATGATTGGTGCATCTTCATCAAAATTTTAAATGTCAAAAGAATAAAAAAAAATATGCTTTACATCATGTAATACCTACTTTTGCTTAAGCTCTCTTTTTCTTTGCCAAAAATTCTTGTAGCAAAGTTGTTTGCTCCAAGGTGAGATTATTTAGGTCCAACAATGGCATCTCAATGATTTCATCTAGACTAACTTCAATATCTAGTGAAACATATTTTATTTTTCTCTTCTTTCTTGGTGAAGGAGCATTTCTTCTCAACACTACTTTAGGAGTTAGTGAAGGGGTGTCACCACTTAACCGTGCTTGTGCATCTATGCTTGAGAAAACAATTGTCACACTTTGTTAATCTTTATTTGATTCTTTTATTTCCTCAATATGAGGTGCTGAAAAATATTCTTATATTTCTCTTCACCATCTACCTTTGTATCTATCAGCTTTTTCTACTTGACCTTTGGAGTGTCTGGAGTGTTAGCATGTATTGGTGTGATGCAGGAGCATCCAGAGGTATAAGGGCAATCCTGTGTCACCCAAAAAAAAATGTACTTAGACTTAGTTTCTATTTCATGTGTTTTCATTTTTGGATACCCATTTGGGTCAAATAAAGGTTTCAACTCTCATAGTCCCACTATCAATGTTCTAGGATAGAGTATTTGAACACCTTGGGATATGTGTAAATGTCAAAAAATAGGAGTATGTAATTGAGCCATAATTTTGGTGATTTAGAGGTTGTAAATTTTCCAAATGAATGTAATTGTAATTTAGAGCATTCTAGAAAAAGAATCAGGTCAAAAGGCCCCACGGTTTGAAAGTTATCATAGTTTTTCAGTTTCTAGAGACCTCCTAAGAATTCTTCAAAGTCAGATTAGGGGCATTAAATAACTTTGAATAGGGCCAAAAAAGGTGGATGAGTGAAGCTTGTCCATAGAGCTATAGAGCACTTTGAGATTTTTCTGAAAATGTAAACGGTTCGTCAATCGGAGCTATGGTTCAAAAGTTATGCCTCCTAGAAGTTCGGTTACCATTTCTAGATTCTTCTAGATTTGTGCCAACTTCTAACGCAACTTTTGGAGCCTTTTATTTGGTTGGTGGATGCCAACTAGCACTTTCTAGAATGTATTCCTAATCCTTAACTCTTTGGGGTCTATTTAAGAATATTTCTGGCATTGTAAAAGGCAATTCGGAGTAGAGTTTGAGAGAAGGTACTGGGAGAAGAATTTATCTCTAGATTTATGCTATTGTAAGCCCATAAGGCATGTTTTGAAGTCTATTTTCTCTATACCAAATGTACTAACATATATTCATAGTTAATTAAATTTTCCCTTTCTTGTTGTGTCCATTCTATGCTTGGGTAGCGCTAATTGTGAGGCAGTTTGCACCGGGACTGTATGGTTGTGGGTTTGAGTTAAGAAGATGTCTCCATGAAGAGAGTGTGGTGGAAGGGCCAGAGCTATTAATCTTGAGGAGGTTAGAGCCCTCCAAAGATAGGTACAAGCGTTGCAGGAGGAGCTTTGTAGAGGAACAAATGTTGCCGCAGGTGACGAAAGTGAGGATGACAATGAAGAAGAAGAAATTGGACCAAAAGGGGAATTTGATGGGGAAGTTCTGAATCAGGTAGAGGAAAGGCTTTTTAGGGCCATTACTAAGTTTGGGAAAAGACTTTCAATTGATGTGGGTGTATTTTTAGCAAATCTGAAACCAGATGAGTTGATCAACTGGATCAATGAACTGGAAGAGTACTTTGAGTATGAGGATATGAGGGATCCAGATAGGGTTAAGTTTGCAAAGACCAAATTGAAAGACCATGCCAAAATCTAGTGGCAAGAGGTTCAATTGGAAAGAAATAGAAGAGGAAAGGAGAAGATCACAAGGTGGGATCATATGGTGGACAAATTAAAGAAGCAATTCATTCCTGTTGATTATGAGCTTGATTTGTTTAAGAAGATGCATGGGTTAAAGCAAGTAGAAAAATTAGTCCAAGAATATACAGAGGAGTTTTACTGACTTTTGATTAGAGTAGGGCATGCAGAAGCAAATAAGGAGAAGGTTGCTTGTTATATCAGTGGGTTGCGACCTAGCATCCAAGAGGAATTAAGTCTGGTAAGAATGACCAGTGTTGAAGAGGCATACCAGTTTTCCCTATGAGTTGAAGAGAAGCTAAATAAGAGGTTTGAAGGGAGACAAATAGGGCATGGTCAAGGAGGAAGGGGTAGTGGTAGGTCATCTAGAGGCCAAAATGAGACCCAAAAGAAAAATGAAGATGTGGGTACTAGCAGGAACTAGAGGAATGAGGGTTTCAACTACTCTTGAGATCAAGACTTTGGAAATCAAAGAGGAAGAGGTAGAGGATGTAGACAAGGAAGAGGAGGCTTTTGTGGTACCTATTTCAATTGTAGTGAAGAAGGTCATCGAGCCTTTGAATGTCCTCAATGACAAGGAAGGATAGATAGGAGAGTTGAGGGTCAAGCTAGGGTTGCTCATGTGGATGAGGATGCACAATCATCACATTCAGAAGATACAGAAAGAGGAGAGACTATAGTAAATGCAAGGGTCCTACTAAGTGGTGAGATTGAACTTGGAAAAATGAGGAATTTATTTTGTACCAGGTGCAAGTGTGAGGTTAAATGTTTTGATATGATCATTGATGGTGGTAGCGTTGATAACTTGGTATCAGAGGAGATGGTCTCTAAGCTGAAGCTCAAGAGGGAGAAACACCCCCAGCCCTATCAGATTGATTGGGTAAAAGATGATCATAAGGTCCTGGTAAGTGAACAATGTTTAGTGAAATTCAAAATTGGGAGTTACCATGATGAAGTTCTCTATGATGTTATTCCAATGGATTTTTTCCATCTATTGTTGGGTAGACCATGGCAGTTTGATAGGCATGCAATACATGATGGTCATGCAAACACATACTCTCTAACAAAGGATGGAGTTTGCCACAAGCTAATGCCCATGAAAAAGGAAGGTGAAAAGGTATGTAGCAGTGCTAGGATTTGTCTTGTTGATGGAAGAAAGTTTTTAGATGGCATGAAACATTAGCATATGTGTTGTGCTTTGATTCCTAGGAAAGATAAAGAAGGTAGTATTGAAATACCACTTGAAGTTTTAGATTTACTAGGTGAGTTTGGAGATGTCATCTCTAATAATGTTCTAGAAGGATTGCCACTAGTAAAGCAAATTAGTCATCAGATGGATTTAATTCCAGGAGCTAGTTTGCCTAACAAGGTTGCTCACAGGATGACTCCTACTGAAACTAAGGAGCTAAACAGACAGGTTCAGGAGTTATTGAGGAAGGGTTTGATTCAAGAGAGCCTGAGTCCATGTGCAGTACCTACAGTACTAGCACCAAAGAAGGATGGAGAGTGGAGGATGTGTACAGATTCTTGAGCTATAAATAGGATAACCATCAAGTATCGGTTTCTTTTTCCAAGAATGGATGATCTTATGGACTACTTGAGTGGAGCTTAGTACTTCACAAAGATAGATCTCAAGAGTGGCTATCATTAGATATGGATACGAGAAGGAGATGAGTGGAAAATAGCCTTCAAGACCAAGGAGGGTCTTTATGAGTGGTTAGTCATGCCATTTAGATTGACGAATGCCCCAAGCACCTTCATGTGGCTTATGAATGAGGTACTTAAGAAGTTCTTGAGAAAATTTGTTATTGTCTATTTGGATGATATTTTAATTTTCAGCAAGACTTTGGAAGAACATTTATTGCATATTCATAGTGTCCTTGAAAGGTTAAGGGAAGAGAAGCTGTTAATTAATCTGAAGAAGTGTATCTTTGCAAAAAGGGAATTAGTCTACTTGGGGTTTGTTATATCACCTGAAGGTCTCAAAATGGATCTAGAGAAGGTAAAAGCCATCTTGGAATGGCCTACTCCAAGGTCTACTACTGAGGTAAGATCATTTCATGGTCTGGTTAGTTTTTGCAGGAAGTTCATTAAGAATTTCAGTGGCATATGTGCACCCCTGACTGACACAATAAGATGGGATAGAAAAGAGTTCAAATGAACTACAACAGCTACAAGAAGTTTTGAATTGCTGAAGAAGAAGGTAATAGAACAACCTATGTTGGCACTTCCAAATTTTAGAAAGGTGTTCTAGGTGGATTGTGATGCTAGTGGTGTTCTATTGGGGCTGTATTAAGCCAAGAAGGTAAGCCTATTGCATATTTTAGTGAAAAATTGAATGATGCAAAAAATAAGTATTATGTTTATGATCAAGAGTTCTATGCAATAGTCCAAGCCTTAAAGAAATGGAGGCATTATTTATTGCCAAAGGAATTTGTTTTATATACTAATCACTAGGCATTACAATACCTAAATAGGCAAGGTAAATTTAATCAGAGGCATATGAGGTGGGTAGAGTTCTTGCAGAGCTATATATTTGTGTTGAGGCATAGAAGTGGAAAATCTAACAGGGTTGTAGATGCACTAAGTAGGAGATATTTGTTGCTTATAGTAATGCAGGTTGAAGTAGTTGGGTTTGATGAACTCAAGAATCTGTACCCTAAGGATTCTAATTTTGTTGAAGCCTGAAAAGCTTGTAAAGAGCCTATTGTTGTAGATAGAAGTAAATGGTTAGACTATCTGATTCAGGATGGTATGTTGTTCAAAGGCAGTCAATTATGCATTCCAAAGAGTTCCCTGAGGGAAAATCTGATTAAGGATGTGAAGAACATTATTTTTGGCCTCAGATTTCATAGGATGTGAAGAATTTTGTACAGAGTTGTTAGATTTGTCAAGTTGCCAAGGGATTTAGTCACAATATTGGACTTTATTAGCCATTGCCTATTCCATCAAAGCTATGGGAGGACATAAGTATGGATTTTGTTCTTAGATTTATGAGGACACAAAGGGGTAATGACTCAGTATTTTTGGTGGTTGATAGGTTCTCCAAAATGGCATATTTCATTCCATGCCACAAAACTCATGATGATGTCCATATTGCAAACTTGTTTTTTAGAGAGGTGGTAAGACTACATGGTCTCCCAAGGAGTATAGTTTTTGACAGAGATACTAAATTTATGGGGTATTTTGGGAGAACATTGTGGAAAAAGTTGAGAATAGACTTGAAATTTAGTTCCACACATCACCCGTAGACTGATGGCCAAACAAAAGTGGTAAACAAAAGTCTGAGCAATTTGCTGAGATGTTTAGTTGGGGATAAGCCCAAGGGGTGGGATTTGATTCTACCACAAACAGAGTTTTCTTACAATAACTCTATAAATAGGAGTACTAGTAGATCACCATTTCAAATTGTATATGGAAGTAGCCCAAGGACTTCACCAGAATTGAGGAAGATAGAGAAAGGGGAGAGGACAAGTGCTGAAGCTGAAGAATTTGTTGAACATATCAAGCGTCTACATGAGGAGGTTCAAGCACACATTACCAAGATGAATCAAGAGTATAAAGCTAGGGCTAATCAAAGGAGAGGACATAAGAAATTCCAAGTAGGGTATCTAGTCATGGTACACTTAAGAAAAGAAAGATTTCCAGCCGGTACTTACAACAAGCTGAAAATAAAGAAAATTGGCCCCTGCAAAATTCTAAAGAAACATGACTCAGGAAATGCATATGAGGTGGAGTTTCTAGATGGTATTCACATTTCCCCTATTTTCAACATTGCAAACTTAACAGAGTATCATGATGATGGTGTAGATGAGGAGCCAATGTTAGAGCCATGTCCAATTCTTGCTTCTAAGAAGGAGGAGATAGAAGACATTCTAGATCATCGTGTGGGTAGGAGTACAAGGAATAGGCAGTATGAAGAGTATTTGGTCAAGTGGAAAGGATGTCCAATAGAGGACTCAACTTGGATTTCAGTAGTTGAGGTTTTCCATTTGGGATTTCCTCTACCATTTATAAAGTGACAAGGTCACTTTTCAATCTACCCTGGGTGTCTGATGTAGGAGCATCCAAAGGTATAAGGGCAAACCTGTGTCACCCAAAAAAAATGTACCTAGACTTAGTTTTTGTTTCATGTGTTTTCATTTTTGGATACCCATTTGGGTCAAATAAAGGTTCCAACTCTCACAGTTCCACTATCAGTGTTCTAGGATAGAGTATTTGAACACCTTGGGATACATGAAAATGCTAGAAAATAGGAGTATGTAATTGAGCTATAATTTTTGTGATTTAGAGGGTGTAAATTGGCTAGATGAATGTAATTGTAATTTAGAGCATTCCAAAAAAAGAATCAAGTCAAAAGGCCCCATGGTTTGAAAGTTATTGCAATTTTTTGATTTTTGGAGACCTCTTAAGAATGCTTCAAAGTCAGGTTAGGGACATTAAATGACCTCAAATAGAGCCAAAAAATGGGGGATGAGAAATTCTTGTCCATAGGGCTATAGAGCACTTTGAGAGCTTTCTAGAAATGTAAACGGTTCATCAATCAGAGCTATGATTCAAAGGTTATGCCTCCCAAAAGTTCGATTACCATTTCTAGATTCTTCTATATTTGCACCAAATTCTAACGTGGCTTTTGGAGCCTTCTACTTGGTCAGTGGATGCCAACTAGCACTTTCTAGAATGTATTCCTAATCCTTAACCCTTTGGGGTCTATTTAAGAACATTTCTATCATTGTAAAAGGTAGTTTAGAGTGGAGTTTGAGAGAAGGTATTGGGAGAAGAATTTATCTCCAAATTTATGCTATTGTAAGCCCATAGGACATGTTTTGAAGTCTATTTTCTCTGTACCGAATGTACTAGCATATTTTCATAGTTAATAAAATTTTCCCTTTCCTATTTTGTCCATTCTGTGCTTGGGTTGTGTCCCCATCATGGTGCGAAGTTTCCTTGTGGACTTAACACACCTAAGCTCTCTCCATTTTTGTAATCATCTTCAATGTTTACAATGTATATCTATCCTATCTTTGTTGATAATCTAAAAATTATTTTCCAAATAAAATTCTCTTGTTGTGCCACAACTTCCTCTTTATTTTGTAGTATCAAAAACATTATGTACTTAGGAATAAATCTACTCTTATACTATTCAAAAAATGTTTCTAGTTTCTCCTAGGAAAAATGAGGCATGACTCTGAATAATGTGTTAGTTCTTATCTATTTCTCTACTACTTCAGCCTATTGCCATCTCCTTTCTTTTATATCATACAAATCCTCGGGTATCCTTTTCTCAATTTCTCGAGGAGCTATCTTATGATTATAAATCATATCCACTATAGCCTCCTCAATCTTAGTTTGATCAACATTGTCTAATGTATCATACTTTACAAATCAAAAGTTAGAAAATCCTAAAGATCTTCATAGATTTATGCATACCTCTTCAATGGATTTAGATAGCTCTTTAGGTGGTCCTTTGACCAATCTGATTCTTCTATTTTTTAGGACACTGGGCTTTGCAAACTCTTCTACCTTCTTCTTTGAAAATTTTTTGACACTAGAAGCTTCCCTGGTCCTTGGCTTGTTTGGCGGTGGAGGAGGGATGGGTGTCACTATCATTTTCTTCTTTGTTCCTTGAGAATTCTTTCTTAGTAACATGACAACAACTAGGGCTTTACCCTTGTCACCTTCTTCTTCTTCCTCTTCCTCATCACTACTATCTTTTTCCTCATCTTCACCAAGACCTTGTGTCAACTATAATGGTTTTGTTTCCTTGCCTAGGGTGCCCAATTTTTCTTCTAGGTCTTCAATCATTTTTTTCTTTTTCTTTTCTTTAGTATAAATCTTAATACTTACAGTAAATTAGCTTTAGCATCTATTTCTTCTTTTAGTAATGCCTCAATATTTGCACTTTCTACATCACTATCTATCTCATAATCAAAATTTTATAACCAAGCCTTCCTTGACTTTATTGCTTATACAAAAGTATTGTCTATATCCACAAGAAAACATATGTCACTATAATAATTTTTGACTAACTCTTTAGGCATCCTCATTATTATTTTTAGCCTTTGCTTAAATTCATCAAAATAAGTATCCATTACACTCTCAAAATTTTCTTCCAATTTTTGGTTTGTCTTGCTCCCATACAACATTACCAATACAAGGAAAATACTTCTGTATATAAAAGAAAACACACACAATGAGGGATCTGAATTTGCACATTGAATTCTTTTCTTTTCTTATGGATGGCATATTTTCCATAAGTTGTATCCTTTGTAGCTAAACAAGATCATACTCATGATCTTTCATTACATTAATCTTTTGTGCTTGATCCACAACCATACAAGGCACATTATTTAATGTACTTCATTCATAGAATTTGTGAACTATGATTCTCACTGTAAAATCAATTAGTGGATCAAAAATATTTGTGATGGACAAATGACCTCCATTCCACTCAGCTCTAGTATTTTTCTCAAATTCCTCTTGACTCAAACATCACATGGTTTTCTTCTTAACTAGAGTTGGATAGCCTATAACCCTATGAATAATTTTCTTTATAATCTCCATAGGTATATTCAATAACCAATACTTCATATCATGAATTCTTCTCAAGAAAATTCTAATTCATTTGATTTTGAAATTCCTTAGGAATTCTAGGGCACAAGTTAACCCTTTCCTTTCAACAACTTTGATGAATTCATCTTTTAGAATACCTTCATTCCACAACTTCTCACATGCTTCCCTGATCTTGTAGTCTCCTACTTCTCCAATTTTACACAAGTAATAGTTTCTAACATCATGGATCATAATGATTTTAGGTGGTATCAAAGATATATTACCCATTGAATCTCTTTTCATCATAATTTCCAGAATAGCACAAAATTTTGGTGGATGACAAGCATCATTCTCCACAAATGGAATTCTACTAACCTCTTGGCTTATTCTAGAGGTGGATGATATTGGCATTCTCATTGTTATGGTTTGAAGTTCTTTCTTTCTCTAGATTATTTGACATAGTTTATATCTCCACACATTCAAGATTCTAGTCTAAATCACTCTTGACATCTTTTACTCATCACCCAAATCATTAAATTTCTCTATTTTCTTGAAAATTTGAATGCAAGGTATGATATAATGTCTTCAAAATTTGATATTTACCTTATTTTGATCAATTTAGGGTCTCCATTAATGGTTTGTACTTAGGTAAGTGGAATCCAACTATCTCTATTGATATTGATGCCTTTCAACTAGGTTTTTACTTTACAGCATAGTCTCTTCCATATCATTTGGTCTCTAACATTCCTCTTCTGAAATACCTGGTCTATGTTGCAATGCTCAGTCAACATAGAAAATTTTACTAATGCTCAACAATCCTTCTTAAATTTTTTCTTACATGTCTTTATATATGAAAATATGAAATTTTAGCACATTTATATGTAAGGAACTGATGTATGATATATCAATTGAGTATACAGTTGCATACATACCTCTTTTGCTTAGTTTAAGATGACATGATCACCTTCTCCGTTGGATTGGGTGACTTCATCTCTATTTACTCCACTATTTTTATCTTCTTTTTTTCTCTTTTTCCATTTCTAGTTCATTTCATTTCTCACTTTCTCAATGTCCACTTTTCCTTTTCCTTTGCCTTTATCTTTTGTTTGATTTGTTGAATGTACTTGAGTCCTAGCATTCTTGCTTAGATGTTCAAACTTATGACATTTGGAACATGCATTGTTAGGTGCATAATTCTTCCTTTGATTTATTTAGTAGGTTTTTGTCTACAATCTTCATTCATGTACTCCCTGCCTATACTTCTGATAGTTATAGAAATATCCTTCAAATCTAGGTGTAGCAGTTGTATACCTCAGTCTTGACCTATACTTATGTATTTGATGTCATTGTTTCTTGCAGTAAAAATAGTAACTAGTAAATTTAGGTTTATAATTTTGCATACCATGTTTGCTTTGATAGATATTTTTAGTATGACCAAGTTTCCCAAAGTGATATCATGTTGGTTTTTCCTTTGACTTTGCATTCCTTAGTTCTCCATTCTTGGATGATTTTCCTTTCTTAGTGCATGAATGTCTTGATTCATTAGAACAATGTGATGACTTCATAAGTTCTTTGAAGCACTTCATTTCCTCTTTAGGTTTTTTGAATTTCTCCATAGATTCTTTCTTAGTTTTCATTTCATTCTTTGGTATGTCCTTCTATGATTTGAGATTTGCAATTTCCACATCCTTATAATTCAATTTCTGATTTGCAAGAATTAGTTGATTCATCATGTCCAGTTGTGTATTTGTGAGCTTCTACACATTTGATATCCTTTCTTCAAATCTAGTAGCCATTACTATTTTTTCTTCTTCAACCATAGTCATGTCTTCTTAAACTTTCATTTTTGTTCAGTCACTTCACATAGTCTTATTGATTGGATTTCATGTTCTCTTTCCAATCCTCTTCTTTCTTCATTCAAGGGTTTGTTCTTGTCAATTAGATCAATAGATTCTTTGTCATTTGGGTTGATTAGTTCAAAAATTCCTTCAATTTCAACTTCTTCATAAGAAAATTGATTTATTTGGATGATGATTTCCTTTCTCCTTTTTAAGAAATCCTTCAAATCTTGTCTTTCCTTCTCAAGTTTCTGAAGTATGAGTTGGATGTTACTCACCTGGTTGTCAATAACCTTGTCCAATTTAAAAGCCTCTATCTCCAAGATCTAATCTCAAATATATTAAGCTTCCTTTAGAGAACTAATTCTCTAATAAAAATTATTGACTAATGGATGTATAAATACAATAAACAAGATAATCAAGGGGAGGGGGGTGAAGTAGAATCTCAAGCACTTAAACTTTTCACTAATTCACTCACATTTATCAGTAAGCTTCTACATGTAAAACTTGTAATGTAAATGTTTTGTAACATATAAATCTGATCTATGACATGCATGAAAATAAACACATAACACAATATTTGTTTCCTAGAAGTCATCCAAGAGGAAGGTAAAACTAGGGTGGAGATGACACCCACAAATCTTCACTACTGTATTAATAAAGTTAAGCTATTATTGTTATAATGTTTGATCATAAAATATGATCTACCCTATGAGGGGTCTTCCTATTAAAGGCTTGAGAGACTACTAGGTATCACCTTGTTAGAGGATTAAACACTTACAACAAAGTAAGGGCTCTATTAGGATATTTACAAAGATGTGTTAGGACCACTCTATTAAGATATTTACCCTAATTCAAGTTGGTTAAAAAAGATTCAATACCTGACTCTCATTTTTTTCTATAAGTTGTTTTCAAGTCTTCTCCTTGCTAATTAATCATCTCCTCTAATATGATATTACTTTTCTTTCCCTTTCACTTCACTACTATGAATAGGTCACTTTTTCTATTAAGTGATAACAAAACCCTCCATTGACTTCTAATATGATCTTGATCCTTCACTATACCCCTTGATTACATTATACACTTCTCCATTCTTTCTCTTACTCGATCTCACATACATACATGACCTAGGTTAAGATCTTCACTATTTAAAGAGTTTCATAAAGAATTTTCTAGATGGTTCCAAAATAGCCTCTCCATCTAACTTGTTGACCAAAAATCATTGGGATATGTAATTCACATCAAAAAAAACTCTCTATAACAACCTCTAAAAATATTAAATGTTCCTCCCATGTTGGCTCAAAAATGTGTTACCTCAGTATCTGTTCCATTCCTAACTTTTGTATAAACTCTGCATTTCTTAGCCTTTATTATTTTTTGTCACTCAACCTTATATGCTTAAAACTTGCTCAATCACTATTAAGCTCAACTCATAATAAAATATTTGGTGACCATACACTTACTTGATTCCTATAGAGCTCAATACATACTTTCTTATGTACATGACTCAGCCTATGTAGAGTAGCTCAATCGCAGTGATGATCATCTGACTTTTCCTTGTAAATGACTAAGTTGTTGACACAAATAGACAACAGCAGTTAGAGATACCAACAAATTTGGTAGCATAGAAACCCTTCAAGGTGAAGGTAAAATTGTGGTAGGGATGACACCCATTAAATATTCACTACTATAGTAATAAAGTCATGTCTGTTAAGGCTATAATGACTTGATCACTTCTGGTGATCTAACCTATGAGGGTTATTCCCTATTAAAGGCTTACATAACTATTAGGTTATACCTTGATTAAAGGATTTTACATCACAATTAAGTGAGTACTATGTTAGGACTTTAGTTATAACTTTAATACTTGATAATAAATCTCATATATGCAATGTATTATAACCTTCTATGATTGATCTTCTATCTTTTTACAAAAATTGTTCACTACACTTCTTGATCTCTTCTATCCTCAACACTTTGATTCAGCTCCAAAACTTAACTTTTCATCCATACATATACACATAAACTAGGTTATGAGACCTCCTAAAATAGTTGTTAAGGTGAACATCCTAGATCCAAATTAGTGATCTAGAATCAATCATTTTTCCACTTAGTCCTTGTAATTTTCTCATTGGTAGATTGCCTCACATAGTGATTAATGATCTTCCTATGAATGTGTAATCACGTCCTTGATTTCCTCCTTAATCTTCAAAACATGCTTCCAACTTGATAAAAATGGTTTGCATAAGATTTAGTATCATTCCAAATAAATATGTAAAACTATGTTACTCAACACTTACACCATATTGTTACTTAACACTTACACCATACTATCACTTGAAATAAGTTGCTTCATCATGTTGTTCCTTGGCCTTAATTTTCCTCGGCATAAACTAAATTACTCATCCTCTATATCACTTGGTGTCAAATATTATCCCTAATAAACTCAAAAATCATTGGAGTAGTTAGTGACCACTAGCACGCTCAAGTGTAACTACTCCTTGGCACATTACTTGAAATGCATACAATTCTTCACTACTTAACTCAGCCTACATAGGATGTCTCAAATGCAGTGATGATTTTACAACCCTTCCTTGTGAATGACTTAGTGTTTGACAATAATAGACAACATGACTTAGGGATCAATAATGTAAGAAAAATAAATGCATTTTTTATCATTAAACTATATTGAATAGATGTTGAACGATCACAATTTGAAATGCTTACAATTCAGGATTGTACACTCGTTTATGCCTTTTTCACTTTTGTAAAAATGTCTTTGGTTGTTACTCTCATCCTCTTCCAATATTTATCACATATAAAATGGGTATAAATTTTCCCTCTTCCCATTATAAGTGTCTATCCCAAGGCATTACTACATGTCATGAGGACTAAATCTCTACCACCCATAAGTGTTTTAATCATAACCATCCATTTATACTCTTTCAAATCTATAAATAAAATGATTACATTAAAATTGGTTTTGAAGGGCCCCTATAACCTCATTACAAAACATAAGATTAAAAATTTTAAATCTTGAAACAATCCATTAAGACTAAATAAAATAGGCTTACATAGAACAAAAGGCCAACCAAACATAGGGATAGCCCCAATATACAAGAACCAAAAGATAAAAAAATAAAATCAGGCCCACAAACCAAACAAATTATTAACCTATAGACTTAAAAAGCTCTGTAGCCTCAAGCTTGATCTTTTCCATCCTCTTAGCAACAAGTTTTATCTCCTTCAAGTTAGCGGTGGAAAAGATGGCAATTTTCCTAGTATTATCCCTAGTTCTCTTGCTAGGGCCAACTTTATTGCCCTTGTTAGCATCTCTTTGATTCATGATCTAAATGATAGCCCCATCATCAATATAACTTTCCAACTTGCACATTAGAATATTTATATGTTCATTTTCCAAAGTTTTCAAAATCTTGTAGCTCTGATCAACAACCTTTGTCAAGGAAGTCTTAATGTTATAAACTTTGTTAGATAGATCCAAACTTTGTCTTTCATAGCATGAGAATTAGAAATGCCAATAATGGAATTAACATAATCTTTCATGTTCCCTATAGGAGACTAAACACCAATATCATCCATGTTGGATTTCACCTCATTATCCTGAGTGAAAATGTTACTCTCCAAAGATCTCATCTTCAAGTTGACCTCTTTGATTTTATGAAAAAATTATTTGAAAGACCTAAATTAGTCTAAGGTCCCACTTCTAGTAGTAGATAGAGCATCCATATTAAACTCTATGCACAAGTCGCTCATTATAAATATAGTACAATCAATGAGTTGCAAAAGAGAATCTGAACTAGTCTCCTCTACTCTAATGGCCATGTTCATCTTTGGCCTAGAAATTCCTTGCTTCACCTTTCTCAAATCATTCATTTTTGTCTTGATATTAAGAGTATTCTACATATCATCAATTTTCCTTAAATTTAAACTTAAAATAAATGGATAAGGGTATCTTCATTACCTCATCAAGACTTATTATAGTATTATAGGCTTTTGATATGAATTATGCCTCCATTATTATCTATTCAAATCTTTTTTTTTTCTTTATACATTCTATAATACCCTACATAGCTCACATTCCTTTGAAACTAACCTTTTATTTTATTTTAAAGTTTTACATCATAGACTATGGATTTTCATCTAGACTCATTATTTTCCATCTCCACTATGTGACATCTCTGAGAATTGTTCAATGTATCCACTTAACTAATCCATCATTCTACTTGTGCAACATATTTTGTTTTAGTACTTTATCCAATGATGTTTTTGGATAACTTTTTGATTAATAGATTACTCCATCAACATTCCTATTTACCAAATATTTGTCATTAATCAATTATGCATTTATAGTTGAGTTTTAAACCAATAATTCTTTGCATGTTTCTAATTCTATATTTCAATTAGGGTACTCTCATTTGCAATTTTTTTTCATTGTCTATAGACTATAATATGCAATTTTTACTCTACAAAATGTTATCTCTATGCAAAGTATAATCTATATATATTTTTGTACAATTTCCTTTTTGTTGACTCCATTCTCTTTTTGATCGGTAAACGGTCAAAGTCTAGATTAATTATTTTTATTTATTGTAATTAATTATTTTTATGTGTTAAGAAAATTCGAACCCAAGACCTCCCACATGAGAAGCTCACAAGTTACCATTGTGGTGTAGTTTCTTGCCTATTTTTTGTCTCTAAAATTTATCATAAAATAATAAAAGGAATTAAATATTTCATAAAGATATACAAAAATCATTACAGTGATTTTTTATTCTAGTGCTTGTTAGATTTAAATACTTTTTTTATCTTCTATAGTTGAGTGTCTCCTGCTATGAAATAATATATCTATGATATTCACCATTTGACATGCACTTTAGTGTCTTTGCTTATGCTTATGGTTTTATGTTTTTTTGCATTGATGACAAGACTTAGTGAAAAATGACCAAGTCTCTATCCAAAGTATGTCAAGTCTAAAAAGCTATACCCCCTGCATTTGAATGATACTCATTTTTTTACCTTACTGCTCCACCTTTGATATTAATGACAAAGGTGGGGATAAAGAACAAAACCATCTACCAAAGTCCTATAAACTATGCATGCATATTATACACAAGATTGTTAAAAAATAACTTACAAAAAATTAAACACATGAAAATAATTGTTCCTCCATAAGTTCATATATTCCATCCAGGTCTTTTTGATGTTTTTCAATATTTGAATCTACCTATATAACACATAGATTTTCTCTTCTATATGAATTAGATCTAGTGGTGGAGGAGACTTAACTCAATATAGTAGCATCCTCCAAGCTTCTCTATAAATTATCTAAATTAGGAACAATCAGTTTCCTCAAGTTAGGGAGGCTCCCATGCATTATTATCCTCTCAACATCCAATGTTCTAGTTGTATTATGCAATCTAACACAATATTTCATTAAATCTAAAGAAAATCCCTTTGATTTTCTTAATAGTTAATCTTTTCTTTCCTCAATCAATTTTTCTACCTCTAGTACATTCTAAAAAGGATTTATACATACTCTTAAAATTCAAGTACATTTTTCAATAAACTTATTCATTTTTTGTCTAGCTACATCTATGAAGGTTTGTCCTTTGAAATTGAAGAACATGTGTGCATATACCTTTTTCTCTCTAAATTCATTCTGAACACTTTTCCAAATTATAAAAAATATTATCAAAGTTCTCCAATAGAAATTCCAATTTTTTAGTGAATTTTTTTCCCACTTTTAAAATCTTAATTGATTTACAACTCTATCCCTAAACCGAAGAAAAGCCATTATAGTAACACATGATCTTCTTTCCTAGAAAGCTCTATGGATTCACAAGGCACAACTTCCTTCTTGAAATATTTTCCAAGAAGTTCTATTTATCATAAAAGAATGTTTAAAATGATACTTTTAACCAAAAAGCATAAGGTAGTATCATTCATCTCATAAATATAAAAAGAATGTGTAGATTAAAGAACTAATTGAATTTCACTACAATTATAAACCACATGATAGATTATTACAATGAAATCAAAAAATCAACAAACTTAAATGACTTCTCTCTACTATTATGGATAAGAAAATCCCATAAAATGAAATAAGAATACCTTCACATATCATTCATTTCCACATGAAAACAAACATGTCTTCATAAATCACAATATTCACTATTAAGCTAATTCATATTAAAATAAAGGTTTCATATATATTGCATTGTATCAAGTTTTAAGAAAATTCAAAACTAAAAAATATCAACCATGATATTTCTAAAAAATATAGAGAACTAACCCTATCAAAGTCTTTGAAATAAGCTTAAATAGTCATGTAAGGCCAAGATTTAGTTTTAAACCAACTCACACAAGAATCACTAAACTACCTAGCAACTTTAAGTATGATTTAAATAAAAACTAAACTAACTAAAATATTACTATAAGCTACTAAGTCCCCCATTTGGAAAATGAAGTATTGGCTTGTTATTCTTTACTTATTGTAAGGCTACCACTTGATTCCTTCCATTTCTTATATGCTTCCATGAATCTAATTAGTTCCTTTTTTTATGGAACTCCTATGTGCTCAAGTCATAACTTCCAAATTTCCTTCACTTTGTTGATATGCTCCATTTTCCCTTCATGGGATTTGAGGTGATCCCTACATATAATTCATATGGAATCTACCTAGATATGGTAGTGAAATCTTTGATAGAGCTTTCTTTGATTTCCTTCATGATATTCATATCCTTGAAACAAATAATTATCTCTTTGGATCCTAAATATAGCTTCTCTTTATTCTCCGTCAATTTTGTATCAATGAATTTGATATCATTATTTGGGATTACTTCAAGTGTTCCTTATCTTTGATCAATTCTAATGATTCATCTAGGCCTTATTCAATAACAACATTTCTCCAATAATGACGCAAGGAGGACAAGAATAACTAGGGCCAAAGGCACAACCAACAATCCAAACTACCTTTTAAACAAAAAAAAATAAAAAACATAAAGAGCACAACACCACAAAGAGAGAGAGAGAGAGAGAGAGAGAGAGAGAGAGAGAGAGAGAGAGCAAAACTTTTATTGATTCATCAAAATATCAACATACATGCCCAACTGGCCTTTTGGGTTACGGCTAGATACACAATACATTCAAGATCTAAGATCCAACTTCAAATTCACATTTGTAATGGACTTTCTCAATCCTTCAAAATCTATAAGTTCTACTCCCCAAATCTCTTACCAAATTTTTTCTCTAACTCTTATCCTAAACACCCTTTTTATACTTGCCAAAATAGATTATAGAAGATTCTAGAACATTAAAAAATAGAAAGGCAGACCCAAAGATGGTCTAGACACATCCCAAGAAAAAATCTTATCAGAAAAGTCATGATCAAAATTAATCATGCAAGTTGGCTCCCATTAAGAATCAAAACATAGAAAACATGTCCAAAATGCTGACACTCAGCATCAACAAGAACACTCAACACATGAAGGATCACTTGACACATGAAGAATAGCTCAATACACATTTTGGAATTTGGCACACACTATAGAGTGAGATAGATAACATGCTAATCTAAATGTTAACATGATGGGGGATAACTTTAACTCGACAGATACTACAAAACTACTAGCACTCGACAATTTCTTTAACTTGGCAACAATAGGCAAAATGAACATAAATGAGCATGATAACATGTCAACCCACGATGCTCCCACATTAGACAACCAAGGTAGAAATAAATGATTCTCCTAAATCATGCAAGTGTCACAACCTAAGCTGAATCCAACTTAGATTAAGAAATCCATGTAGCATCTTCAACTGGCTTGTTCTTCCACTTTACCAAATATTCATAGCATTCTTTTCCTCTTGCACTTTTACCTACTCTTTGATCCAATATATGTTCAACCTCTTCAATCTACTTCTTAGGATAATCATCGAGTACAACAACTTCATCATTTGACTCATGATACTTATACACATCAGTAACATTGAATATAAGAGATATATCCATGTCATCAGGTAACTCAAATTCATAAGCATTTCCACTGTCAAACTTCTTCAAGATCTTACAAGGCCCAAGCTTCTTCATTTTTTGGCTTACTATATGTTCCAATAGGAAATCTTTCTTTTTTCAAATGTACCATCACCTCATCACCAACTTCAAAAACATGATGTCTTCTAGACTTATCAACATTCTTCATGTACTTCTGATTACTTTGCTCCAACTTCAACTTCACTTCCTTATGTAAAGACTCCATAAAATTAGAAAATTCTTCTCCTGTAGCACTTCTCTTTTCTTTACAAGCAACATCCCTTAAATCTGATATTCCTCTAGGCTTTATTCCAATAACAATCTCAAAATGTGTCTTCCTTGTACTCCTATTCATAGAATTATTATATGCAAACTTAGCTTGTGCCAATACCATCTCCCAATTATATGGTTCCTCTTCAACTAAGCATCTTAACAAATTACCCAAGCTTTTATTCACAACCTCTATCTGTCCATCAATCTATGGATGGAATGTAGAACTAAATTTCAACTCAGTGCCCATCTTCATCCACAAAGTTCTCCAAAAATAACCAAAAAACTTACTATCTCTATTGAAAATAATACTTCTTGGTAATCCATGCAATCTAACAATCTCTTTGAAGAAAATTTTAGCAACATGCTCAACATTTGATGTCTTCTTTCATGGTATAAAATGAGGCATTTTAGAAAATTGATCCACAACAAAAAAATATAGAATCACACCCCTTTGTTGTTTTAGGAAATCCAAGAACAAAATCCATACTAATGTCACTCTAAGGTTTCTCAAGACTAAAAATAGGTGTATATAATCCAATATTCTAACTTACTCCTTTTGCATCTTGAAAAACTCCACAACTCTCACAAATTTCTAAACATCCTTATACATTTGTGACCAATAATACTTCTCCTTTAGAAAACTCAATGTCTTATCAATTCCACAATGTCTAGCCAATCCACCACTATGTTTTTCCTTAATTAGTTTCAACCTCATAGAACCACTAGGGATACACAACTAAATACCTTTGAACAACATACCTTCTTGAATGAAATATTCATCATACTTATTGATGTGATTTGTCAGATTTGGTTCTCTACACTCTCTCCACACCTCAGAAAAAACAAGGTCAATATCATACAACTCTTTCATTTCATCAAAACCAAGAACTTGAATCTTCATCTTAGCCAACAAAGAACATCATATTCTCAATGCATCAACAACTCTATTAGTAACTCCACTCTTATGCTTTATCACAAATGTAAAACGCTGCAAATACTCAACATACTTCATATGTGTTTTGCTCAATTTATGTTGACTTCCTAAGTACTATAAAGCTTTATGATCAGTATACAACACAAACTCCCTAAGAATCAAATAATGTCTCCACTTCTTCAATTCTTGAACAATAACATAGAACCTTGATCATACATAAAATACTTCCTTTTAGCATCATTCAACTTCTCACTAAAGAAAGTAGTATGTTTACCTTCTTGACTCAATACAGCTCCTATTGCACTACCACTTGCATTACATTCAACTTGAAATACCTTATTGAAATTAAGCAAAGCTAATATAGGTAACTCAACAACCTTTTGTTTCAAAGTCTCAAAACTCTTATTAGCCCCATGTGTCCATTTTAATTCATGTTTATCCCCTGTCATCATCTCAGTCATAGCATTACAAATATCATTAATTTTTTTTTATAAAAGTCCTGTAAAAACTAGCCAAACCATGAAATGATCTTACCTCACCCATATTCTTAGGTGTAGGCCATTCCAAAATTGCTTTAACCTTCTTAGGATCTATTCTCAAACTATCTACCAAAATCACAAATCCCAAATACACAATCTCCTCTTGTATAAAAAGAACACTTTTTTCAGATTAATCATCAATTTCTCCTCTTTCAATCTCTACAATACTTGTCTAACATGCTAAAGGTGTTCTTCCTTAGTCTTACTAAATATCAGAATGTCATCCAAATAAATAATCACAAACCTACCCAAGAATATTTTCAAAACTTCATTCATCAACCTCATGAAAGTACTAGGTGTATTAGTCAAATCAAAAGTCATTACCAACCATTCATAGAAACCATTTTTTATCTTGAAAGCAGTCTTCCATTCATGACCTTCTCTAGTTCTGATCTAAGGATAGCCACTCTTCAAATTTATCTCGGTAAAATAATTTGCTTCACTCAAACAATCTATTATGTCATCCATCCTCAACATAGGAAACCTATATTTCATAGTGATCTTGTTAATAGCTCTGGAATTAGTACACATTCTCCATTCTCCATTCTTCTTAGGTGCCAATACATTAGATACAACACATGGACTCAAAATTTCACTTATTAGTCCCTTTTGTAGAAATTCATGAGCTTGTATGTTAAGTTCTTCATTCTCTATAGGTTTCAATTTGTATGGTGCTTTGTTTAGCAAACTAGCTCTAGGAATTAGATCCATACAATGACTTATACTTCTTACTAGCCATAAACCATTAGGAATATCCTCAATAACAATCTCTTTATACTCATTCAACAATTCTATAATTTCTTCTAGTACTCAACTACCACTATCCATTATCACTCAATCATTACCAATTTCTATTGGTTAGTCATTACTATCAACACTTAGTCCTCTAGGGATTATGGAAAAATAGACTTGATTCTGCTTCACTTCTTTTTCAAATTTCTTTCCATTAATCATGCAAATTATCATAGTAGTACACTTAACCCCATCTGGACTTTCAATCAAAGGCAGCAATATTTTCTTTCTCCCATTCATGCAAAGAGGATACTGATTCAATCTTCCATCATGTACAACATATCTATCATATTGCCAAGGTCTACCCAAAAAAAATGACAATAATCCATAGGCATAATATCACACAACACTTCATCAAAGTAATGTCCAATCTTGAACTTCATAATGCATTATTCACTTACCAATATCTTATGCTCATCTTTGATCCATGAAACATGATAGGTTTAAGGATGCTTCAACCTCTACAACTACAAATGTGTAACCAACTTTTCTAATGCCAAATTTTTAGAACTTCCACTATCAATGATCACCTTGCAGCATTTTCTAGCCATCTTACATCTAGTCTTGAAAAGACTTCTTCTAAGGGTAGGTTCCTCATCACTTCCCTTATTACATATGGTTCTTCTCAACATTAGATTTTCTCTAGCCTTAGGCCCACTAAATGAACTCTCAATGTCTCCTTGAATCACAACATTTATATTACCTTTCCCACTTTTAACGGATCTACATCCAAAAGATCTATTCCCTTCTTTACCACATCTGAAACAATTACCATGAAAACTACTTCTAGAATAAGAATTACCTCTTCCTCAGTAAGAACCAGTACCTCCTCGGTAAGAACTACCACCTTTCCACTCAGTCTTGTCTTTTTCATCATTCTTTCATTTATATTTTCCTTTATCTTGCACAAAACTATAAGATTTGCCACCTTCACCATAAGATCTACCTCTACCTCTCTAGAATCTACCACCTCTACTTCTTTTTCTTTGTTCATGCTTCTTTGTCGATATCTCCTCAGCCTTCAAGGCATATTGAATGCTTCCTCCACACTTCCCAATTTAACAAAACATATCTCATCTATGATTTTAGATCTTAATCCATTTAGATATCTTGCAATTTTCTCAACATCATCATCCACATGTCTAGATCTAATTTCCAATCTATAGAATTCCTTAGTATACTACTTCATAATCATGTCCCTTCACCTCAAATTTTGCATCTTTCTCAACAAGCTAACTTGGTAATCAGTAGGAAGAAATTTTTTCTTTACCTTATTCACCATTTTCACCCAAGTTCTAAACTTTTCCTTTCCTCTCCACTGTCTATTAGTTTAAAAATTCTCCCACCACAATGAAGCATGACCTTTTAGCCTAGTAACTACAATCTTCACCTTTCTATTATCAAGAGTGTTTTCATACTCAAAGAACTTCTCCATATCAGAGATCCAATCCAACATAGCATTGGTATCCAACTTTCCATCACAAGGAACAACTTCCACAACAACCTTTGAATGTGCCCTAGATAATACTCTCAATAATCTTTCTTCATCTTGATCTTCTTCTAGTTATGGATTAGGGTTTGGTGCTACTACTTTTTTTGGAAATGAGAATAGAGTAACTGAGAGGGGGAGGGGGTGAATCAGTTACTACAAAACTTTCCACAGTCCCTAAGATGTCTGAATATACCCTTGATCTGATTGTAAAATGCTGAAACTTGATAATGCAACAAATGAAAAATATTAAGAACTGATATGTTATCATGCACAAAGCAATTCAGCAATTAAGAACACAAGAGACACTAGTTTTAATGTGGAAACCCAATATGGGAAAAACCACCAATGTAACTAGATACTATTTTTCACTCTTCTGAAGTGAGCCTTGTTAGGAGCCAACCCTATTAAAGGTTACAAAAACACACTGTTAGGTGTGACCTTGTTAAAGGATTTAATCACCCTGTTAGGAGTGGCCTTGCTAGAGGTCTTTAGAACAATTCAACTAAACTGTCACCTTGTTAGAGGATTTATTGAATGGCTGTTAAACCAACTCTGTTAAGAGATTTTGAATTCATTGTTACAATGGTTAGAAAGAAACAATGAAGTGACCTAATATAATGTGCAACTTATCTTTGCTAATTACAGATCTCTTTTATGTTTGACTGGATCCTTACTGATCAAATACAACTTTACAGCTCCTTCAACACATCTGATCCTTCATCAGACTTTGCTCAACATTCACCTTTTCATTTCATACTATAATTTTCATTCATAACTTCTTTTTCATAATCACACATGCCTTTTAATTCATAACTTGAATGACCATATATACCTTTCAGATTATCTTAGTCGGCTCAAATCACTGACTAAACAAATAATTACAATAGTTGGCTAGAAGTAATTAATTAGCAAATCCCTATATTGGCCAACCCTACACGGTGAACTTTGTTTAGAAAATAATTTTTGTGTTAACCGACTGAGCTCGATTAATACAGCGAACTTTGTGACAATCCTTCAATCGCCAGGAGAACTTGGTAAGTACTGAGTTTCCTGAGATAACTGAGTAAGCTCAGTGGAAACTACCCTTTGGAGACCGAGTGAAGCTTGGTTAACACTGACTTCTCCATGATTCCTTTGATGACCAAGTGAGCTCAGTGGAAACTACCCTTTGGAGACCGAGTGAAGCTTGGTTAACACTAACTTCCACATTTCCTTCGTTGACTGAGTGATCTTAGTGAACACTGTCTTTCATCTTTCTTTTGTTGACTGAGTTAGCTCGGTTAAGACTATCTTCCACATTTCCTTCGATGATCGAGTGAGCTTGGTTGGCACTGTAGATTGCATTGCAGACTGTCTGAGCTCGATGAACTTGAGACTAATGACTAATATGACATTTGTGTGACATCAAGGACAACATTATCCAACAACTTCATCATCACTCACATCATCAAGATGCACTCCTCTCTTTTGGGTTGTCTCCACAACATCTACTATGGTTGTAATTTGTCTCAATACATCTAACATGACATTGTCAGCATTTCCTCTACCTCTAACCATCTTTATAAATTAGGTTTGTGTAAGATCATAACCCTCTACAAGTTATAGGTCAAATTCTCAAATCTACAAGTATACAACCAAATTGAATCAAGGTTCTACGTGATCCAATCTCCACAAGGATTAATCTCAAGCTTTGATACCACCTGATGCAATGAAAGAAAGAAGAACTAGGGCCACAGGAACACCTAGAAATACAAACCACCTTATAGAGTAAACACAATAGAAGAAAACACACAAAGAGAAAAACACCACAAAGAGAGAACATTACTTTTATTGATTCATCAATATATCAACATATATGCCCAGCTATAGGGCCTTTTGGGTTATGGCTAGATACAAAATACATTTAAGATCTAAGATCTAGCTTCAAATTCACATTTCCAAACACATATTTAATAGACTCTCTTACTCCAAAATCTCAAAGTTCTACTCCCCAAATCTCTTACAAAAAATATGCTCTAAGCCTAAACACCCTATTTATACTTACCAAAATCACTTATAAAAGATTCTAGAACATTAAAAAATAGAAAGGCCAACTCAAAGATGGTCTACACACATCCCAAGGTAATATCTTATCATAAAAGGTCATGATTGGAATTAATCACACAAGTCAACTCCCATTAAAAGAATCAAAACATAGAAAACTTGTCTAAAATGATGACTCTCAACATTAATAGGAACAATCGACACATGAAGAAACACTTGGCACATGAAGGATAGCTTGGCATACACTGTGGAACTCAGCACACACTATAGAGTGAGATGGGATAAAATTTTAATCCAAATGTTATCATGACATGGAATAACTTCAACTCAATGAATACTACAAAACTATTGGCACTCGACAATTTCTACAACTTGACAATGACTACAACTTGGCAACAACTCACAGAATGAACACAAATGAGTAGGATAACATGTCAACCTAGGATGTTCCTATATCAAATAAAAATTATCCCTAGCTATAAATATGAGATGGTCATCAACTCTAGTAGTATGCTTATTTTCCAAAGAACTTCATCAAACTATAAGCCTATACTTTTCTAATATGTATGATGTACTCATCCCACTTGACCTTCTATACTTCCCATACATTGACATTTGATTCTAACTCACCAATTCACTTATCTTCTTGCATTTTACTTTTAGTAAAAGTGATGATATAATTTACTCCATCAACCATCACTGAATCAAACCAATCATTGAATATTTATGCTACTAGTAGTGATTTTGCTAATCCTAGGCTAATTGCCCATTAGTTTACACATAATTGATCTCAAATCTTGGTCCAATTGCCATTGTAATATAAATTTAGGACACAATTATTTTTAAATATTTTCCAGACTTTATTGAATGTCTTCTTATTGGACAATGTCATTTAGCCCTTAGAATAAAACAATATTTTGCACAAGGTCGAGTGTCACCTACCATTTTGTTGACACATTTCTCTAACAACCTCTATTTATACAACTATTTTATATTTTGGTCTTTGGGACATGTTTCTTGATTTCTAGAAGAATTAGAATATATGTTATAGCATTTAAAATTAGGTCCAAAATAGAGTTAAGGTCATTGATCTATCTTACATTGATGGTCTAAATCAATTCCTTTCATGATAACAATGATAACATGAAAAGTGACGATGACCAAGTTGGCAACAAGAAAGGACAAATTATTAATTGAATCTCATAGGATTTATAGACTACAAGTACATTATACATTGTACACTTGGCATATGGGTCATGGCCCGTCCATGACTCTATAAATTCACAAAAAAATTAAATAATATCTCTATAGAAACTAACAAATTATCCAACTATATTAATATATTATGCTATATAAAATAATTAATTAGCCTCTTACATTGCAAAAATGTTTATGAACAACAACAAAAAATTGCCTACATTAATTTGCATGCCAATTTTTTAAAAATTTGCCACAATTATTATTAAATTTTGATATGGAAAGAAAAAATTTTCCAATAGAAAATAATTTTTTGCCTTGCCTCAAACAAAAAAATTTCCCTTGATTAGAATTTTTTCCTTCACATTAAATGTTGAATTCACCAACATTTTACATATTTTTCTTGGGAGGGGTTTCTTAAAGTTATCCCTAGCTACTACTCTATCCCTTTTCATCTAATCTTGGAATTTCTCATTGGCAGGAGAGGTAACATCCACTACTAGGGTGACATCTGGTAAGGCTAGAGCCACTAGATTTTGCAATATATATATATATATATATATCTATATATATATATATATGTATACATATATATATACGTATATATATGTATACATATATATATACGTATATATATGTATACATATATATACGTATATATATGTATACATATATACATATATATATATATACATATATACATATATATATATGTATACATATATATATATGTATATATGTATATATATATATGTATATATGTATACATATATATATATACATGTATACATATATATATATGTATGTATATATAGATATATGTATATATATATATGTATATATAGATATATGTATATATACATATATATATATAAATATATACATACATATATATATATACATATATCTATATATACATATATATATATACATATATATATATATATATATATATATATATATATATATATATTCTACCATTAATCTCATGGAATGCTTTATTTCCACTTATCTTTCCAATCTTTCCATATCTTATTATCAATCTTCAAATTAATGGTATTTCAAATATTCATATCAGCTTCCCTTATCGTCAAACCAAGATTAGTCCTTTCAAAAACATAGTCTTGGGGCATGATTTCATATTAGTTCTTATCAATAGCTAACTTATATATATCTACAATCTAGGGCCCAATATTCTCATCCTGCTCAAGCATAAGTTTCATCTTGTGCTTTTTACTTCTAGGTGTTTTCCCTAGATATTGGTTAACCATGTCCTGCAGTAGGACAATTACATGTACAATACTATGGTTTTTGATAATAGAAAGGTCAAATAAATTAGGAGTTTTGGGATTAAATTTAGCCTATGGAGTTTGAAAATCTATAGGGTTATTTATAGCTAGTGCAACAAGATTACTAGTGTTATCCATTGTCTACTTTTCTCTTTAGCACATGGAAATTGTAAAATTTTCCATGGTGGATATTTCTGCAAGTTCACCTCCTCCTTGTTATGTGTCCAATTCTACCACCACTCATTCTCCTAAATTATTTCTCTAATTTAATGGTTCCTCTTCCTTATTCATGTTTCTCCTTAAGAAGATGTTTCTATCTAATGATTAAACTTGAACCTAAACTTACTTTTGAGCATGAAGTTCAACTTCAATGTTAGATTCTAAATTACCCAATGAAGGACATTAGATGATTTCATTAGTATGTTTGGTGGGAAGGTGAACTAGAAGCTATTGAAACTAAATGTATATTTTTCCCTCTTTTCTTTGTTATAGCTTCCTTTTTCCTCTTAGCCATTCATTTTTTCTATTCCTAGCACCAAGGGTGCACTTATTTGGAGATCATATTCCTCATTTTTACTACAATCAATCTTAGGCAATGGAAGGGATTCAATTTTTTCTATAAACAAAGTGCCCACTAGCACATTGTGCATAGATGTGCTAGGTGTTCTATTGCACAAAATGGCTTGGGGAGAGGTTTTTCAAAGTTTTTTGCTAGTTTGCCTAGTTTTGACCAAATATTTCCTTATTCTGGGTCTTCTGACATCCTTATACTAATTTCTAATTCTTCTATGAAACTAAAATAGCATCATCATCATATTCCATTGCCAGGAAAATGGCACAAAACCCATTGTATTCACCTACCAAGGAGCTCCCAAGAAATCTAAATTTTAGGATGAACATGCAAAAATTTGAGATACAGAGATCGATCACATCAACTGGAATGCCTTTCTAACAATATGCAACAAACTAAAGGAGAGGTCAATGATGATATACACATTAATAACTGAAGTAGGAGCCTACAAAATTTAGTTCAAGACATTCCCATATCTTTGAGTAGATGGTTCTCTTCTATGCCCCAAAAAGCTCCCAAGGTAATCTTTAGACCAAGTGATACTTTTGAAGATAGCTCACTAGCTCACTTTTGCATATGATAGAGTGAGGAAACAACACAAGAAGACCTAGGTCTAGCCAATCACCATTAGAGCATTTGAGGCAAAGAAAAAATAGGACCCTGCTAAATCACTAGTGAGACCAAAAATGATGCATCAATATGAGTGGGAGATTGAGTATTTTGAGCCCAAAAAAGGTAAAGGTTAGAGGAAAAGGGTAGCCCCTAGGGATAGGAAATAAACAACACAAGTTGAGCAAGTGCAACTGCAACTGCAAGAACTAGCTAACCAACCTTAAGATGAGAAAGAGGAACTATAAGAACCACATCCTAAGTAGAAAGAGGAGGAAGTTACAAAGGAACAAGGAGTCCCCTCATTAAGAACTTTAGAGGAAGAAGCCTCCTTATTTGTGCCAAAATAACAAAAATAAATGTGGTATGTGTCCAGAGAATGATATTGAAGAAGAAAAGTACTCACTCTCTATAGGTTCTAGAGACCACCCTTGAAGTAGAGGATGAGGAAGAAGGGGAATAACTAGAATTTGTGCTCTTAAGTTAGAGAACTTACTCAACCAAGGTAGAAAAGGAAGAGATAAGGAGAATCTCTACTCAAACACCTCCATCTTCTCGAATAGAGCCTGTTCAAGTTGAAACTTTAGAAGATAAACAACAAAAGTGGATAACTAAGATGAAGAGTGAAGGGGTAGTTCTTTTTGACCTCTCAAACTCTGACTTTATGCCAAAGGGCATTGAGATGGTGAGTGTGAAGATAAGAGATACTCCTACCAATGAGCCTATAGGAGAGAATTGGAATCAGTTGCCTCCTCTCCCTCAAGGACCTCTTGGTATCCCATCACCACTACCATAAGCTATGACTACCATATTGGAAAAGTAGATCCATGTCCTTTGACAATACAAGCAAAACCAAAGAGTCAAAACACTAAGGAAGGAGAATAAAAAAAACTTCATGTTGACAAAGTATCTAAAGAGGGGAATATACTAGAAGATATTCTAAAAACTCACCTAGATACAGAGGCTAGATCCTTAGCCTGAAAAAATACCAAAAATCCTTTTGGAGATCTTCCTCAACATTAGAAGACTTTGGAGAGGAGTAATAAGGAAAAGGATCCTATGTTGGAACTAACTTCTTCAGCCAAGTACATATCACCAATGGGTACCACACCATCATGGCTGTAGGAGGTTATGTTTTGACAAAGGGAGCAATTGGAGCTAATAGAAGAGGAGGGAATGAAGGAATTAGTAAAAGTAATAAATAATCCTAAGCCACCTAAGGGTGATGATAGAACACTTATCTTTATTATGAACAATCAAGATCAAGACCTTCTATCTCATATTGATATTTCTCCTCCTCACGTTGACACCAAATAGATGACTCCTAAGGGTTACTAAATGAAGGAGATCATACTAGGAAAGCCCATGTTAGACATAGCTAAAGTACTAATCATGACAAGCCTCAAAGAATTTTTCAAGCAGTTGGATCAAGATGAGTGAGAATTGATAACATAGAAAAAGAAGAATGAGCTACTTAGAGGCTACTTAAATGAAGTTGTGGGACCCATTGACCTAGAAAATCAAGAGATCTCTCTTGGAGATGCAATTGGAAGGAAATAGGTAGGGTTACAAATGCACTAATTTTTTGGACACATGTCAACAATGGCATCAAAGTTTTGAAGAAAAAGGAGTGAAAATAATAAAGGGTAATTTAAGGCTATTGTACCATGTCTAGAATAATACTAATAAGTTGGTTCCATTGTAAAATAAGATTTTTGACTAATGGAAAAGTGCATACATGGGCTAAAGATATGCAAGCACTCAAATCAATAAAAGGCCAAAAGTATCAAATGTTGATGGAAGTATACTCAATAGTATAGCTAGATAATCTCAATGATCAGATAGAAAAAATATCCTTGGGGAATAAATTAATGGAGGGATTACATGACAGAATCCAACATATAAAGGGCAAAGCTCAAGAGAAATTTTTGGAAGTGGAAAGGTACTATAACACCTCCAACCTTGAGAATTTTGAAAATGAGTCTAAGAGAAAGATATTTTCAATGCAATCAGTAGTCCAAAACTTTGGAGATATATTCCAAAATTCTTCATTATAAGATGACATAAGACAAGAATTCAAAACTAAAGAGGCATTTTTGGAATTGGACACCAAGCTTGATGATTTTGCAAAAATAAGAATAAAAGTTAGTAACTATTGATAGATAGCAAAGAACAAATACAATTCATTAGATTTATGATAAGCTATAAAAGTTGTGGAGATAATAGATAAATTCAAGAATAAACATCTAGACATCATTTTGGTATAAAGGGGAAGAAAACCCAGATGCTGAAAATTTAGCTTTGACACTTACAAGATTTTTTGGATTTTTAGATCCTATCACCAAGGTATGTAGGTGAACTTTACATAGAGGCACATTGAAAATTTTGAAGAAGAAGTAGTGCATAGAAGGTTAACTACCTATTTCTATTTTAGAGCATTCCATGCACCAAAAATGCATTTTGATGATAGTTCAACTCTCATAAATGCCTAAAGAAGGTTGAGCTTCCATTTTTAAAGCTTCTAGAGACTACTACATCATCTCACAACTTCCTTCTTATTTTCTAATTCTTTTATTCCTTTGTGTCATGTAGAGGATCATGTGCTCATGAATAAATATAAATAAGGGTGGACACCTACTTAGCACCATTTAGAGAGTCATATTATATATAATTAGAATTTTTTTAAATTAGTTTTTAGCATAAGTTTGCATTTAAAGAGATCTCACTCCCAACACAATGGGAGGAGAATTTTTTTTTTAAATAGATGGATGTAATATTTACTCCAAGCAATTATTTTGATGCAATAATATATGCTATTGGTGCTTTCATTCTTAGTGTAGTTATTCTTTTTAGAGTGTGTTATTTTTGTGAATTCATGTTCATGAATAATAATGGAACCAATTGTTTTATTATGTTTTTATGATTGTGCAATCTTTTAGCTTTGGTATTTTCCTTGCATTAACAAACTCTACTGTGTTGATGAATTAAAGAAAGGATCATCTTTTTAATTACATAATGTTTTGTCTCCTATGAGTTCACTTTTCATAGCCTCAAGATTCAATGAAACATGAAACATTTTTTAGTTATTATTGAAGTTTCCATCGACAATTGTGTTAGTGCCTTGAGGAAGCATTGCTCCTAATTTCATCAGTTTCCTACCAAGGTCATTTTGATAATTTCATTCATAAATAGGTTGTTACTTTGGATTTTGTTCATTAGGAATTTAACTTTCAATTATTTCTTTCAATCTCTTCTATCTTTGTATTTTCTTTTCAAACACTTGGTTAAAACAAGAATTCATATAGCTACATTGGTAAACTGCATTCATCATAAAATAGAAAATACAAAAAATATATCTCTTATGTGGTTACATTTCAGCAATAGGTGTGCAGATTGGTTAGAACTAGTAAAGGCCTCCTCGTGAACATACACATTTAACTTCAATTGAGTTACCCATCAGGTTACAAAACCCACTCCGACCCTTGGAGTTGGTCCTTGATCATCTTTTCAAGAGAGGGATTCAAAAGGATCTCTATAATTTAACATCATGCAAAATGAAATCTCAACAAAAGTGGCAATATAAGGAGGGCCCTAAAACCATTTAGACATAAACCCAAGTTGTTGGAAAATTCTATAGTTTTCAAACATTTAGAGACTTTCCAAGTTTTTCACTATCAGAAGGTGTGCATGTACATAGGTGTACATTTTTAAGAGGTGGAATTTTTTGGAATCAACACAAATTGGAAGATCTTGATCCACCATCTCTATTTTAGTGAGCTTTAATTTCTTTATCTAGTGGACACATTTTCCTAGAACTCAACCATTTTCACAAGCCTCATAGTGAGAAGGGGAAACCAATAATTCTTCCACTTCCATTCCAAATCTCATCATCTTCTTTAGTTCCACCTACAAAATTACCTCCACCAATGGCCTTCTTTGCAAATGTAGTAGATTCACTAGTCAATTTGCAAGGTGCACTCAATGACCTTCCCAAGAATCCTAATAATTTTTTCCCATGGTGCATCTACAGAGAAACACAAACAACTGAGGATCATGTCAAAGTCTTCAAAGAAATATAAAATTGAAAAAAATTCAACAAGAGAATGTGGTCCTCCATTTATTCTCATACACATTGGGAGAGGTTTCCTTTAACTAGTACTTGAATTTTCCACCAAGATGTATCTAGAATGGGGTGGCATTTTAAAAATTATTCCTAGATCAATCCAAAATATTCATCAACCTATCTATGATATATCATTAGTTTATATCAATAAAGAGGGATCCATTAGAGACCATTTCATGGTTCAATCATCACTTTCACATGGCATACCACAAGTTGGAAACACCCTATGCTATATGAGTTGAAGATGCAACCTAGATCTATCCACTACTACATTTGGGCTAGAATTGTGATGGCAAACTATCGCAATTGTGATGGCCAATTGTCACCCATGCAACACAAATAGGAGTTGGCTCCCGTCAGAGGGGTGTCACACTTTTTCTATCACAACTTGTGATGGTAGAGGCGACCATCATAATTGTGATAATTAAAGCTATCCTAAATTGAAGTGAGATCAAGGTCAAGAGTTCACCTTTCACTATCACAATTATGATGACTACTTGACAGAAACGCCATTGCACATGTGATGTGAATGTGACAACAATGGTGTGGGCCTAACAACTAGCCATCAGAACATGTCATTACAATAGCAATAGATATGTGGCAACAATGCTAGGGGACCGATAGCTAGCCTTCACAACTGCGATGACTTGCTATATCAATTTTTTTTTTGGTGGAAAATGTTGAATAGTTATGATGCTCTCATAGCTCATAGTAGATTCACATAGTTAGTTGTTATACAATCATAGGTTAATATTGAGCTTCACTTTGTTTTGAGAATAGTTTAATATTCTCTACTAATCATGGCCAACCACATGAAGGTGGAAGCTCATTTGGCCCCAAATGCCTCCCCCCTAATATCTAAATTACACATTAACATCTAAAATATTTAAGAAAGGATCAATGTTTAAAGTACAAAAAAAGGTTCTAGACCTGCAAAAGTGACATCATTTTCCCATCTTCTAGTGCATATCATTTTTTTTTCACATCCAAAATAAGATTTTGCCACTTTGAATCAAGAATGCACATGCAATTATATGTAAATATGTGGACAATAGGAAAAGCTGATAAAACACAACATGATTACATTTATTCAATAGGTCTATTAAGTTTTTAGAATTATAGACCATCATGAACAATGTTCATGATGCTCTATAACTTAAAATACCTAATCAAAGACCTCTAACAAAAATAAAAACTTGTTGCATTTTTTAGCATTGTTTGATGTCATATGCATATGAATTGAGATTGTATATAAAACTATGTCATCCTTCTACATTGCCTAAAACCAAGAGATTCACACAGTTAGTTGTCATGCAATCATAGATTAATTTTGAGCTTCATGTGGTTTTAAGAAAAGTTTAATATTCTCTACTCATCAAGGCCAACCACATGAAAATGGAAGCTCATTTGGCCCCCCCAAACATCTAAATTTCCCATTTACATATTAAATCTTAAAGAAAGAATCAATCTTTAATGTACCTAGAAAGTCCTCATTACCTCTTGCTATTGTCAAGGGAAGCCCATCTTCATTGCTCATGAGCAATTCATCACATAGGTACATCCACAAATGTCCTCATCACCTCCTACATAAAATGAATCCAATATTACAAAATGTCCCCTAAGAAATAATAGTTCAAGTGAAATAAACACATAAAAATTGAGAGAGAAAAAGAGGAATATACTTACCTTGAAAAATATCTCTCTATAATTATAAAGACTACAAGTTGTGCAATTTGTCATCTATTGCATCTGCACTTGCTTTGTCATTTCTTATTAGAGTGTTTCAAGTTTAGGAACCACTTCAACATCCTTTGTATGGTTTAGAGGTAATTTTATTGTGGTAGTGAGAATAGCTTTAGTGAAGAGTTGAGTGTAAGGAGTTACTACCTTGAACCTATGCTACAAATTCTTGGGAGCCAAGGGAACTTGAACCAATGCTACATTTTCTAGAGACATGAGAGAAGTTACTACTAGCTTTAGTACTTCATAACATTCTGGATCATATAGTGATGCACAAAGTAGTTCAATACATGCATGGTTACATCATTGGATTCCACTATTGGGCCAATGTATGGAGCCTGTATATTCAACCATTCATAATAAATTGGGGAATGTGCTTCATGCTTGACATGTAGGTGATGCATTTTTATATGCAATTTTATCACCTTGGAAAATTACATTTGATCTTGCTACTTGGGAACAACTAATTGTTAATTTTATCATACCTAATCTGATGAAAATTCTATAGGAATTTGTAATCAACCCACCTAATCAACAACTAGACTAATTTAACTAGGTTATGGCTTAGGCATGTGCTATTCCCATTTATCATATGGTTGCAATTTTGGAGGAAATATTTTTTCCAAAGTGGTAGTAGGTTTTGTATCATTGGATTTTTTTAGTCATAATTTTAATGAAGTAACAAAGTGGATTTTAGGGTGGAAAGGGCTATTTTTCCCTAAGCTTCTTGCTAATAAGAGGATAAGAAGTTAGCTAAATGTATCCCTTGAAATGATAAATCAAGTTGTAGAGGGTATGACTATGGAACAACCTGGGGATAGAGAGAATGTAAGCTATCTTAGGGTGGTAGAGAATTGCCAATTTGAGGCACTTCAACTACAACAAGCAACAATAGCATATGCTCAACAAAAAGCCTCTACTTCCATGGGCAGTGGGATTCACCTGAATAATTCCATGGGTGGACCTCAATTGAGTTTTAAGGAAGTGATTGAAATATATGCACAAGAACATGACATCCAAATTTTCCCTAAAGTGGGATGTACACATGATGGTCTTCAGGTTTATGGCTTTGGAACTCTTAGTATATATCTAGATTATGTAAATTGACAAGTGCTTACATAATCTAGAGATAGATAGGTAATTACATCATTGGAGTAGTTAGTTGAGATGCAATATAATCAAATTGGAGGAAATCATTGATAAACCATACATATAATGAAGAGGAAACTTGAGAAATTGAATGCTGAAATGAAAGTTATCTTTATATCTTGAAAGACTTAATCTCACTGTCATGAATGCTAGAATTATATCTTTCACAAGACAACCCTAGACTTCATATTCTTAGTTTAGGTATCATGATAGATTTTACACAACTACAATCCAATCATGATGATACAATTGTTTCTAAAATAGATTTCAATTAGTTTTCAATAGTTTTTCAATTAAATTTCAATCTTTTAGCTTTTCAATTCTATTGTGGTCACAAGATTGTTTGTGAGAAAAATTTAATTCAATAGTCAATAGATTTTCAAGGATAGTTTAGAATTTTCCCATAAAATGTCAATTTTTTTCATTTACATTGTTTCAATTTTGTAACTGATAACCAATCTCTATTGTGTATTTCCATCTACATTACATTAACTAACCCGATTCATTTTATATATTGGTAGATTGAAGAATCTTGTGATTTGAGTGTTCAATGTATGTAGATAACTGTGAATAATATTTTTTTGTCTAGTATGAAATTACCGATGAATTTTTTTATTAGATTCATGTCATTCATGTACAAATTTGTTCACAACACTCATTTGTTTCAGAGGGCATCTTTCTATAGAGCCTTCATAGGTTTCATCATGTATCTCTAGTCTTGGCATTGTTTGCCATAGTGGGCCCTCTTTCAACACACATCTCCCCTCTTGATTAATAAAGAATGCCTTTTAGTGGAGTGGTAAATTAGACATATTTTTTAAAACACCATCTAACATGGTAAGAGCACTGTGAAATGAGTTTATTTGCACAATGTTTCCCGGTGTCATTCCTTTTTTCCTAACATCTAACTGCCATGAATTCTAAACAAATCATTCAAAGATTCTCAAGGAGTGAAGCCTATTTTCTTAATAGAAGGAAAAAAAAGAAAACAACACATTAATCATTAGAAATTTTATGTTCACAACTCAAATGCTCTCCCATGGCCTAAGCTAAAACCCTCATTACTGCATCCAAAATTAAGGAATAGAATATAATTATGTCCCCAATGGAGAATTGAAATGCAATTTTTTTGGATGAAACTAATACTATTTTACCACTAAGATGACACCATAATGGAGCCATAGAGATATACTTCTTATATAGAGCATATTCCATGTTAGTAAAATTCAAGTTTGTAGTTATTTACATTTTTTTTTCAAGATTTAAAGTTTTTAATACATTGGATTATTTTTTAAGATGTTGTCCAATACACATTGGTGTAAATTCTTTGGAATAATGTGTAAGATATGAAAATTATAGAACTGAAAATAAAATAGGTGTCATGGATGAGATAGTATGCTATTGAATCACTCTAAAATAGGTGCCATGGATGAGGTGGTATGCTATTGAAATAGGCACTTAGCTAGATATTCTAGCCATCTTAGGTGATATTCATATTGGTAGATGACTAAAAATTGGGTCAATCATCAACTATAATTCTCTTCTTTTGTAATTCCAATTTCAAATTCTATATTGAGCTTGTATTTTGGGGGTGCACGATCCTCCTTGGTTTTCTCTTTCTCAATTTTGGGAATTTTCCTATGGAACCAAATTGATCAGTGATCAAGGTCCAAGTGTTTCCAAGCATTGTTCCCATTGTAATATCCAATAATATCATCAAAATTAGAACTATGATCTTAATCATCAGACATCATAAATTGGCTACAATTATATTGTTTAGGTTCTTGCAATTAGTATCTTGAATATTGTAGCAATGCCATCAACATTTTGTGTAAGGAACAATAACATTATTTGACAAACATCATATTTGATAGTGATCATTTTTTTGACCATAAGCATATTAAGTAGTAGTCATACTATTTGATAGTGATCATCATATTTGGTAGTGACCATTATGCTGTGATATATTTAGCATTACATTGGCATGTTGTGGCAGTGCATACCTTTTCTGATAGGGATAAGCATTTTGGAGTTTCCCTTTAGTCCAAGCAAAGCTAAGAAATATATTCCATAACTCATAACATGGAATCATCATTAATAGAATGAGGTGCAACAATTCTTGAACTTTTGACATTTTTTTTGTTTCATATTGAAATAATAATAATCTAATCTACTTGTTCATGCTCAAAATTGGAACTGTTTATCAATCATTTACTTTTAGATGTTCCAGGATATTTTAGTGGTCTCAGAGTCTTGACCCTACTAAAGTTTTGGGTTGAGATTGATGAGTGGTGTTGGTGTTTGAAAAAAGTACTAAAACTATTAAGCGACAAAATGCTTAATACCAGAATGATAGTACATACACAATCTAAAGACTAGCCTATTCTTATTAACAATTGCATATGTAAGGTATTTGGACCAAACTTCAATCAAAACCATAGATGGTTTTCTACTCTTTTGGCTCTGCAAAACCAAGGTAGGTGTACCCAGGGATGGTTCAAAACTGGAACAACTGTATGAGGATTATTCTTCGTTTCATTCTGATTCTCATTTCAAGATCCTCAAAAATATACATAATTCTCACTAACTTGGTAAACACATCCCATAAACAGATATGGCCAAGAATTCTTCTATAGATTTGTAGATGTTTTTAACAAAAATGGCTAACTGAAGCTAAAACATCTCATGCAGAAAAGTGCTGGACAACTTTGAAGATCTATAGGAAATAAAAGTAAACTTTGATTTGATGATGTATCTAAAAAACCATTTGTAATATATTTCTCCTTCAGCTAAAATAACCTGATCAGTGCCTAATCCATTGGGGTTCAGAGTCTATAGAAAATTCTTAGATCTAATTTGTTGCCTTACAACAAATTCTATCAGCAATTCTTATCAGAACTTATCATTCAAAATCCTTCTCAATACTTAAGGAATCTTATCACATTCATCAAAGCTTTTATTTAATCCATTGAATTAACAACAATGATAAATGGATATACAACCTAACTAGATTGCATTCAATTGCACAAGCTTTTACTTATACAACATTAAGGTAGCTAAGTATTTAAAAGGAGACAAAGTTCAGAAAGAACTGATATGGAGACAGTTTATAATTTGTATTCATTTCCTTTGAAAATGGTATATCCTTTACAATAAACTCAGAATGGCCTTCAGAAAGAAACACAGCTCATTCTATCTTCATGTATTTTCAGAGAATTTGACAGAAAAATACATTACAAACTTGCTTTCAAAATTTGGACCAAAAACCAGACTAAGCACAATACTTAGAAGAAATAGAATTCAGACCATTCTTTAGCCTTGGAATCTCACTTAAATAGTGTGAGATACAACAAGCTTTGGGATAAATAAAGTGACAAGTGTCTTCTAAAGGATACTGACAAATGTCTGTCATAAAAGACAAAAAAAAATAACAGAAAAGCTAATACATCGAACAATCCTTGGTGGGTCCCTTTCTGTTATGCTTCTCAGTTGTTGAAACAAGAAGATAAGATCTGATTCTTCAATTATTCTTCATCCTCAGAGTAAATAGACATGAGGTTTGAAAGTGATGTATCATCTTCAGTTACCTGTAAATTTATTTCAACCTAGGGATTTTCCATGTCCTCATTATTAACTATGAGGGTGACTTTTACTTTTACATTTTCTTCCTCATCATCTTCTGACATTTGTTCTAGAAACCAATTTCTCCATTTATTAAAAGCATCATCATCTGGCCAATCAAAACTTAAAGCTTCTCTTTGTATCATTATTAAAGAATTTTTACTTTCTTCTAAATCATCAAATTCTTTCCTCATAGTAGTATAAAATAACTGTATTTTTACTAGGTCTTCATTTTTCTTTGCCCAGAACCAGTGGCTAGCTTCACTCATGATGTTTATTATTCTTTCATTTAATAACTCATCCATCTCCCTTTTCCACTTTTCTTTTTCTTTTATTGTATCAACAGATTCTAAAGCACAAGCAAATAGGGTGAATTTTTCAGCAATATATTGGGAAAATAGAGTGTTAATCTTCTCTGTAAAGAATCTCTTTCATCATCAAAATTCTCTAGCTTATTTAATAAATCAAAAATCTTCTCAACTTGATGATAAGGCATTTGGACTACAGATATACATATGATTTTAATATCATTATTTCTCTCCCTCCATTTCTGTGCAAGAAGAGTCAGTTTATCCTTATCTCTGTTCAACTCATCCATGAGGGCTGCAATTCTTGTCAACTGATCAAAAAAGGTTGACCATTGTATTTTATCCCTCAAATATATCACACCCTGTTTTAATTTCTCTTCATATTGATTTCTCAATTCTATCTGCAACTCATGCAATTTTGTTTTTTCCTCTTCAAAGTCCTCTGCAGTATAGAATTGGGGCCTTTCAGGGGTGTCAGGTATTTCAATAATAGGGGTTGATCCAGATCCAACCAATGGCTGTGAAGGGTATGCAATTGTAGGTGCACTAGATTCTCCCATTTTCTCTTCCCAAGTATCCTCTCCATTTGAGACATTTTTTTTCTAGTGATTGTATCTGTATACCCCTTTCCTCATATGCTTTCAAAACTTCTTCAAACCTAGCATTGAGTTGGGCAAACTTATCTTCTTCTTGTCCAGATACAACACCACCCAATTTTAGCATTTTTGAAGCCATTCCCATTACTTATTTACTACTTACCTCACTAGCCCTGTATACTATCAATGTACCAGTGTGTTCTGCAGTGGGAAACTCATGCATCTTGGTACTTTCTCTCTTATCTATGGACCACAAAACAAGGGCTTGGTGGTCATCACTAAATTTGACCCCTCTATGAGCCTGTAGTACTTCTTTAGTGGTTGTTAGTTGAACATCCTTCTACTTTCTTACTAAATCAAAAACAATAGCATTTGCTATATCCCATTCTGGCAGAAGGAGGACTCCTGATTGTCTAACTATTTGCCTTCCAGCTTCAGGAGTGAACTGGGAAAAATCACTCAAAAACTTTGATTTTACCTCTTCCTTGATAACCGAGTTAGATTTATTTGGTTGCTTAGCCTTGATCTTCTCATAGGCTTTCTCAAAATTCTTTATATTTAATCTCCATAAAAATTGAGCAAAAGCCCTAGATCTTACAAAATTTTCATTATTAATAAATCTTTCAGAAGCCTAGGCAACAATTGGGTCAATTTCCTTACCTTGGTAATTAGTAATGGTCAGGTCCAAGGAAGGTGGAGGAGGTTCTTGTGGCTCTCCAATATCTAGGTCTGTAGAAGTGACAATCACATCCCCTTCTCCTCCCATTTTTCTAAGTTGTTCCTTTAGAGATGCTTCATCATCTATCTAGATTGGAGACTGGTTTGGGGAGTATTGTTCTTTTTGAGAAGAAGACCCCTGCTGTAATTTTTGTCTTTTTGGAGAGCTGGTTGCAGATGGACTTCTTGACCTTGGCTCCTTATGAGGGGTTACCTATTGCACATTTTGAACCATGACATAACCTACCCTTTTCTCCAATGTATATTGGCCAGGAGTTACCACATTTCTACCACTCATTTTTCTTTGTATTTTTTATGCCTTGTCTGGGTGTGTCTTAATAAATATATCTTTCTTTTCACTCATAGTCTGAATTATTATAGAAAAATTATTCATTAATGCCTATATTTTATCTCCCTAATATTTGTTATCTTTCAATGGGTCGTACTGGGGGTCAAAAGCATTAATGAATCCCAGGTTTTTACTGAAAACTATCCATTTCTCTTTCCTTTATTCTTGCTCCTGCAATGTGAAAATATTTCTGATTATATCTTCCAGATAGTAAACCCGTTGTACCCTATGGGAAGCTCTCACCCTTTCTCTTAATAGATCATAGAATCCTTCAGGGTCAATGAATCTGGCGTGAGATTCTGCCATGTTATATTTATTCAAAAATAAATTTAAATGCTTCCACCCCTTTTTAACAAAAACAAAATCATGCACTACAGTAACCATTGGAAAGAAAGTGCCCTTCTTGACCAATTCCCTCTCATCTATAGTACCTATCTGCCATAAGAGCTCGGCTATCCCTATCTTCAAAGGTACATGAAAAGGTAACACATGAGGTTTTCCTAAGAAACCATAAACTCTTATTACTGTTGAAACATTGTAGGGAATTATATCCCCCTAGTTGTGACTGACAAGTAACCCTTTAGCATGGTCCCTGGGTCTGACCAATTCTAATAATGCTTGTGGGATTCTAGGGCTATCTCCTCTTAAAAGAAGTCTAAACTTTGATGCAAAATACCTATCAAATCTTACATAACTAGCATCAGTGGCCTCTGAAGTCATATCCACACTCTGTAACTGCACTGGATTCCTTTCTCCATCCTTTGTTGTTTCTAACTCCATACCCTTGGAGAAGAAAGTATATCCTTTGTATAAACATACATACATCATCAATGAATACCAACAGAAGGGTTTTTTTACTTTCCCCTTTGCTATTCCAACCAGATCGTTGTGAATCTCTTTTGCTAGGAAAGTGGCAGAATCTAGAATGGTACTCATTCCAAATTGAAGGGTTTGAGCAATTATAAGGACCACAAAACCTGGAATTTGATCACCCTGATCTATTCCCAAGATCTTGCAAACAGAAAAATATAATACTTGAGCTCTTTGATTGAAATGTCTTCTTAACAATGGCTCTGGAGTACTGGTTGTGATCACAGGAAAATTACCAACCCTAGCAGCATGCTCCTGTAATGGCCCTGTTCTTAAGTACACTCATTGTGCATCATATCTAGCTTGCAAATCATCCAAATCAATGATTTCATGCACAACGTGGTTAGGGTTTAGGTTGAAAACCTCGCTGAACAGTTCAGGGAAAACCCTAAAAAGGTTGACCCCTAAATGATTTTTTACCCACCCTATGATAGGGTCATACTTCTTTGCCAGGTCCATCAATAAATCACTATCAAAGAAGACACTGGGGACTACTAATTTTCCAATGTCAAATTCCCATACATTGCTCATAGGAGTGTCCAATTTTTGCTCTGAAAACCATTTTTTAAACAACTTCAAACCTCCCATGGAAACCTAGGCATCCCTTATCCAATTAGCTTTGTCATAAAATCCTTTTGTCACAACTAATCTAGGGTTTTTTGGAATGAGTTCCCTTCCCTTAGTTATTTCATGCACTGATAAGGGGAATTGTTTGAGAAAATCATCATGCACTGAACATTTTAGATAATCTTTTTGTCCAGTAAACTCTTTTTGGGGTGGCATTTTAATGAAACTTTGGAAAATTCACAACAGCAGATGCTTCAAATTTTACTCAGAAAATCACAGAGCACTTACCCACCAAAAATCGCACTTCTGCACTATATAATGTCTTCTGCAATTTTATTGGAGTATTAATCGAGAAATTTCATGCCTTAGCTCTAAAATCTTGAATGCTCTTTTGTATCTGCACTTTGGTGATGCATTAATGGTGAAATCATGGGTTCTTTTTATGAATTAAAACTGCACGCACTAGGTTTGGATCACATTTACCCTTAGTAACTGTTGCCTGCAATTTGCACTCAAATTTGAATCCCATCCGTAGATTTTATCAGATCGCATGGTCCTGATTTAAAAAATAAAAAAGCTTTACAGTCCTTTTAGAAAAATGCTACGTGTCACCATTGCGCTTCCCCACATTACTTAAAAACCTACATCTTCATAATGTGAGGATACACCAACCGTCAATCAAGACAAGATCGATGATCAGAATAATCCATTTTGTATTAATGACCAACTAGCTATACTGACCAATAGGAAACTGCCATATTAGCTCATACTGTCTGACAAGACTTCACGCCAGTGGATACCATATCTTCTTCTGAGAAAGAAATTGTTTGATGTCATCATGAACACACATCACAAATGCGCTTCCCTGCATTACTTAAAAACCTGCATCTTTATTATGCGGGGATGCACCAACCATTGATCAAGACAAGATCGATGGTGATAAGACTTTACATTCATTAAGCAACCAAAAACCCTTCTGTGCATACCTAGCATTACATCTCATCAGACATTTGCAGTGTAGCATACAAATACCTGACCTCACTTTTCCATGTGTCACCACTATGCTTCCTCACATTACTTAAGAACCTACATCTTTATAATGCAGGGATACGCCAACCGTTGATAGACAAGATCGATGGTGATACTGCTTGGTATAGCTTTGCCGACAAATCCACCAATGATATCATGAAAAAACAAAATGTGTACAAAAGTACTGACGAAGCTGACATACAAGAGCTTTTGCAGCATACTGGATCTCATAAAAAAATTAGGGGCTACGTGTCACAAATGCGCTTCCCCGTGTTGCTTAAAGACCTACAACTCTATAATGCGGGGATGCACTGACCCTTGATCTCTGATAGATTAACAGTGACTGAAAAACACTTCAACTTGGCATCCTTTCAAAAGGAAAATTGTAATTAAAGGTACATGAAAGGTTTACCAAAGGCATTTTGACGTAAATAAAACATTAGTATAAAAAGCCCTGTCAAAAATCTTGAAGAAAATATCTTTTTTTCAAAAATTTGAAAACGAGTGCGCCACAAAACAAAGGCATAACTGATTTTTCACCCAAATATAATAAATTTTCTATACTATGAAAAATCACACCAACAAGTGGAAAGTGATAAGATTATAGTGGATTAGAAGAGAAAACATTTCTCATTAGATAGAATAGGAGGTTCTCAGCTAGATATTCTAGCCATCTTGGGTGATTTGGTGATAGGACAACAAAGGTTAAATAAGGCCATTAACTATTTGACAGATATAAGGAATAATAGTGCCAATGGAGAGAACAATGAGCATGGTGATAATTTGTGCAAGTTCTTGAGGTGTCACTTAGCATGGGTTGAGTGAGTTTTATTGTTTTCTTATTTAGATTTTGAAATATGTATGCAACTAGATCAATTTTTCTGTTGTGCCAAGATCTCTCTCTATGTATACATATATACATATACATACATACATACATATATATATATATATATATATATATATATATATATATATGTATGTATGTATGTATGTATGTATGTATGTATGTATGTATGTATGTATGTATGTATGCATGTGTAGAACAAGATTTAGTATGCAAAGAGCATTAACAATAAAGTAAACATTCACAAACTAAAACTAAATTCACATATATGTTTAAACAAAGAAAAGCAAACAAGAAGTGCAAACCTCAAAAGAGAAAACACTCCATGCTTTCTTGATTTTGTAGATGTGTCCTTTGATGTGGATGTATGCTCAAGATTTTCAAAGTTGCTTCAATGGTGGAGATGGGTAATGGAAAATTGGTAGCTTTGTGAGCTCTCAATTTGGCATTATAAGGGTATGTGTATGGCTTTTGGCTCTTAAAAGGGCATGATAACTTGACTCAAATGGTTGTGATTGAAATGGCTTGGGATGGGATTCAATTTATAGGCCAAGGGGTAGAGGGATGGAGGGCTTAGATGCAAGGATGGGGAGATGGTTAAGGAGGGCTAAGATGCATTCAAAGGGGAGCACATGGATTGTTCTTGTTTAGCACCAATGGGAAGGTGACACTTGTCACAAGGATGATGAGTGTGAGAGGGTAGGGTAAAGTGTTGGTTAAAGGCATGATGAGTGGGGTTGAGTATGTAAGGTAGATGTAAGAGGGATGAGTGTGGAAGAGGGAAGAGTATGGAAGATGGGTGTAAGAGTCATGACTGGACTTATAAGAGTCTTTTATGGTTTGTAAGAGCACTCATGACTTGGTGGTTGGGATTTTTGAGGGGAGACTTTGGTTTGATTTAAGAAAGTCTTAAACTTGCTTATGGAATGTGACAACATTAGGGGGTGGATTAGGCTTTGGTTTAGGATTAGATTAGGGATGTTAGAGATGTGCAAGTGGATGACATTAATGAGGGTGGGTGAGTTAGTGGCTAAGCTTGGTTAGTATGGGTGGATGGGGTGGATTAGGCTAAATGGAGGATTAGGCATAAGTTAGGGGTTTTTGGATTTGAGGATTTTATTTATTAAATAGATTTATTTAATAAATGGGGATTTTTGGAATAAGATAGGAGAAAAGGATTTAATTGATAAATAATAGGTTATTTGATTTATCAATTAGGACTATAGATGATTAATTAAATTAATGAGCTAGGGGATGGCAAAAGATTAATTAAATAGGAATTTAATTAATGATGCCTTTAGAGATAACTAAATAGGATTACTAAAGCAGTGTAATCAAATTTAGGTGCCTACATTTCACCCCTCTTTGACATAGTGTTGAGGCAACACTATTTCAAAGAAGTTCGAATGAAGAAGACACGAGGAAGATGTTTTAGCAACAAAGTTTCCCTAGTCTCGGATAAGAAGAGGAGAGACTAGACTTAGATGATGCCCCCTCAAGAAGGTGGCAGAGAGAGAAATGAGGCTTGATGTCTTCTTGAAAAGTATAAGAAATTGAGATGAGCTGAGACACAGGTTGGCAAAGAGAAGGGGCTGAATTAGCTCAAACTCTCACTATGGGAGAATGATAAAGGAGAATTAGAGGCACAAGAGTAAAGCAAGCTTAAGACTTTCCTGGGGGGGGGGATGGAGGAGTAGAGCGCTATAAAAGGAATCCATGGTAGGGAGATGGATGATGGAATGATAAAGCTGATGCAATAGGATTTCAAAGAGTCAGATTGGTGAAAGATGGGTTTCGGAGATCCCTAGGACTAGGATTGTGGATCTCAAAAGATGAGGCTTGGTGGACTAATTTGATTGGTGGACCCCTAAGACTAGGATTGTGGATCTCTAAAGCTAAGCGCAAGGAGTGATTCAAAGAGATACTAATGCATAAGCTAGGGTAGGAGTGACAGATGCAGGATATGGATGGGGGATAATGGAGATGAAGGGATTCCATTGAAGCTTTTTGACTGGGGGGATACTTCAAAGAGAAGTACCACCATGTAGTTGAGCACTAGATTTTCTATAGGACTATTGGTTAATTGCCAAGGTTACCAAGAAACTCAAGGCCTTTTCACCAATTGTCCAAAGGACTGACGAACTAACTCGAAACAAACACACAAGGATTTCCCCAGTATCACACATGAATCCTAGAGGAAGTAACATGGAAATGACACTAGGTAACCCACAAGCAAAAAAAGAAAATGAGGAAAAGACCTGATCAAGACCTTACACTCTAATTGCCCCATTCGTAGCATACCATGATATGGAAGATCGTGGCAACCTTGAGGAGGGAACAATGAGATTGCTTGGAAAAGATATTTCAAGACCCAAAAGGGAAGATCCAAAATCAAAAGAAAGCAAAAATCCAAAAGAGAACCATTTGCCAACGAGATGGGTAGGACGAGGTACTAATAGACCAAGATCAAACACGAGGAAAGCTATATCTTGCAAGGACCTATCAGAGAGCACCTAAGCTGGTGGATTTGGATGAGTGATGCATCTGGCAAGCTGAACTAAGAAGGATAAAAATTTGGTGACAAGAGATCTAGCTAAAGGATGCATTGGAATAGCTAACAAAGATGTGTGATGTGTGCAAGATGCTGATCAAGGACGAATTGACATGAACACTAGATAGATACAATGGTACTAAGCTAAAGAGGATGGACAAGTTGACAGACCAAGATATGTTACAAATGTAAAAGTTCTTTCATGTTTTGGTTTTTGTGAGACGAAAATGTTTGTGAAGGATGGGATGTCTATAATAGTTGATAGGGGGATAGGTAGATGATTTGCAAAATGCTTAGGTGAAAATGGGGTTCTTCGTGTGTGCACATGATAGGATACAAGCTAGGATACAAGATTATTTACAAGCTAGAATATGGTACAAGCTTTGGACAAGATTTGAATATACAAGGTATAATACAAGCTTTGGTACAAGATTTTACAAGCTGAGGTACAAGATTTTATAAGCTATACAGGAGGTATTTACAAGCTTTATCAGATTTTGGATATTTGATTGGAACACCAAGGGAACAAGAAGGTGTGTTATGGGACGGTGAATGGATGGATGAGGGATATGATAGTGATAGATAATGGATTAGTCTTAGTACACAAGGTGCCTAAATTACCAAGTTTTCACCAAAGTACCTATCCAAGGTGCTTGAATTGCCAAGTTTTCACCATTGGACACTTATTTCTCTTTACTATTTTTTTTGTATTTTTCAAAAGCTGGGTATACCAAGGATCTTCAAGCATAGAACTTCTTGAGATGAATGATATTAGTGGGATCATTCAAGAGTTATCCTTCTGGTGTAGATAGTTGATAGGCTCCAGAGCCAAAGGATGTTATGACAATATAAGGACCAAGCCAAGTAGGTTCAAATTTTCCTTTCTTTTCTCAATCTGTTTGGACTTTCATATTTTCTTTGAGGACCATGTCACCTGGCTGAAAGTTTCATGGGAGCACCTTCTTGTTGAAATTCCTTTTGAGATGAGTTTGATAGACTATGAGATGACCATAAGCTTGTTGTCACTTCTTGTCTAAGAGATCTAGCTGGGTGAGCCGAGCTACTCTATATTCTTCATCTAAGATTTTCCCTCGCAAAGATATGCATAGTGAGGGAAGTTCAAATTCTATAGGTAATACCACTTCAGCACCATAGACTAAGGAGTATGAAGTTGTTCCTATGGATGTACCGAAGGAGGTTTGATAGGCCTATAGAATCAGATTTATTTGTAGGTGCCAATCGCGGCCGAAATCATTGACAACTTTCTTTAGGATTTTGAGGAGGATTTTTTTAGTTGCCTCTTCCTGGGTGTTACCTTGTGGGAAATATGGGCTAGAAAAGTAGTGATGGATGTGGAGGGAAGTGCATAATTCTTCCATGTTGAGATTTTCAAAGTTACCTTCATGGCTAGTGAAGATGGTGGATGGGATGTCGAAGTAGCAAACAATGTGGTACAAGATGAACTTAGAGACCTGAACTCCTATAGCTGAGACTAGGGGGACTGCTTCTACCCACTTAGTGAAATAGTATGTAGCTATTATTATCTATTTATGTCCATCATATGAGAGAGGTGTGATAGTTCCAACTAGATCAAGGCCCCAACAAGCGAAAGGCTAAGGTGGTGCAATAGGCTGTAGATCTTATGCTGGAGCGTACACAAGATTTGCGTGTTGCTGACATGGGAGACACTTTCTGAAAAATTCATAGGAGTCTTCTTCAATGGTAGGCTAATAGTAACCTGCTCTAAGGATTTTTCATGCTAGGACAATACCACTCATGTGGGCACTGCAAAGTCCAGAGTGTACTTCTTTTAATGCCATTGCGGCCTCATTTTCATCTAAACATCAAGAGAGAGTATCGTGCTGACCCTGACGATATAGGGTATTGGCTATGATAACATAGTGGGATGATTTTTGGATGAGGTTTTGGCACTAGGTGCATGTGAGGTGAGGGGATATGATACCATCTTGTAAGTAAGCGTGAATCTCATGGTACCAAGGGGATTGTGGACCAACCAAGATGCAAACATAGTTTGAATCATAATTTGCATAAGCAGGTGTGAGGAGCTGCTGGACTAAAAACTCATACTACGTAGCTTCTTGGGGAATTTCCAAGAGTGAGCCGATAGTGGACATGGCATCTGCTTCCTTGTTCTGCATTCGTGGCACTTGTGTAAACTGAAGCTTTGCAAAATGCTGGGTTAGTTGATCAACTAGCTCTTTGTAGGGTAATAGCTTTTCATCTTTGGTTTGATATTCATTTAGGGCTTACTTGATGATGAGCTGAGAATCGCCAAAGATTTATAACTCAGTGATATTCCATTTTGCAGCTATCTTTAATCCTCCTATAAGAGCTTCATATTCTGCTATATTGTTGGTACTAGGGAATTATAGCTTGAAGGCTTTTGGAATATAATCTCCCTGAGGTGTAACCAACAATATTCCTGCCCCTGATCCATGAGATGTGTATGATCCATCAAAATAAAGCTTCCATGGGGGTTTTTCTTCAATTAGGCAGATATGCTCATCTAGAAATTTGATGAGCAAAGGATATGCATCTACTAGAGGTGCATCAGCTAGGTGATCTGCTATAGCTTGCCCTTTGATTGATTTCCTATCCACATACTGGATGTCAAACTCACTTAGTAACATAACCCATTTTGCTAGACGACCTGTGAGTGTTGTTCTAGAGAGCATATACTTGAGAGGATCAATTTTGGATACTATTTGGATGGTATGACTTAGCATGTAGTGGTGAAGCTTTTGAGTTGAGAAAACAACTCCCAAAATTTTTTTTTCCATAACAGTGTAATTGAGTTCATAACCAACTAGGGTTCTACTGATATAGTAGATGGCTCTTTCTCTGCTATAATCATCAAGCTATGCTAGAAGTGCCCCTAGAGCAGTAGGAATTACTGATATGTACAAAATCAAGGGATGACCAGGAACTGGTGGAACCAAGATAGGGGGATTGGTGAGATATTGCTTGATCTGGTCGAAGTTGCGCTGACATAAAGGATCCCACTTGAAGTTCTCATCCTTCTTTAGTAAATGTGAAAATGGTGTACACTTATCTGCAAGCTAGGAGATGAAGTGCCAGATGGATTGAAGCTTTCCCTAAAGAGAGCAAAGTTGTCACAGTGTCTAGGGAGCAGGCATGTCTAAGATAGCCTTGACCTTCTTGGGGTTGATCTCTGTACCTCATTTAGAAACTATGAAGCCTAGAAGCTTGCTAGATGTGACCCCAAAGACACACTTCTTGGGATTTAGCATGAGATGATATTGGGCTAACCTATGAAAGACTTTCTCTAGGTTAGCGAGATGATCCATGAAGGTGTGAGATTTGACTAGGATATCGTCCACATAATCCTCCAAAATGCTATGGATAAGATCATGGAAAATGGCTATCATAGCTCTTTGATAGGTAGCCCCAGCATTCTTTAGGTCAAAAAGGCATCATGGTGTAGCAAAAGGTTCCCCAAGGGGTAGTGAATGTTGTCTTATGTTGATCCTCTTCTGTAATCTTGATCTATTTATACCCAAAAAATCCATCCATAAGGGATTGAATTTCATGTCCAGATGTAAGATCTACAATCATATCTATGTTGGGTCAGGGAAAATCATCTTTTGGGCAAGCTTTGTTTAGATCTCTAAAATCAGTGTAGATTCTGATGTCACCGGAAGGCTTAGTGATAGGGACCATGTTAGAGATCCACTCTGAGTGGTCGATAGGTCGGATAACCTTAGCAGATAACATTCTTTCTAATTTAGCTTTGACCAGTAATGCCACCTTGGGGTGCATTTTTCTAAGCTTTTGTCTGAAGGGCTTGATCTTTGGATCGACTACAAGATGATGAACTACAAGCTTTGGATCAAGTCCTGGCATGTCCTGATATGACCATGCAAATCAGCCAATGTTCTCTCTTAAGACCTCAAAGAGGAGATCAGCTTGGTCTTGTGATAGGGATGCAGCAATGTGAACAAGTCTAGGAATCTCTGAAGAATCGATATTGACTTCTCTAGTATCCTCTATTAGAATAGATGACACCTCTGGTCAATTATCTTGAGGAAGCAATACTAAATCCTCATGTTCTACTTGTGGCTCTAGATTTTCTTGTTGAGGGGTTCTCTTCGCTACCTTAGCTAGTCTCAGATTCACCTTAGTTCCAGTTTTGGGTGAATCGAAACTAGGTTGGGGATTTTCTCCAAAATACCCCTTGGGATCTAGCTTATACATATAGGCATAATTTGGCTTTGTCTTCTTGTGAGGTGTTTCAGCTCCCATGAATCTTAGAAGTGCTTCCTCTGATGTGAACTCATCAATGTGTTTGACGCTTGGTTGGTCCCAATCTATGAGTTGTGGATGAGTGAGTGGTAGGTCAATGAGATGGATGGATAGTTCTCGGAGAACAGAGTCTCTTAAGAAGATTTGGTCTGTGATATCATCGTAGGCTTTCTTTTCAACTTCCTTAGGAATGTCTTCAATTTTGACAAAGTCGTGATGGATGTTCAAAAAAGCGTGACCGTTCTCATTGGTGCCCCCAGTTGTGGGTATGCATAGGCCAAGACCTGACTTCGATTCCCACTTGTGTGCATCGATGGGGCACTGCATGCCTCTTTCTTCTAGTCCTAGACCTCCTCCTTGATAATTCCATTTTTTAGTGATGAGCTTATGTTCTTGGGGATACTTCTGGCTAAAGTGATCAAGGCATGCTTGATTTCTTGGAGGTGCATCCTTATGTAACCAATTTTTGATATATGGAGTGAGTTCTTCATGAAGAGGGGTTTTTGAGGACACAAAGGTGGTTGGGCCAAACTATTTGTATCGAGGAGGTGAAATCTCCTTAGCTTTGTGATATGTCAGCTGTCCATGGGTATGTGGATCAAGTGGGATTGCTCCAAGAGAAAATGCATCTGATAGACTATACTCTCCACAATCTTTGTTGTTGATCTTTATGGCAAATAGGGTGGAGGCGAGGATGGTTTCTGCATCATTACAAGTGTGGGATGAGCTAGCGATGGCCATGCCAATGTCTATTCTAGGGAAATGGTTTGTATATGAGGCTTTGACCACATTGCAGTAAGCAAAGGGTTCTGGATCAGCATGGATGGTTACCTCAGTGCCCTGATGCAAAAATTTGATGCACTGATGGTAGGTGGATGGAATGGCCTTCATAGCGTGAATCCATGGGCGATCGAGGAGGATGTTAAATGGTAGGTTTAGATCAACAACATGAAAAATTGTCTCTTGGATGACCGTCCCAACCTTGATTGGTAGCAAAATAGTCCCTTCTATGGTTCTTTCCAAGTTGTCATAAGCTTTGATGGTGATAACCTCACTGATCATATCTGCCTTAGTATACCCAGCTTGTTTTATGAATTTTAGGGTGCAAATGTTCAAGGCTGATCCATTATCTATCATTACTCTTTTCATGGAAAAATTGGATACCATGATGGCTATGCAAAGTGGAAGGGTGTGATCTAGCTTAATTGCAGGTATGTAGGTGGGTTTGAATGATAGGGCACATGAGGAGTATAGGTGTCTGATGAGATTCTGAAAGTCAGTAGCATTGATATCAAAAGGGACATGAGATTCTATGAGAGCACTGTCAAGGATGTCTTTGTACACAAGACTAGTGCAAAGAAGGTCTAAAATGGAGATTTGGGCTGGCATGTTCCCAAGGTGTTCCAAGATATTGTACTAGCTTTTTGATGGAGCTGATGGTGCTGGTGGAACTAGTGGGCCTGTGATGTTAAATTTTGCTCTTCGAGTGGTAACTGCACACTAATTGTCTGGTCCTCAGATATTGATAATATTGACAGAAGGCTCTTTCTCGAATATACAACCTATAAGGCTACCATAGTCTATATAGGATGAAGTGTGGTCATTGTTCTTCCCATGCTGTTGGTTTGGCTGGCAATTGTTGGTGTTGTTTTTGATAGGTGCTTTTCCAGGATTTTGGTTGTTGTGTTGAGGAAAAGCATTTTGATAAATCTGTAAGCCTACATTGGGAGAGGTTTGGGCACCAACAGTGATTTCTTTCCGATCAATGAGGTCCTACACATAATCTTTTAGCTTCATGCATCTGAGGGTGGTGTGACCGTTTACCCTATGGAACTTGCAATACTCATTGTCCTTGTACCATGCAGCTTTGGATTGTCTTGGATCGATTTACTGGGTAGGAGGAAATTTGATGAGGTTTTCCTTAGCCAATTTCTCAAAAATGGCATCCAATGGCTCACCAAGGGGTGTATAGTTTCTAGGTGTGAGTTGGAATCTGGGTTTTTGCCTTGCAGCTACATTGATGGCATTAGCTTGATTGTTAGACCCTTGAAAGTTGGGTCTTGTATTGTGGTTTTGATAGCTTTGGTTATTCTTTTTTTGGTAATTGATAGCTTGTTGGTTGTTTGGTTGATATGGTGGGTTAGACTGGTTTTGAGAAGGACCAACAATATTCACATGTCCGGTGTCAATAACCCCATCTGTTGCAACATGCTTGTTTTTGTTCCAATACCTAGACTTTCATTGGAATGTGATTGATTTTGGTTGGTTTCCTTGTATAATTTGACCACACCATCTTTAATGAGTCCTTGTTCAAGGATCATTCCTTTCTCTTTGATATCTTTATAGGTCTGCAAATAGTTCATGGTCATGTGGTGAGCCAAGTTGGGATGGGCATTATCAATAAACATTTTCACCACATGGCGTTCTAGCAAGGTGTAGGATATGTGAGTGGTAAGGGTTTGCCATCTTTGTAGGTATTCGGCAAGGCTTTCTCCACCTTTTTTCTTGGTGTGGACAAGATCAACTATTGATAGCTCTATTTCAACAAGATGGGCATATTGGGCTACGAATGCCTTAGATAATTCAGCAAAAATTTTAATTGTGCCATAGGGGATTCTATAAATCCATTCAAGAGCTGGTCTAGCCAAGCTTTTGGGAAAAAGGTGCAAGAGGAAGACATCATTGTATGCCATGTCCTAGTAGTGCATGTAAAATTCTTTGATATGTGTGACAGGGTCTCCTTTTCCTCTGAATTTGTCAAATTTGGGTACCTTAAAGTGTTTAGGAAATGGTGTCATGGTAATGGCTCTATCAAATGGGTAAGGACACACATTCTCAAACTTGAATGTCTTCAAATCATTCCCTTCTTGGATGGCTTTCAGATCTGTCTTCATTTGCTCCCATTCTAAATTGATCGGTGATGGCTAGGGTGCCCCCAATGTAGGAGTGCCTTGAGGTAGGTATGTGCTAGATGGGGCCACTGAATATGGATGGCTATGAGGGATTTGTTGATAGGGATTGTACATTATTTAGGCAATTGCATGGTGGATTATAGGTTGCTGAGGGGGAGGTGGTGTATATTGTTGCATGTGCTGCGAGGCTTGCTGTTGATATGGGATTTGAGGTTGGGATTGAGGAACATAAGCTAGCTATGGGATAAATGAATGGCTTTGTGGAGGTAAGGTATAAGATGGTTGTGAATCTTGGGAAAATGATTGGGGGGCTTGTGGGGTTTGACCAATATATGTGGGTTGTGCCCCCATTTGTGACGGTACCTACAAATAATTGGTGTTTGGCTAGATTGGTGGATTACCTCCTAGAAGTGGCATTGAAAAATAGTTGGTAATAGGAGGTAATGGATTAGTTGGTGGTGAAGGTGGTGGAAATTGAAAGCTTGGGAATGGAACTAATGGGGTTTGATAGCTTGGTGGCTAGATTTGGAAGCTTGGTAGAGTGGTGGCAGGAGCTGGGGTCACTTGGAAGCTTGGCAAAAAATTGGCAGTAGCTTGTGGGATTTGATAGCTTTGTGGAGTGAAGGTAGTAGCTTGTGGATTTGTGGCTGATGGTATTGAGCTCCCAAGACCTAATGGAAATGATGGAATTGTGCTTTGGATTGTAGTGAACAAGCTAGGGGTGATGAAAAGTTGATTACTTGGCCCCATGGGTGGTATCCCTGTTGTATATTGTTGAGGTTGGACAAAGATGCTAGCAATGATTTGGGAGATGGGTGGATTTGGAAGGCTGGGTTGGGGAGCAGCAACAATAATAGTGAAGGGAGTGAATGGTGAGGTATTTTGGGAAAAGGCAGTTTGGAGTGGAGAGGTATGAACCAAGGATGGAGTGGTGGTGGCTGGGTTGGCTTGCGGCATGGAGATGTCAACTTGGGTGGATGATGGTATGTTTGGGTTTGTTGGATCATATGGATTGGCTGGAGGTTCTTCTTTTGGCATAAATTGAGGATAATTTGGATCATAAGAGCCTATGGGTGGTGGCAGCTACCCAAACAATGGGTGAGATGGATCTGATAATGGAGGGGGTCTTCCAAAGTTAAAGGTTCTTACATTGTCCCTTCAAAAATTAGCCATGATTGTCTCTTTGTTTTTATCTATAATGGCGTTTACCAATACTGCATTTCTTGGTTGGTTCATGAAAGCTTCAATGTCAGTAGGTGATGGCATAGCTTTCTCTAGGTTGAAGGATGGCTAAGTGCTCAAGGGAGGTGAGGCTATTCAATCCAAATGATAGGGCTCCATTGTTTCTTTCTTCTTGGCTAAGTGATTGACGGGTGGCATGAAAAATGCTCCTAGGGATGAGATGCAACAAATGCTGGTGGATGCAAAAGGGGGGAAGGATTTTCTATGCAAATGATTTCCTAGGTTGAGGCAAAGCTATATGAAAAAACCTAAGGAGGATTGGGTTGGAGATTCTAACTTCAAAGATATGTTGCCAAAGCATGAAAGGTCTGCTTTCCTATGTTCAAGCTTGGTGGTGATTGTGTCAACTTAAGGATAGACTGATGATCCTTTAGGAAGAATATGAGATTGACCACTTGTGGATCCCAACCTTTAGCTCAAGGTGATGAGGGATAACAAGTGACAAAGCTAGATTACCCTAGACAAAGTTCTGTCAAAGGGATAACCTTGGTGAGATTGGTGGATTTGGAAGATTTTAGGAATGGAAAACTTTTGGCAAGGTGACAACAAATTTGGAAGCTTAGATGCAAATTTTTTTGGATTGCTGGCTAGATGGTTTGGTTCTAAATGAGATGGATGAGCTAATAATGCTTAAGGGGATAACCTAAGATGGCTGTCTTTTCTACAAAGATGACTCTAAAGTAAAGCTTATCCAAGAAGATGTGGAGAAACAAGGGTGTCTAATCATAGAAATCATGCCTAGTTGGTAAGGCATAAGCAGGATTAACTCCTGGATGTTGGCTAAATTTGATGGTGCACTCTAACCAGGCCTCTTGAAGTGCTTCGTTGGCAGCTTTGTCCTCTACTTTGTGGAGTTTGGCAATTCGCGGGCTTGGTGTTATTTCTTTTCTTTTGGTTGAAAGTTCTTGGTATACCAGAGATGGCTTGATTTTGACTTTGTGAAACTTCTATTTGGGTTTGGGTTGTTCTGACATAAATTCTTGATTTTTTTTGGCTTTGGGAGATTCTAGTTGTTTTGCTTCGACTTGTTCAACTTCTAAAATAGGCAGTGACTACGCTAAGTGTGTCCTAAGCTAGGATTGACCAAGTTTTGCAAACATTCATTCAACAAGTAAAATAAAATCAAGCAATAGATAGGAACACCCAGATAGAAGTTTGTGGTTCTTAGAATGTGATACTTGTGCTGAGGAGTGTGTATGTTTTACAAATGTTTCGATCAGTCACTTCAAACACATTAACATCCTAGATGGTTGTCTGCAAGGCTGACAGTTGGTTTAGTTAAGGAGTCCTCGATATATGTAAGGTACATGAGGCCCAAATCCATAGATGAGACCAAAAAGATGTCATCTTTCACTTCTCAAGGGTATAAAGTTCCTTGAGGCTTAGCCCAAGTGACAAAATCTTGATCCCAAGAGAGGTGTCTTTTGATTCACCTCCCAATTCTTATACTCTGTCAAAATGCTGGAGTTGAGGTCGTCTAAGGGGTGATGAAATCCCCAAGCAGGCCTCCTAAAAAGAAACAAGGTTTTGGATCCTAATCTTATGCACCCAAGATGGCCTCAAAAGATGACAAGGGGAGAGAAGACTTGGATGACCTTGGGCTAAAAACCATGCTTGTTCTTTTACCAACTGACTCTTATGTGTACTAATCTAGACTTTGCAAGCACTCATGTTTAAGAGACAATGTTCAATTCCAACTTGATGCGCCAACAAAAGTAAATCGATCGAAGAATGCAAAAAAGAAGAAGAGTTAGGGTCAACAAAAACAAACTTGCGCGCCCGGAGGCCCTCGACGTTAAGTATCGATTAATTTTCTTAAGGCATTCAAGATTGAGTATGATTTTGTTTTAAGCCCAAAATAAAAGTGTGTAAGATTCAATTTCAAGCGCACACCCGGAGGCTCTCCATGTCAATTGTTGTTCAATTTTAGTGCCCAAACTTGAAGTGTGATCGATTTAATCTAGAGTTTTGGTCATTTAAGAATTTTGATAAAGTTAAAGCAAATGTTTAAAGACCAAGTGAGTTAGTTAGATTGTGGAACATTTAACACCTTTTTCAAGTAGACCCATCCCCATAAATGGCGCTGAGATTGCAACCAATGGTTGAATTGATGGGTGATTAGAAAAGAGGTGAGTCCAAGGAACTACTCAAATTGATTTTTGTAAATTTTTATTTAACTTAACAAAGTTTCTTAATTGTCCAAAAATCAAACTTTTCCTAAATTGCATGCAAAAGAGAGATTTGTTTGTTCTTTTTAATGCACCAAAAATTGAAGTGTGAGATATTGCAATGGTTAATTGATCTTTGCATTTAAGATTGAGTTGTTTTTTTTAAGCATGCATTCTAAGAAAAATTGATTTTAATCCATGGCATTCAAGAGTGTGTTTTGAACAACATATTTTCAATGAAAAATATGTTTAATCATTCAAGTTCATTTTAGCAATATGTATTCAAAGATAAATGATTAAACATTCAAGTTCATTTTAGCAACATGCATTCAAAGACAAATGGTTAAACATTCAAGTTCATTTTTTTTTTAGCAACATGAGAACCTGCAAGAAACATGGTTAGTGATTTCATATGTGCTCCAACCTGTAATGAGACAAAAAAAAAGCAATTTAGTTAGTCACCCAAAATCTTCAAAAATGAAAGCTTAACTATGGAAAAAATGAAATTTTAACTATGGAAATGCAACATAAATAGGCAGAGATGATAGTTTATTAGGTGGAGACGCTAAACTGCAGAGACGTCGAAACTCGCAGACATCGAAACTCGCAGATGACAGTCTGATGAAGAAGGCAGTTGGTAGTGTCAGAGACGATAGTTGACTGCTAGCAGTGGAAGAGATGACAGTTTCTAGGCGGAGATGACAATTGACTGCTAGTGGCAGCGGAGACGATAGTTTGAGCTTTTGAAGGCAACACAGACGACAAAAGCTAAGCAGAGACACTGAAACTCATAGACGCTGATCTGTGTAGATGCTGAAATTTGTAGACAGCCATTTAGGTTTCAGAGTAGACTACCAAAAAATAGGTGGAGACACCGAAACTCGTAGATGACATTTTGAGTGTGTAGAGACGACAGTTGAGCTTTTGCAGACGATGTTCTACGTAGACGACAGGTGGAGACGTCAATTTGTGGAGATGACACTGCGCGTAATGGACCGACGGTCGTGAGTTTTTTCCAAATTTTTTTTATTTTCTTGGTTATTTTTGAATTTTAAAAGGTATGTCCTTCTCTTTAGTGCATTCTTCAACCTGCAAAAACAAAAAAAAGCACCTTGCACCCACTCAAATTTCAACAAACATTAGATGGTTAGTTTGTAAGCACAAAATATGGATTGAAAAATATTAAGAAATGACCCATAGTGGCTCGCATCAGGCGTGCCAAAATGTAGAACAAGATTTAGTATGCAAAGAACATTAACAATAAAGTAAACATTCACAAACTAAAACTAAATTCACATATATGTTTAGACAAAGAAAAGAAAATAAGAAGTGCAAACCTCAAAAGAGAAAACACTCTATGCTTTCTTGATTTTGTAGATGTGTCCTTTGATATGGATGTATGCTCAAGATTCTCAAAGTTGCTTCAATGGTAGAGATGGGTAATGACAAATTGGTAGCTTTGTGAGCTCTCAATTTGGCATTATAAGGGTATGGGTATGGCTTTTTGCTCTTAAAAGGGCATGATAACTTTACTCAAATGGTTGTGATTGAAATGGCTTGGGATGGGATTCAATTTATAGGCCAAGGGGTAGAGGGATGGAGGGCTTAGATGCAAGGATGGGGAGATGGTTAAGGAGAGCTAAGATGCACTCAAAGGAGAGCACATAGATTGTGCTTGTTTAGCACCAATGAGAAGGTGACACTTGACAAAAGGAGGATGAGTGTGAGAGGGTAGGGTAAAGGGTTGGTTAAAGGCATGATGAGTGGGGTTGAGTATGTAAGATAGATGTAAGAGGGATGAGTGTGGAAGAGGGAAGAGTGTGGAAGATGGATGTAAGAGTCATAAGTGGGCTTGTAAGAGTCTTTTATGGTTTGTAAGAGCACTCATGACTTGGTGGTTGAGATTTTTGAAGGGAGACTTTGGTTTGGTTTAAGAAAGTCTTAAATTTGCTTAGGGAATGTGACAACATTAAGGGGTGGATTAGGCTTGGGTTTAGGATTAGATTAGGGATGTTAGAGATGTGCAAGTGGATGGCATTAATGAGGGTGGGTGAGTTAGTGGCTAAGCTTGGTTAGTATGGGTGGATGGGGTGGATTAGGCTAAATGGAGGATTAGGGATAGGTTAGGAGTTTTTGGATTTGAGGATTTTATTTATCAAATAGATTTATTTAATAAATGGAGATTTTTGGAATTAGATAGGAGAAAAGGATTTAATTGATAAATAATAGGTTATTTAATTTATCAATTAGGACTATAGATGATTAATTAAATTAATCAGCTAGGGGATGGCAAAGAATTAATTAAATAGAAATTTAATTAATGATGCCTTTAGAGATAACTAAATAGGATTACTAAAGCAGTGTAATCAAATTTAGGTGTCTACAGCATGTATGTATGTATACATACATACATACATACATACATATATATAAATAATAGTAATATATGTATTGCATCTACATTTTCTTTACCATTGCTTGCAAGAGTATTTCAAGGTTGGGAACCACTTCAACATCCTTTGCATGGTTTAGAGGTAATGTCATTTTGGAAAAGGATTTTTCAAGGGAATGATGTCTTAAAATAGTTAAGTGCTACCTAACTATGTCCAAGGCATCTACACATTAGAGGCATACTCTACTTACTAGGTTGCCTATATACTCCTATCCATAGGATCAAGACCCTTGAAATACTCACTCTAACAAATATGTAGTTATAGTTTCTAATTATTTTGATGTAATTGTATTCCTATAACCACTAGTGAGATTTACTCACCTAATACAACTCTTCACCATCATACATCCACTCGATGTGATATCCACATTTTAGTATATAATTTAAATAATAAATAAATATTTTATATAAAGTAATATTACATTATAATCATATAATAATATCATACATATCATATTATAATAATAATAATCTAATATAATTATGATTAAGATATGTAGCAATGTACTATATTAATAATGTATTATAATTTAAGAATATAGTTGATATATTATTAAATTAATATATATTATAATATTAATCTTAATATAATATATTTTGTGATATTAATATAAATAAATAATTAATATAATATAATTATTATATTGAAAAGATGTAATTCTTAGAATTAAAAAATATAAATATTGAATGCAAATTTTAGTAAGAGGGCATCGGAGGGAAAGATTGAAAAAGCTACAAATAAAAAGAGGTAAATTAGGGAATGACCAAAAGGGGTCATTACAATGGTATTAGAGCATGATCTTACCATCCTGATGGGAAAATTAGAAAACTTATTACTAAATTCTCAGTCAGTGGAAGATAAGTTTGCAGATATTCATACATCTAGATAGAGACAGTAGCGTATATAAATATCAATGTGACTCATTGAAGTCCTATCTACTTAGAATCCAACTCTGCGAAAGTATCATTTGTCAAATGCAAATTAGATAGTCAACACACAATTAGAAATATATGGAACATGATAAATGGTACAACTATGAGTAACAAACTGCTTATAATGTAGAAAGGGATGAAAATTGTAGATATTGCAAAAGATGGTAGAATAGAAGTTTCAACATCCATTCGTGTAAAGACAACATTTATTCATTGTAGTGAAAGAAAGGAGAATTATTTAACCATAGATTTAGCCATGGAAAAATATGGCCAGGCGGGTATAATAAAATACAACAAACATTGTGTATGAAGAAAATGCAAGAGTAAGTGATCCCATGCATGGTTTTGCAGGAAGAGTGTTAAGAGTGTTTGAATTGAAGAAGACATTGGTAGATCTTCTATTTGCAATAGAGTAGGAAAAGCTTCTAAAGTAGCATAGATATTTAATATAATTTCAATCTAGTTCTAAAAAGTTTCACAGTGATAGTATTGCCATATAAAAGAAGTGACATCTTTGGAAGTTTGGGTATTTTTGTGAATCAATTTAGAGTGGGCCACAAATTATTTCTCATGCAAACTATTGTGTTCCTCTCTTAAAATTTTGGAGGCTATTTCTCATGGAGAAATAGTAACGTCGACAAGTTATGACTCTAAAATTATATTGTCATTCAAGCTATACAATCTATATAATTATTTAGCATCTTTGGTGACAACTCAGTTATCCTAAAAAAATTGTGGATCGAGTTGCAAATATTATATTGGAGAAGATGTAAAAGATTATTTTGTTGTTCAGATGGTGTTAAAACTTAAGATCATTGGCCTTTGAGTGAAAATTGTTTTGATAAGGAAGATCTACCCAAGGAAACAAACATGCCATCAAATGAATATATCAACGTCAGGTTGAGTTATGTTTAAGAATCTTGGTGGGTTTTCTTAACAAATAAATTGTGTGCTCCCATAAGCTCTCCATTGCCAAATTAAGATAGAAAATAGGAGTTGGCATCTAGAGTCATTCAACCAGATCATTACACTTCTCTTAGCCATGGGAATACACAGAACTCAAATGTCAAATGGAAATCATAATAATAACAATAACAACATTTACGGTACTATCTACTAAGACATACCCAGCCAAATAGTAGAAATAGATTATTATATTAATATAGCACTAAGCAAGTTATTGTACCACATAAGAAAAAGACAACACATTGGAGAAAAAAAGAAAGGGTATTGGCCAATAAGGAGACTTTAATAAATACACATACACAGATAAAGGTAAAGAGATCATGAAAGAGAATTCCATGAATGAGAATAGACATAAATGAAGATTGGAAAGGATTTGTTAAATACAAGAGAAAATATGAAGTCTCCAAGTTAGGTAAGGCACACAAATGAAGGAGGAGAACTTAGTTTTGTTATAGGCAATGTCTAAATGCAAAAAAAAAAAATTAGGACTAGTGATCAGGATCCATACATAAGTGGGCATCGAATTCAAGAACTTTAATAAAAACTTGTCACTTTCTAACTAAAGTTGCTCATTCACTAGAGTGAATTCTTTAAAATGATTTGTGGATTTTGAAGCTCCTTTCTCCCACCTTTCCAGAACATTTTGAATTTCTTAATTTCATTAGGAAATGATAAAGTTATCGATGTTTTATCATAGCTAAGTATTTTTTGGGGCATCAATGTTTGCAGAAACATTTGTAGTGACATCTTATTTCATGTTTTCAAAAAATCTTTACATTGGAGCCATTATATGATGACTCATCCAATAATGATGACCCAAGATAATATGACAAATAAGGGGGAAAAAAAAAAAAAACAAATGCTAATAGAAATTAATGATAAATATCACTTTATTTTACTCTATAATTTTTATAATTATATCAAAAATACTAGTCAAGAACTGAAGTTTGATCAAATAGTGCAACTATATGAATTTTGTTGGCTCAGAGAGAGTTCTTAGTGTAACATCATTGGAGGAACTAAAAAGAAATCATTTTTTATTGTCCAATAATAGTTTTTGATGGGCCCTACATATCTTTCAAGCCCCTAAGCATCAGTTGTGGAATTATTTCAACATTTGGCACATGAAGAGCAGTGCTTGATAGGTCTATGATTCAAATTTGGAATTATATAGGAAATTAATTAAGGTCTAAGAAGGGGACATTACTTATAATTTTTCATTTAAATTTATAATAGATAGGGAGTGTGCACATGGGAGGAGTAAATAGGTTGCATTGGGGCAATAGAATCCCAATATTAATTTTAAAATCTAAGGGAGCCCCAAGTTGAGCATGTCCAAACTCAAAGCTGCAAAAAATATTCCACCCATGTCAAAATTAAACATGTTTGTAGTGGGTAGGGAGTGTGCACAAGGGGAGGAGTAAATCAGTCGAATTAGGACCCAAAAATCCCAATATGGATTAAAAGATCTAAGGGAGCCCCAAGCTGAGCATGTCCAAACTCAAAGTTGCATTAAATCTTCCATCCACATTAAAAATTAAGTATGTTCCTAGTGGGTAGGGAGTGTGCATAGTGGGAGGAGTAAATTGGTTGTGTTGGGGCATGAGAATCCCAATATAAATTAAAAATCTGAGGGAGCCCCAAGCTGAGCATGTCCAAACTCAGAGCCGAGGTAAATCTTCCATCCACTATGGAATGATACACCCTATTATAGTACTAGTTATAGAAAATATGCATTTCCAATCCAACTTTTGATTTTGAGATAGAGGAAAGGAGCACGACATCCATAATCAAGGTGGTAAAACATTTTCTTACATTTTCTTATTTCAATTTGTAAGAAAGGTTTTAACATGTATACTATGTGTCTACATTGTGTCTTCATGCATCAATGTGTTTTCTTTGTGTCTTCTTCATGTCTTCATGCATTTGTGTGTCTACCTCATGTTTTCTTCATGTCTTCATGCATTAATGTGTCTACTTTGTGTCTTCATTCATATGTTATTGTACATGCTATTATGTATTAACATGTTTACTTTGCAAGTGTCTAACACATATCCAGGAAAGAGAACGAATCTGGACTATGAGGATCAAATCAATTGCTTGAGGACAAGCAAATTCAATTGGGGAGGACTGTGATATCCCCATTTTAGTACATAATTTAAATAATAAATAAATATTTTATATAAAGTAATATTAATAATGATATTAAAATAATAATATTTTATAAAGTAATATTACATTATAATCATATAATAATCTAATATAATTATGATTAAGATATGTAGCAATGTACTATATTAATAAAGTATTATAATTTAATAATATAGTTGATATATTATTAAATTAATATATATTATAATATAAATATAAATAAATAATTAATATAATTATATTATTAATATAATATAATTATTATATTGAAAAGATGTAACTCTTCAGAGGGAAAGATTGAAAAAGTTACAAATAAAAAGAGGTAAATTAGGGAATGACCAAACGGGGTGATTACACTTGAGCAAATCAAGCAATTTTAGCTAATTATAATATTGTAATACCCTAGTGAAACCTTTACATTTTAGTATATATTTAATGTCAGGGTATCCTATATACATCCTAACTCACTCCTTACAGTTATGTTTACATACTAGTGACAATACCCATGGCCATGCTACCTATTGAGTGAGTTTTATCATTTTTCTATTGTGCCAAGATCTCTGTGTCTATATACATGCATACATATACACATATATGCATATATCAAAAGGGCATAACAATGAGATGTAGAGATCACCAAAGCACAACAACAAAATACAATGATCACAAGGGCACGGTAATGAAATCTTAGATCTCCATCTCCATAATCCACAAGATCTTTCTATAACTATATATATATATATATATATATATATATATATATATATATATATATATATACATATACATATACATACATACATATATATGCATATATATACATATATATGTACATACATACATACATACATCTGCATATACAATTTTATCACCTTGAAAATTTGTATTTGATCCTGCTAACTATTCAACAACTAGACCAATTTAACTAGGTTATGTCTTATTTCTTTGTAAAGATATTTTTTATAATATGGTCTTCTAAAATTTCTTGTGCACTTTGCCCATTTTTCCTGGTCTACATTATTTTTGCATAGAATCTTGAGCTAAGTCACTTGGCATGGGTTGAGTGAGTTTTATTGTTTTATTATTTGGATTCTGGAATATGTGCCTTTTTTTATCATTGCTTTTGTTCAAGTCCTGATTTTAATGAAGTAACAAAGTGGGTTTTAGGGTGGAAAGGACTATATAATGAAGAGGACACTTTAAAACTTGAATGTTGAAATGCTGAAATGAAAGCTATCAAGGATCAAACAGCTATGCCAGAGTTACAACACAATGTGAACTTAATTCTAGATATAAACAATAAATAAATAAACATGACATAAATCATTCCCATTTTTTTTTATTATGGAGAGATGCATGTGAAAGTGGGTGCAGAGCTCTGAACATTGGTGGAGATTTCATTTCCATGTCCTTGTGATCACTACATTTCATTGTCATCCCCTTATGATCTTTGTATTTGGTTTTCGTTCCCTTGGTGGAGATCGCTAGAGATCTAGGTTTTTATTGTCATGCTCTTGTGATCTATGTGCCACTACTCTATGATTTCATTGTCATGTCATGCCTTGTGATCTATGTTCCCTTTGCACTACAACATGTGGGGTTGAATTGTGATGAAAATTTATGACAATGGTGTAATTTGTGGTGTATTCGGTCATACATGCAGTAGTGCTTAGGCTACAATTTTCTTCAAGGGGAGAAGAGGTACCTATTTAATGTTGGGATTAAACCATGGATAGAAATAATAATTACATACAAATATAACCAATATCATAAAATAATAGATCACATAGAAAAGAACACAAGACACCAAGATTTAACATGGTTCACCCAATCCTTGGGCTACATCCACCAAACAACAAGTTCGATATTATTACGATCTAGTAATTACAACTCGATTACAATCTATCCCTTATAGCTCAATAACATCACAAGAACTAATTTTTGCATCACCTTATGAAACAATCCATAACCCTAAGCCCTTTTATATAAATATTTTTACCGCTTTAGGGTTATAATTAATAATTACATGTTGGCCCAAAATCTCAATAAAATAGGGCCCAAAATATTTTTTAGGGCAATACCCTAAGCCCCAAAGAATTTATGAAGTATGTATAGTACTTTCCTAATCAGTCACTACAATCTAACATTTAAATGTTCTTTTCTTTTCCTTCCAAACATGTATCTCTTTATATTTCCCCTAGTAGGTGATTAGAGAAGCTTCTCTTTATGTATATGTATGTGTACATATATACATACACACACATGTGTGTCTATGTATATATATATACAAAGATCTCTTTATTTATATACATACATAGAAAATATATACTTGTGTATGTATGTATATACATACATACAAATATACATATACAGGGAGCACAAAGAAATGACAACAAGATACAAAGATACATATATACACACATACATATATACATATATTTGATGGAGACAAGACAACAATGCCAAGATAAATTAGGGTAGAGGATGATAAGGAGAAAAAAAGAAAAGAAATCAAAGGTAAGAGATCAGAGTGCAAAAGGTGATGAGAATGGAGCGAAATAGGCTAGGAAGAACAAGAAAAGGTGAATTGATACCATAGGAGCAATGCTCATTCCAAATGAGAGCAAGGAGGAGATGTAGAAGAAATGGCTAGGATAATCAACATCCAAGTTTCATCAAATATGTGTTTTTTTTAGTGGTTAATATTTTTTCAAGTCAAACATTGCCCAATTTTGCTAGAAGTGTGTGCTTAGAAATGTACTTGTAATGGTTCCCTAGGGTAGATAGAAAAGTATGGTAGCCTACAAAGCAAGCTATAAAGTTTACTATATTGCATATAGGAGATAAGTTTTGGAGATTGGTGTAATGGAAAGAATAATATTCCAAGAGAAATAGTGGAAAAACAATATAATTTTGAACATCTGATACAATATTAATACAAAATATATTACTAATTAGAAAAACCAAAGAGAAGTTGTTGATTGTTGTCTTAAAATATCTAATAACTATCAAGAACATCATTTAAGTTAGTCTGATAGAAAATACAAAACAAATTACCACTTTTATGCTTGTTCATTTACAAGTTATTTTATTCTTTTCTATTTTTTTGTTGATTTATTTATTTGAATTTTCTATTAACATTTAAAGTTGTTATTTTGTGAGAGATTATGTTATAAAAACAAAACAAAAAATCAAATTGAGTTTTCATACCCAAAATCAAAAACATAAATGTGGCATAATCTTAAAAGTGTTTTTGAATACAAATTTAAAATCTAATTTTTCCAGAGCAAGGCATTTCCTAAATACAACTGGACAACTCAATTTTTTGCTCTTGTATTGAATTGAACTAAAGCTTGAATAGGAAAAGCTACTACATAACCAAAGTTAGCTACACCCATTCTTGATAAATTCCTTCAAAGAAGTTTCCCTTTGAGTGTTTTTTGCCTTGATTCCAAAAGCAACGCATAATGCCATTAGAATCACACTGTTTCCACTTGATACAATGTAATGATATATTAAAATTGATTAAATAGAACAAGAAAACCACAACAATTCATAAACTACAAAAAACAATATTTATAAACTACAAGACATTAAAATATTTGAAAAAGGGGGCATTAATAATCCACTCACTCCTGGTCTGATTGGTAATAAAATTAACCCATTTGCTAAACTCTATGTGGAAGCTAATATGGCACATGAAATTCTCCATGTAGATCCTCAAGATAGTAGTAGTGCCTCCCCTTTGGCTATTGCTTACTGGAAATTCTTCTGATATGTCCTCAATCACAAGACAATGTGCATAAAAAATTAAATGAATGCAAAAATTCTCTAAATATAAGGGTTTGGGCTTAGGGTTCCAATGCATAAAAGCCCAAACACCTTGTTTCATAAAATATAAGAAAGCAATTTAGAGTTTTGAGAATAAAAAGAGAAAGAAATGAATATGATCTGAATGCGTAGACTTTTCCCTTACCTTTGGTTGTAGTATTACTAAAAACTAGCTAAATTTCTATTATTTTATTGATTTTGTTCATCTCGGCTTCTTGTTGTTATTTTTCAAAGGCATTGCGATAGTAGCGACGTCCAATGTTCTAAGTTGTGGTGGGAATTGGACACCAATTGTGAAGGAGAATTTTACTCTAGTTTGAGTAATATCATTGATTTAAGTCATTTTTCAAAGATTATAAATTGTTAAGGAAAAGTACTTCTTATAATACTATAATAATATAAAACAATAATCAACTATGAAGGTTAAAATTATAAGTAATTGGATGAGATTACCCTAAAAAGAGGGAAAAAACATCATATTAAAATTATAAGTTTCTGTAAAATTTCTTGTGAACTTGGTCCATTTTTCCTAGTCTACATTATTTTTGTGGAGGATCTTGAGGTAATTCACTTAGAATGGGTTGAGTGAGTTTTATTGTTCTACTATTTGGATTCTAGAATATGTATGTAGCTAGATCAATTTTTCTATTGTTAAGATGTAATAAGCATCTTAAAAAAGATCTCTAAATATACATGTTTAGAAGGAATAATAAAGAGATACCTATCTAGAAGGAAAATAAATGAACATTTACATAGCCGTTAAAGAAAATTGCAAAGCTAGGGCACAATAATGAAATCATAGAGCAAGGGCACAACACAATAACAAAATAAAAAAGCAAGGGCATGACATGGAAACAAAATCATAGAGCAAGGGAACGGCAACAAAATCGCAGAGCAAGGGCATGACAAAAAATTCACAGAGATTGCAAAGGCATGACAACTGAATCATAGAGAAAAGGTATGAAAATGAAATGCATAGAACATAACATCAAAATGTACCAATCATAAGGGCACAATGATGTTTAGAGCTCTCCACCCTCATTTGAAGCTCTCCACATTCTTTCTTGCACATTTTTATCCATAATTAAAACAAATGGGGAATGATTTATGTCATGTTTTTCTTATATTCACATGGATGTCACAATTACAATGCTAACATTAGTATTGTGATGATGTTGGCGATAACTGCAAAAAAAATGAAAGTACCACAAATTACACTATCGTTGCAAATTGCCATCACAAATTATTGTCACAATTTGACCCCAGATGTTGTAGTAATATTAATTCCAGGGATCACCTCACTACTATCTTCCTAAGGAGACTAGAATACCTATGAAAGACATCGATACATTGGAAAAAGTCTTTGAAGAAGAGATTACCTTTACTAAATAGGATAATCCTAATGGGGGTGGGTTGATGGTTCCAACTCAATCTAGTACAATAGTACCAACATATCCTCTAAGAGCACAAGTAATGCCTATTCAATTCATTCTACTAACCCCAATCCCACTAAAATAGGCACCAACTATGCTAACTCCATCCATAACTTACCCAGGATATGAACCTCCAAAAGTTGCTTTCTTTGAGAAAAGATAGAAAATAATGTCACAACTAAGTTAGGCCAAATTAAGAAAACCATGTCTCAGATAACCAATGAGTTAACCTATCTAAGATTTTCAAAAAGGTAGAATAACAAATTTTAGAGATAGAATGCAGGCCCTTACAACAACAACTATGGCCAAACAAGAATTTCAATAGAAATTATAATGCAAGGAATAACTTCAATCCTCCAAATCATAACAATGGTTTCCAAAAATAGAATTGACAATGGAAAACCCATACAAACAATGGAAGTAACCTTATAAAAAAAATAAAAAAAATACTCTATTTGTGGACATCAATAAACTTGACACTAGTCAAAAAGTATACCTAATGATGGCGACTCATATTTTCAAGAACTAAGCCAGAATTCACAAGGTGCTAACAATGAGCCCCCTATGTAGTTCAATACTATTCTATTAGAATCTTATGATTCTCCACAAAATTTGGGAATGGAAGAATAAGTCAATGAAGAATTAACATTTTGTCATGCCCAAACTATGAGGGAAAAAACACACAATTTTTTTTTTTTTTTTAAAGTAAAATAAATAAACAACTAAAAGTTTGATATATATATGTGCAAGGTTAAAGTATAAGTTCTCTACATAACATCTTAAGTTATAGTCTTCAGGAGGAATTGAATCGTTAAATATGAACTCTCAATACAAATCTGATATCGACAATAGCTACATTATTATTTTAATTTAAGAGAAATCTATTTTAACTTAGAATGATTAAATCAAATTTTCAAATCTCATAATACAAAACAATTCTCTAGATGAAAAATCAACAATAAAATTTAATCTAATAATCTCACTTAATTTTACAACCTTTACCAACCTAAAGCATTTCAAGGTAAAATAATACGAACTTTCGATTTATGAACAATATAACCATTTATAATAAATCTAAATAACAAATACTACACTACAACTTACTTATTAAATTTACTAATAAACTAACTTAACCAAAAAAAATCTCTTAGCATCTAATTCAACCATTTCTTAAACTATCATACATTAATATCTTAAAAATTAAAACTAAGCATAACTAACTAAAAACTAATGACAAAGTAAAAACTAACATACATTTAAAAATTAATTAAAAGAAATCAAATCTAAATTAACGATTATATCCATAATATCTAACAATTGAATGAATCAAAAATCGAAACTTACATCTATAATTTTAAATTAATACTAATTGATTTCTTATTATAACCATTACTTAATTAACATTATATCTACTATTGATTTTTAAATTATTTAAGGAAACTTTCTAGATTTAATACTTTTTATAAGCAACCAAACTAATTTATTAACTAACACTTTTTATGAATTAACATATATCTTTAAAACAATTATCATTAAAACAAACATATTAATCAATTAACTAAAATTATTAATATTTAACAAATAACAAATAGTAACTAACATAAAACTTTAATAAATTAACTAACTTAAATACTAACATGCTAAATCTATAACAAATATTAACTTAACTACTTACTAACAAAAAGAATGTAAATTAACTGAACATATGCTAACTACCCTATCTAACTCTATTTCTAACTAATCTAAAATTTTAACCACTAACTTATTTTAAACATTAAATAAAACACAAATTTAAATTTAACAATAAACTACTAACATACTAATCAACTAGGCTTATTAACTACTAACCTAACCACTAACTCTATCCTATACTAACCTATACTCTTACCCCCCTACACCCCTACTCTATTCCCAAGACAAGAGGGGGGGGGTGGCGGGGGGGGGGGGGGGGGGGGGGGGTGCGTTACAAAATTCAAAGCTTGCTTTTTTTTTTTTTTTAAATAAAACCTTCACTCACTCCCCAAGGCAAATCGACCCCTGCACCAAGACAAGAGGTGGTGTATAGGGTGATGTCAGCATGGACTAACGTCTCTGACCTTGCTTCCAAACAAGTGAGCACCCAATTGGAGAGGAGATGGGACAAGGGTGACGGTGACATCATCTTACATAAAAATTTAAAACATTTTTTTATTCCTCCCTCCATACTGATGTCCAAGAAGGAGATAAGGCATTAACGTAATAAAGTTTTATGGGTAACAAATTAGATATTTAGGATATTAAAGACCATTATTAAGTTACTTTAGTTATTCATAATTAATTTATTGATTATTAATTTCAGAATTTAAAGACAAAAATAAGGAATCACAGAGAATATTCTCTGTTGTACAAAACTAATTGATTGCTTCTCCCATACAAAAGGTAGAGAGTTTTACTTTCCTGCAACATTTATTTTTCGAAGAAAAATTATATATATATGTATATATGTATATATATATATATGTATATATATATATGTGTATATATATATATATATATATATATACATATATGTATGTATATGTATATATATATATATATATGTATATCTATATATATATATGTCTATATATATATATATATATACATATATATATATATATATATATACATACATATATGTATATATATATATATATATATATATATATATATATATGTATATATATATATATATGTATGTATATATATATATATATATATATATATATACATATATATATGTGTGTATATATATAAATATATATATATATATTTTTGGTCTAAAATTTTCTTAAGTATAACATTTTCAGTTGATTGATAACCAAAGGGGAATAAAAAATTTCTTTTCAAAGAAAATCTGTAAGGACTTATTACAACTTAATATACCAAGAGAATGGATTATCCGTTTGAAATCAATAATGCAAGAATTGTTTGATTCAAATAATCATGCAACCTGAATCTACATCCATGATCATAATTTTCATTTTCAACATAAGGGAAAACTTGAAATTTTACCAAATTGAACATCATAAATTCCATCCTATTTTTGAGATTCATCCATCTAAATTTAAATCACGAATAAATCACATGACAAGCAATTATATTCAAACACCAATTTTATTGGCAAACCCGATTCAAGGGCTCGGCCAGGAAAGAATCAGAAAGAAAACCCGACTTCATTGCCAATCCAACAAAGTTTGAAATACCAATTTACATAGGATATCAATCCCAATTTTCAACAATATAATTGAATTTTCTTCATGACCCTCATCAAGGGATTCATAACAATTTTTGCAACACATCTCTAGAACAATGGATGGAACAAAATTCTGATTAGGTGACAACAAGCATGACCAAAAACAATTCAACCATGCATATTCACACAAGGTTATCACTATATGATCCACAATGAATCAACACTAGGGAAAAGTGGATTCTTCCAACCAGGAGAAGTCAAGCACAATACCAAACAGATGCCCAATTGGGGCTATAAACCAAGAACTTCCATTCATCCATTTCAACATACCATAATCATACAAGGTTTGTGCTAATAGGTAGGGGCCCATAACACCCTACCCTTTCTCCCTCTTATCATCTTGAGAAGAGACTCTACACTAGTTGGAATCCAACTAAATAGACTTTTCCCAAAATTGGTCACTTCTGCCCTCTCCAAGGGTGAGTAATACCAAGACAACCATACAAGAAAAATTTCAAAATTGCAAACATAAACATGAAAGGAAATCATCCAAAAATAACATGGTTTTCAAAGCTTCCCAACATACCCACAAACATACAAACATTGAAACAACAACAAGGTAGCATAAGCATGAAACAAGAATGAAATCTGAACAAGGGAAGTGACAATTCCTACTTGCACAAAGAGGTAATGGCAATGAACAAGTTTGAGTAGAGTTTCCCCTTCCTTGCTTCAATCTTCAAAACTCCTCTCTAAATGTAGAGATTGGGTAACCACCTCAACTAGTTCAAGAAAGGCCTCTAAATAAGCCTCAAGCTCAACCACCCAAAAGGATCAATAACTACACCCACCCACCTACAAATCTAGAAGCTCCTAACTCAACCCACCATGGTTAAACACTAAGTGGAGGTGAGATGAGGTAACTCAAGATAACCATTGTCAATTTTTGCACAAAGGCAAAAAGAAACTTTTTGAGTGGCCTCAAAAGTCAACAAAAGGGGCTTAGGGGTTGGAAAAGACCCCTAACCCATACCCATACCCTTTCGGTATAAAAATTTCATGTTTAAAGCCTTAGGAATAGGTTTAGAGCCAAACAAAATCTAGGAAATAATTAGGACCTTCTAATAACTCTAAAATGCAGATTAAGCACTAATTCGGATTAAGGGTGACTAAACTCAATTAAGAACCCAATTAGCAAACTGACATTAGCTTAAATCAACTTAGGTCCATGCGTTACATAGCTAACCCTAACTAGCACGCTAAAGAGCACAAACAATTCATGAGTGTTAGGTGACACGAAAAGAACATAGTTATGAACACTAACATTCACTGAACATAGAAAGAAAATACATACATCTCACAGTATAATACTTGAATTACAAACAACAAGGTTTCCAAAATTAACACATAGAGATCAGTTATATTCCTCCGTAGGGTTTCTTAGCTAAATTATCTACACACTCATTGCACACATCAGTAGTCCCACAAAAATCACATGTACATATATGTATACGTATCAGAAATTCTCATAAATTAAAACATACATCAATAAAGGTTTCTTCATTCTGCTTAATTCTTAACCATTTAAAATCTCTTAAATCAATGTTTCCATCCTACATTCACTAATTTCATCAACATAGATATACATGAAACATTAAATGACAATCATCAAATATATTTGAAAGTAACATCACACAACATGAAATAATATAGTATGTTCTAAGCATCAGATAATGTCTCGACATCTCGTGTCGTGAGTATCAAAATGATAAAGTAACAACTAAGACTATGAAAGGTCAGGGCGAGGCCTCACATCCTCCCCCACTAGGCATGAACTTCCTCTTGGAGTTTATCAAAAGACAAGAGTATTGAGATCACATCTGTGCTGCATCCTCCCAAGAAATCATGACCTTATCGCAACATTCCCACTAGACCATAACTTGGTCCAGCTCTCAACCTCAAGGAGCTAAGGTTTTTCAGGCAATAATATGGATATTCTCTAGTGCTAATTGGCCGACCAAATCCACCTATAGCCTTAATATCTATAGTCTGATGCCTAGTCTGGCAGTTGTCAACCACTGTAAAAACTCTGTGGGACTTGCCCATGTCTCCCACTGTCGGCTCTGAAAAAGCCCCTCTCTGACCACTGGATGACTGTCCCTATGCAAACTCTCTAGCTATATGACCCATGCCACCACAAGCGTAGCATGGCCCTCAGGTATAAGATCATGTATCTTGTGATCCTAACTACTTTGGGCCTCCTAATTTGCTAGACCCACTGTATCCACCTCTGAAAAATTGTTGAGTCTGCACTGACTATGACTGTGGGGTATGTACTTTCTGATCCTGTTGTAACTGCCACTGCTTGGGCTTGGAGCCCTGGTAACCCTATGAGAGTTCCTTCTATTTTTGAAACTGTTGGCCCTTAGAGGACTTGGTGTATAGTTTTGATTCCCTTTCCCAGGGGGTCTCTGTCGAGTAGAGTTTCAGTTTTGAGACCAATCCTGTGATTCCTTTCTACCCTGAGTATCCTCTGCCACTAGTGCTATCTCCACTACTTGTCTGAAGGTGGTAGGGAAGGCCATCTGAACTGGACCCTAAAGTGAGAAATTCAAACCCATGATAAAGCGATGTACCCGTAGTTTCTCATCCTTTATGTATTCCACATAAGGAAGGAGCTCGAGAAACCTGCTCTCATACTGAGCCACTATAAGACCTCTCTGATAAAGAGAATGTAACTCCTCTATCTATTTCTTTTGAAAATGCTCTGACAAGTACCTCTCTTGGAATCTTTCTAAGAATGATTCCCATGTGAGGGTATCCATCCTCACTCCACCTATGATCTCCTCCTGATGCCACCAGTTGGAGGCATCCCCTCTCAACTGATGAACTGTTAGGCATGCCTTTAGATTACTCCCATAGGGTCATAATCCAAAGCACCATTGTAGACTCTGCAACCATGCCTCTGCTACTGTCCCCTCAGTAGAACCAATAAATAATGGTGTCCCAAGTCGAATCAATTCCTTGATATCATCTCTTATATCTCTAGGAGGTTTGTCAAGTGGGGGTCTTCTCTAGTGTATTGACTCACCTTCATGCTCATCTTGCCCCTCTAACGGTCTTGGTGGGGGACTCCTAGTCCTCTCTCTAACTCTGGGCCCGCCTCCTCCGGGTCCCTCTGCTTCTACTACTAGAATCTATTGAACTAGCTGAACTATAGGTACCACTCTCTACTGAACTACACCGATCAAAGTTTGGAGTGCATCAATAATGTCCTAGTTCAGGTTTAGTGGTGGAGGTGGAGGTGGTGGTGGTGGAGGTGGTCCATCCCCCTATCTTGCTCTAATACCTCTCACCCTAAAACCTCTACCTCATGGGTTGCTTCAAGTAACAGGAGGCACCCTACACAATTTAATGTTTAGTTTTAAATTTTAGAAGTGTAAGGGTTTAAGGTTCCTAGTGTTGAAACATGGGCTCTGATACCAAAATCTCATGCCCAAACTACGAGGGAAAAAATACACAAATTTTTATTTTTATTTATTATTATTTTTTTAGGTATAATAAATAAACAACTAAAAGTTTGATATATATGTGTGTGTGTGTGTGTGTGTGTGTGTGTGTGTGTGCAAGGTTAAAGTATAAGTTCTCTACATAACGTCTTAAGTTATAGTCTTAAGGAGGAATTGAATCGTTAAATATGAACTCTCGATACAAATCTGATATCAACAATAGCTAAATTATTATTTTAATTTAAGAGCAATCTATTTTAACTTAGAATGATTAAATCAAATTTTCAAATCTCAAAATACAAAACAATTCTCTAGATGAAAAATCAACAATAAAATTTAATCTAATAATCTCACTTAATTTTACAACCTTTACCAACCTAAAGCATTTCAAGGTAAAATAATACGAACTTTCGATTTAAGAACAATATAACCATTTATAATAAATCTACATAAAAAATAATATGCTACAACTTACTTATTAAATTTACTAATAAACTAACTTAACCAAACTAAATATCTTACCATCTAATTCAACCATTTCTTAAACTATCATACATTAATATCTTAAAAATTAAAACTAAGCATAACTAACTAAAAACTAATGACAGAGTAAAAACTAACATACATTTAAAAATTAATTAAAAGAAATCAAATCTAAATTAATGATTATATCCATAATATCTAACAATTGAATGAATCAAAAATTGAAACTAACTTACATCTATAATTTTAAATTAAGACTAATTGATTTCTTATTATAACCATTACTTAATTAACATTATATCTACTATTGATTTTTAAATTATTTAAGGAAACTTTCTAGATTTAATACTTTTTATAAGCAACCAAACTAATTTATTAACTAACACTTTTTATGAATTAACATATATCTTTAAAACAATTATCATTAAAACAAACATATTAATCAATTAACTAAAATTATTAATATTTAACAAATAACAAATAGTAACTAACATAAAACTTTAATAAATTAACTAACTTAAATACTAACATGCTAAATCTATAACAAATATTAACTTAACTACTTACTAACAAAAAGAATGTAAATTAACTGAACATATGCTAACTACCCTATCTAACTCTATTTCTAACTAATCTAAAATTTTAACCACTAACTTATTTTAAACATTAAATAAAACACAAATTTAAATTTAACAATAAACTACTAACGTACTAATCAACTAAGCTTAGTAACCACTAACCTAACCACTAACTCTATCCTATACTAACCTATAATCTACCCCCCCCCCCCCCACACCCCTACTCTATTCCCAAGACAAGAGGCCTGTGCTCAAGGACAGAGCACTACCCCACACACTTGCATGCTGATGCAGGCCTGTCCCAGCGCAGACCTGATCCCTCCAATGCGTGGGGGGAGGGGGGGGTTACAGAATTCAAATCTTTCTTTTTAAAAATAAAAAATAAAACCTTCACTCACTCCCCAAGGAAAATTGACCCTTGCACCAAGACAAGAGGTGGTGTACAGGGTGACATCACCATGGACTGACGTCTCTGACCTTGCTTCCAAACAAGTGAGCGCCCAATTGGAGAGGAGATGGGACAAGGGTGATGGTGATGTCATCAATCATGATGACTTTGACTTACATAAAAACTTAAAAAAAATTTAATTCCTCCCTCCATACTGACGTCTAAGAAGGAGATAAGGCATTAATGTAATAAAGTTTTATGGGTAACAAATTAGATATTTAGGATATTAAAGACCATTATTAAGTTAATTTAGTTATTCATAATTAATTTATTGATTATTAATTTTGGAATTTAAATATAAAAATAAGGAATCACAGAGAATATTCTCTATTGCGCAAAACTAATTGATTGCCTCTCCCATACAAAAGGCAGAGAGTTTTACTCTCTTGCAACATTTATTTTTTGAAGAAAAATTTTCTAAGTATAACATTTTCAGTTGATTGATAACCAAAGGGGAATAAAAATTTTCTTTTCAAAGAAAATCCGTAAGGACTTATTACAACTTAATATACCAAGAGAATGGATTATCTGTTTGAAATCAATAATGCAAGAATTGTTTGATTCAAATAATCATGCAACCTGAATCTACATCCATGATCATAATTTTCATTTTCAACATAAGGGAAAACTTGAAATTTTACCAAATTGAACATCATAAATTCCATCCTATTTTTGAGATTCATCCATCTAAATTTAAATCATGAATAAATCACATGACAAGAAATTATATTCAAACACCAATTTTATTCGCAAACCTGATTCAAGGGCTCGGCCAGGAAAGAATCAGGAAGAAAACCTGGCTTCATTGCCAATCCAACAAAGTTTGAAATACCAATTTACATAGGATATCAATCCCAATTTTCAACAATATAATTGAATTTTCTTCATGACCCTCATCAAGGGATTCATAACAATTTCTACAGCACATCTCTAGAACAATGGATGGAACATAATTTTGATTAGGTGACAACAATCATGACCAAGAACAATTCAACCATGCATATTCACATGAGGTTATCACTATATGATACATAATGAGTCAACACTAGGGAAAGGTGGATTCTTCCAACCAGGAGAAGTCAAGCACAACACCAAACAGATGCCCAATCAGGCCTATAAACCAAGAACTTCCATTCTTCCATTTCAACATACCATAATTATACAAGGTTTGTGCTGACAGACAGGGGCCTATAAAACCCTACCCTCTCTCCCTCTTCTCATCCTGAGAAGAGACTCTACACTAGTTGGAGTTTGACTAAACAGACCTTTCCCAAAATTGGTCACTTCTGCCCTCTCCAAGGGTGAGTAATACCAAGACATCCATGCAAGAAAAATCTCAAAATTGCAAACATAAACATGAAAGGAAATCATCCAAAAATAACATGGTTTTCAAAGCTTCCCAACATACCCACAAACATACAAACATTGAAACAACAACAAGGTAGCATAAGAATGAAACAAGAATGAAATATGAACAAGAGAGGTGACAATTCCTACCTGCACAAAGAGGTAATGGCAATGAACAAGTTTGAGTAGAGTTTCCCCTTCCTTGCTTCAATCTTCAAAACTCCTCTCTAAATGTAGAGATTGGGTAACCACCTCAACTAGTCCAAGAAAGGCCTCTAAATAAGACTCAAGCTCAACCACCCAAAAGGATCAATAATTACACCCACCCACCTACAAATCTAGAAGCTCCTAAATCAACCCACACCATGGTTAAACACTAAGTGGAGGTGAGATGAGGTAACTCAAGATAACCATGGTCAATTTTCTCACAAAGGCAAAAGGAGACTTTTTGAGTGGCCCCAAAAGTCAACAAAAAGGGCTTAGGGGTTTGAAAAGACCCCTAACCCATACCCATACCCTTTGGGTATAAAAATTTCATGTTTAAAGCCTTAGGAAAAGGTTTAGAGCCAAACAAAAGCTAGGAAATAATTAGGACCAACTAATAACTCTAAAATGCAGATTAAGCACTAATTCGGATTAAGGGTGACTAAACTCGATTAAGAACCCAATTAGAAAACTAACACTAGCTTAAATCAACTTAGGTCCATGAATTACACAGCTAACCCTAACTAGCATGCTAAAGAGAACAAACAATTCATGAGTGTCAAGTGACACGAAAAGAACATAGTTACGAACACTAACATTCACTAAACATAGAAAGAAAATACATACATGTCACAGTACAATACTTGAATTACGAACAACAAAGTTTCCAAAATTAACACATAGAGATCAGTTTTATTCCTCCGTAGGGTTTCTCAGCTAAATTATCTACACACTCATTGCACACATCAGCAGTCCCACAAAAATCACATGTACATATATGTATACGTATCAAAAATTCTCATAAATTAAAACATACATCAATAAAGGTTTCTTCATCCTTCTTAATTCTTAACCATTTAAAATCTCTTAAATCAATGTCTCCATCCTACATTCACTTATTTCATCAACATACATATACATGAAACATTAAATGACAATCATCAAATATATCTGAAAGTAACATCACACAACATGAAATAATATAGTATGTTCTAAGCATCAGATAATGTCTCAACATCTCGAGTCATGAGTATCAAAATGATAAAGTAACAACTAAGGCTATGGAGGGTTGAGGCGAGGCCTCACACATTTCTCTTTAGTCAAGAATTAGATCCCAAACTAGAAGTGATGTTTTCCTTTCAAAATGACATTCAAAATACTTACAATTTGTGGAATCATAGGGAACCCATGACTAATGGAATTCCTCCTACATTGCAACCAACACCTCCATATCCAAGAGAAAATGAAAATCCAACACTTGGTAGAGTACCCTATGTTGGACCACAAAATCAAAACCAAGGAAATATTCCTACAATACTAAAGCATCCTTCTTGGTCAACTAAAAATTAATTGTAATGGAAGAGTTAAAAAAACAAAGTCCAAAATATCATTGTTCAATATACTACAAAATTTCCCTAATTAGAGGTAAGCATAATTGAAGACTCGCGATCATACCAAGGCAAAACCTACCATAGGCCTTCAAAAGATAGTATCACAATGAGTTAACACTTATGAGGTTATGCCTATCATGTATAAGGACAACTTAGTCTTAGAATTTTTGGAAGAAACCTCCACAATTGTCTCATAGATTCAAGAGTTTTGTACAATGTCATGCCACTTTCAATAGCTCAAAGGTTGGGAATCACTCCTAAAAATATGAATTAGATATTAATTCAACTAGATAAAATGGAAGTAAAATTTATTGGGGTATTGAAAGATGTTTGAATACAATGAACTGCAGACCCCTGAATCCAAGATATCATAGTGATACATGTAGTAGAAATTCTAGAAACATACAACTTGTTGCTAAGTAGAGAATGGACCCGATGCCTAAGGGGATGGATCTCAACTGATTTTACCCATTTTTGGTTACTTTAGAAAGGGTTGAATAATAATATCAAGATAGACACTCATCCAAAATTTAAGACAATGATTAAAAAATACAATGCCTTGAATGAAGTAGCATTTATTCAATCAAACTTAGGTCCTTATAAGGTGATGGCTCTTAACATAACTCTAGTTAAAATAATAGACAATTTTAATGAAGAATCACTAAACCTTACCCTAGGAGAAGAGATTATAACTCAATTCATAGATAGCATGGTTGCAAATTTGAAATTCTTAGGAGAAGAAGCAGACCCAAACATTTTACTGCTATGATTTTTTAGGTTAGACAAAGTAAGTCACTTATAAATTGAGTGCTCACATTGCCAATAAAAGATTGATTGTGTAAAAACTCATATAATGCACTTAAAAAATGATCAAACTCCAAGTGAAATACCATAAGTAAATTTGAGTCCCATGAGCATGTCTAAAGTCATGGGTAATGATGAAGAGGAAAAAGAAGATCTAAATGCATCATATAATGACACCTCTCCAAATGGTGCAGCTTTGTCTTCACCTCCACCAGGGATGATTAAAGTCCTAAGGAGAAGACACTTTGTAAAAGGTCAAGGTTGGACCTTGGTACTTGTTTATCCTAAGTAAAATCATAGAATTAATTGGGAAAATTCAAGATAAACAATAGAAACAGATGATCCCCATATCAAAGATAAAAAATGGAAACTCACCAAGTCTACCATGTGAAAGAATGCAATGGGTCTTGAAAAAAAAATCCTTCAAAGTTCAAGTGAAAGAAAAGCTTCAAACAAATAAATACAAGTCAAAAAATTTGAAAGAACAATTGACATGGAGACTCAAGTTTGATGGCTCTAAATGGAAATTAGGAGCTAGTGTAGGTATTAATCTAATTAATCCAAAATGTTGGTCATTTTATGTTTCATATTGTTTACAATTTAGGTGTACTAACAATGTTGTAGAATATGAAGCCTTGATCTGTAGACTTCTTTTTGCATTAGAAAAGGATGTCAAAGCTCTCATAATTGAAGGAAATTCTCGATTGGTGATTAGAGAAGTTAAATCAATTTACTCTTACAATGATAGAAGACTACTTGCTTACAGATAAAGGGTTTGGGACTTGATGGAAGATTTCAAAACCCTAAACATAAGGTTCATTCCAAGAAGGAGGAATATGGTAGTCAATGCCCTTGAAATTTTAGCCAGTGCATTATAGCCCACTAAAAGTAAAAAACTCAAAAGGTTTTCAGTTGAACTAGTGGTTTCCCCAACTATTCCAAAAAACATTACTAACTTTCAGGTCTTCCAAGATGACCAACACATTCTTGAGTTCATCATGTGTAATGGTCTTTTAAAAGGAAAAGGGATTGACAGTACTCTCGATAACAAACCTAAGGATGATGAAGTAGAAGATGAAGATGGGATTATAAATTTGAAGACTAATACTATTCCTAAGGAGATGGTAGAGTTGGAACATATCTTTGACCAAGATGAATTATCTTGTAATAAGAGAATGGTTAAAGAAAAGGGGATTGAAAAATGTGATTCACATAATCTAGGCATGAAAGAAGACCCTAAGTTGGTGAGAATTAGAAAGGTATGTAATCCTCAAGAACGAGAAATTATGCTTCAATTAGTTATAGAATACAAAGATGTCATTGCACAAAGTTATGAAGAACTCAAGACATATAATCTTGACATTATTACTCATGATATCATGTAGAAGCCTGATGATAAGCATTTTTGTCAAAGACATAGAATGGTGAACCGCATTATCAAGCCATTAATAATGAAAGAGGTCCAAAAGTTTCTTGATGACAAGATTGTCTTTCTAATATGATATTCTACATGAGTTGGTGACTTGGTGCCAATAAGGAAAGCTCTTGGAGAAATTATCCTTTGTGTAGACTTTCACAATTTGAACCAAGCATCCTAGAAAGATTACTACCATTTTCCTTCACTAGATGAAGTACTAAAAATTGTGAGTGGATCTAAAATGATATCTTTTATAGACAAATATTTAAGATATAATCAAGTGATGGTAGATGAGGAAGACAAGTTAAATAATGCATTCATTAAAAAAATGGGGAACCTTTGCATATAGGAGAATGCCCTTTGGATTAATCAATGCAGGAGATACATTTCAAAGAGAAATGGATGAAGCATTCAAAGGGCTGATAAATAAATGGATAGTTATCTATATAGATGACCTAACCATCTTTTCAAAAGACTAAAGTTCTCATATTGCTGATTTGAGACAAGTTTCCAACTGATGTCAGAGATATGACATATACCTTAACCCTAATAAATGTTCATTTAGGGTAAACAAAGGAAATCTTTTGGGGTCACATTATCTATGAAGTTGTGATATCCATTGATCCTAAAAGGATAGAAGAAATTCTAAAGTTGGAAACTCCCCATAGTCCCAAAGAGCTTAAATCTTTCTTTGGAAAGATTACTTTTGTGAGAAAGTTCATTAGTGAGTTCTCTGAGATAGTTTGCCCCCTCAATGACTTGTCAAAGAATGGAGAAAAGACTGAATGGGTTCCTCAAATCAAGAAATCTTTCAAAAATATCAAAGTAGCTATCTCCATGGCTCAATTACTTTTAAGTCTAGATTATGAGTTGCCTTATAAAATCTATTCTTTTTCTTTAGAACATTCATATGCAAGGATTCTCACACAAAAGAAAGATAAAGAAGATGAGAGACCTATCACATTCATGAGTTGTTTGCTAAAGAATATTGAATTGAACTATTCCAATTTTGACAAATAATCATTCTCCCTGATAAAGGCAGTAAATAAATTTCTCCATGACATACTCAAGAGAAAGGTATATGTTATTGTATCAAATCCTATAGTCAAATCATTACTGATGTAGAATGAATTAAGTGAAAGAAGAGGAAAATGGAAAGCCATATTACAAGAGTTTGATTTGGAAGCTAAATGAATGAAGCTAGTAAAAGAACAAGGGCTAACCAAAATGATAGATGATAATGAGAACATGATTGAAAATGAAGAATAGATCATAGTGTCTCAAGTGGATGTTGATGAAGAAATAATCATAGACTTTTAGTATCAAGATATTATCTACTACCTCCTATAGAATTGATACCCTCACTCGATGCATTATTCTCAACACAGAGGTCTCAAGATGAAATGTGAATCCTACATACTTCAAGATAGGAAAATTTATAAAAGGAACTATGAAGAAATTTATTTGAAATATTTGGGACATGATAGAGCAAGAGAAGTATTAGAAAAATATCATTATAAGTACAACACTAGACATGGATAGATAGAAGCTATGACCCATATGATTTTAATATTAGGTTACTTTTGGCCTACAATTTTCCAAGATACATTTTAACATGTACGCTCTTGCCACACTTGTCAAAAAGTGCCAACAGGGAGAGACACTTGACTATGCCACTACAACCAGTATTTGAGGTACACCCTTTCTCTAAGTGGGGGTTGGACTTTATTGGAATAGTAAACCCACTATCATCAATGGGACATATGTTTGTTCTTATAGCTACAAATTGTTGTACACATTAGACTAAAGATAAAACTTTTCAAAATTTTAAAACAAAAGTGGCTACTGATTTCTTAGAAGAACATATTATGACTAGGTTCAAAATGTCATTTTTGTTGGTATGTGATATTGGGTCATCTTTTGTGTCAATTTTTCTTACTTAATGGGAATTTCACAATCAATTTATAGTCAAGTTCTCATATAATTACTATCCCCAAGGGAATGGTGTGGTCAAGTCCACCAATAAGAACTCAATCAGAATGATAAAAAACTTGCTCTTGGAGAATCCAAAAGATTGGCACACTCAATTGAAGTAAGCATTATGGACAAATAGAATCAAGATTAAGAACTCTTTGCAAATATCCCCATATCTACCTGTCTATGGATAGGAACTAGTATTCTCAATTAATCTTAAGATTTTAATGTTGAAATTTATGAGAGCGTATGCTGAGGATGCTGACAGAGTTTAGATCAGATTGATGAATCTCTTGAAATTGGATGAGAAAAGGACAACAAATTTAGAGTACATTTCAAAACATCAAGTTGTCATAAAGCATGAGTTTTACAAGTGAACCATGATCAAATCTTTTAGAATTTCAGACATTGTTCTTCTATGGGAAAAGGGTAAAAAAAACTAGGTAGTCATACCAAGTTTCAATGCTTGTGGATTAGTCCTTATTAGATTGTGGAGATTTTGGGAGAAAATACTTTTAGGCTAAGTTCTTTACAAGGGGAATTGGTTCCATTTTCAGTCAATGGCCAGCTTTTGAAACATTATTTCAAAGCCTAAAAAAAATTTAAATTTTTTTTAAAAATAAATAATAATTTTCCACAAGTGTTTTTACTTTTATTTGCGTGATTTCTTTTTAAGTTATGTTTATCATTTCTTGTTAGTCTAGGGGTTAGGTGTAATCAAGATCCTTTCTTGATGCATACAAATAGATCACCCCATTTGGTTTTGACTATAGGGAAGAATCTTTTTTTGTCAAAGCATTCAAATGATTTTGTTTCTTGTACCAACTAAAAAAGGGTGTTTATTGTAGTTGTAGAGGACTTCTAGTCTTAAAATTAGAATCACAAATTAATAGCTCTCAACACTTTACAAATTTAGGAATTGATTATCTAGGTGTTTTCAAATCCATGTTGACCATAACAAGGGATAATTCAAAACTTTCTAGTTCAACCAAAGGGTCTCTTCAAAGAATTGCTAAAATCACTATTTGACATGAGAGTTTCCCAGAAGTTCATTAAAAGAGGAATGCAAGAGTTATCAACTAAAGAACATATATGGAAGACAACACCAATGGCTTGGCCACACAGTCTAAGAATGGTTAGGGTAGGAAAAAATAAAATCACAAAAGGTGTTACATCTAAAGATTCAAAACAATTGCAAAATGTAATCAGATAGAGGGATATGTACTCCAAAATCACTATTCTATTCCATACAATAAATGAAAAAACATCAAGGAAGAATCAAGTGGAAACACACAAGATCCACAAAGCAAGTTAAATAAGATTACCAAAGACTCAAATGAAAGAATTGATAACTCGCCAAGAACCCTCAAAATATATTCTCTCGTCTAGTTAGATAGTGATGAATAAATAGGTTTAAGAGGACTCCTAATGAATGGATTGGTGTAGAAATTTTTTTTCTCCAAGTTGCTAGATACTAATGATAGACTACATATTGAGACATCAAAGGAAATTGAAACACTAAACACACACTAAGCCTAAAAATCTAAGATTTTGAAGTTTTGACTTCCATAAGACTTGAAAACTTCTTGAAATATTCAAAACCTAGTTTTCACTTGACACATGTTTGAAGAATGCTTTCTGATGAAGAAATTCCTTTTTCATTTCTTCTTTCTTTTTTGGGACAATTTTTGTGGTCTCACAATGCACTCTACTCTATTTCAAGTCACAAAATAGGGACCCCCTAGTTTCAAAATTCCCTATGATGCATCTAGTCTAAAGCCTCAATCATTTAGGACCCTTCCCTAGGTTTAGGTCAAAACCTAGTCCTCAATTAGGCACTATTGAATAGGTTTAGAAGACTTAAAAATCAATTTTGAGGGGGAGAGATTTTCATCTCTAAGTTAGGTGTGCACTTGTGCACCTTTAAGAGGTGTGCACCTATGCATCCTTTGGAGTGCACACATGTGTACCCCCTTAGGGTGTGCCTGTACATTGGGGTCTATAAATAGACCCTAACCTTCCCCATCTTCCCTCACTTGTCCCTTTATTTGTAGTTGCACCTCCATACCTAGAAGTTCTTCATAATTGTGATATTTTTCATATCCTCCCCACTAGACTCCAAGGTAAACAACACACCTCTTGTAGGTGTGCACATGCACATGTGTACAACATACCTTTAAAAGGAAAAAAATAAAAAAATAAAAAATGGCTAAGTTCCCCCTCCTTGCTTCAATATAATGCATTGGTGTGCATGTGCATAGTTGTGCACATGCACACCTCACAAGGGTGCACAGATGCACTAGTGTGTAACTACACACTTTTCCATCTCAAGTGCAAATGAGGTGTGTACTAGTGCACCCTGTGTACCTGTGTAGGTGCATTATTGCACAAAACTAGCTTTAGGGGAGACTTTTCATAGGTTTTTGCTAGTTTGACTAGTTTTGACCCAAATTCTCTTTAGCTGGGTTCTAATTAAGTCTCATTTTTTTTCTTTTGACATCTATAGACTAGTGTTTCCTTCTTTTATGTGGATAAAATGAAATCATCATCATCTTTCATGGTATAGAAAATGGAACTAAAACCCATTGCATTTAAGTATGAAGGAGCTCCCATGAAATCTATGGAACAAACTAAAGGAGAGGTCGACAATAATATCTGCATTGATCTAGATTAGGTTGGTGAATGTTACTTCACACTCCACATTAGTTAAATCTTCTGAATCTATTATGACATTGGCAGAACATTATGTGATAGAGGAGGTCATGAAGAGTGTCACAAGAGAGATAGTCCTAGACCTCTGACCATGTAATAAAGAGAAATTATTCCACCTCCTTAGGGTAGACTAATACCTCCAAATATCCTATGATGGAACAAATAGGTGGTACAAAGAGAAGGAGAAAGGGGCAAAGGAATTGGAACAAACCTCATTCTTGATTGATAGGACACCTCTAGGCTGAAGAGTAGGAAAAATAGACATGACCTAATGGTATATGAAGGATGGCATTGGATACTTGATTGTTCTCCTTAGTAGAGAAATGGGCCTTCTTGTAGCTAGTCACCTACAAATATGAATGGTTCATTTCATTAAAACCATAAGGTCCAAAAAGATGCCTATTTATTGGGCCACTATCCTAAGTGACAACTTGGATAAGTAGTTAGTCATGGTCAAGACAAACCCTCGCTCCTACATGGCATCACACATTGGGTACCTACTAGAATCAATAACCACTAACTATCTAGGGTTATATAGGAAGAGAAGCATGCAACATGGAAATGCTTGGCCCTATGTGGTTTACCCACAATTGGTGAAGAAGAATCTCCCATTACAAAGTGTGGAATACTAGGTAGTCAATGATGGATTCATTTTTGCCATCATTAGGTTTATAGAAGGTGATTATGCTAAAAAAATGTTAGTAGAGGTAGTAACAAGAATAACTAAAGTAGGAGCCTACTACATTCAATTCAAGAAATTCACATATCTCTATGTAGATGGTACTCTTTGATGACATGAAGAAATAGAAGTCTTTTTGGCCCTTTTTGTGAACATTTTTCTATAACATACTGAACTTTATCATCTTTGAGTATAAATGTTTTGAACTTTTGATGTATAAAGTATGGATATAAGGCATAAAAATGATAATTGGAGTTATATCTAGAAATGTGTTCAATTTTTTATGAAAATATTTTTTCATGAATGTTTGATATGGGTAGATCTTCCTACAGCTAAAGATATTGCAAAAACTATTAGTTGAATAATTACTGCCTTTTCTTTATAAACTAATAAATGTAAATAAATGTTTGTAGGAAGTCTTATGTGTATTAAATGTTGATCAAAAGAATATAAGTTGAGTAGGAGTTAATAAAAAACAAACTGTGAAGGAATAACACTAAGGCATTGATGGTATTAAAGAGAAGCGTTATAACACTGTTACAATTGGAGACTTAGCGACAAAGTCAGAAGGGACCTAATAAAGTGGCTAAGAAAGGAAGTGAGCATCAAAGTGATTAGTTAAACATGCAACACATGATACCTGGATTCATGGAAGTTATTTAAAGTCAGATAAAAGAGTAGATCTAGCATTTGCTATGATCTATATTTGTGGAGAATTTAAGAGATAACTGATGTCTTTACAACTGCATGCTTATAGTCTTAAGTTGTAACTGACTTTCCTTTATGAGGGAATCATAATTATAGGAGTGTTTTTTTTCCTTTCTTTTAAATAAGACCTCGTCTGTATCTATGAGGTTAGGTAGTGAGTAGATAGACAGAGTTGATAGACATCTTGTTGTTTTTCCCAAGTTATTGTAATACTGCATATTTGAATGAATACATGACCTTGCTGAGTTTCTACACTTTTATCTAAGGCTATCTTTCCTCCATTCTTCCATGGGGGCCCATGCAGAAGGTAGAGTTTACTTTAGTAAGTAGGAGTTAGACTCAATTTTCTAAGTTAAGATTAGAACTGTTGTTCCTGCAGCCACTAGAAATAGAACCAGTCACTATTCCTACAGTAGTAGGTGCATAGATGTATGGTTAAATAATTAGAATTCACTTCCAAGTACTTGATATTTTTCTTTCCTTTGGATAAACTATGTTTCCTTAATGGTTATTGCATTCAACATAGTAGTTACTTTTAGCGAAAACTAGAGCATATACTTTGTAGACATCACCTCAAGTTCACGCTCCTGGATTGACATTTAATGAAGATCAACATAGTACTTTGGTAGTAAGGGATGTCCAATCCTATAACTAAAAAGTTTTTATATTGATTAGACATATTTTTGGTGTCATTTTCGAGGATGGTGTGAGTCTAGTATTCACTATTGAGTCACTTAGTTTCATTTTTAGCATTTTTGAATGCATAGGAGAAGAGATCACCTTGGAAGATTTCTTCCCAACTTCAATCAAGAAGATGCTTTTTATCTTGACCCTAAATAAAGAGAAGAGAGAGAAGAAATAAAAGAAGAACAAGAACCATTTGAGAACATATTTGCAGAAGTATCAAAATAAGTACAATCACCAACCACATCTAAAGAATCCTTCCATTTGAATAATCTTTTTGCTAAGCCAGAATATCAAGATAATCCATTAGCTCTAGCCATTTATCAGCCACCACTAGGACATCCACAAATGGTAGCAGGTCAGCCTACCTTTCCCTTTCCAATATCTCCTCAACAAGGAAACCAAAATCTAAAAAATATACCCTCAGCTCCCCTAGCCAAATTCTATGGCCTTATTACTGAAGATCCAAAAACTTTTCTCTTTGAGTTTGACATCCTTTGTCGAAGTTATGACTACACAACTAATTCCTATAAGCTAAAATTGTTTCCATCAACTCTCAAATAAGCTTCTTTGAGATGGTTCATGAGTTTAGGTGCCAATGCTATGATATATTGGCCAACTATTAGTACCCTATTCCTTAATAAATATAAAAAATATTGCAAAGGCCATGATTTGAAAGGAGATAATATTTTTAAAATGTCACAAAAGGAGGATGAGACTTTGGAGGACTATGTTGCCTAGTTCATGTTTAACCTACAATGCAACACACAAACTAAGCTGAACAAGGAGTCCCAAAAGCATCTCTTTCTTAAAGGAGTGCATGATAGGAGTATGGAAGCTTTAGACTTAATGGCTGGAGGTGACATTACATAGAAGATGTGGGCTGAAATCCAAAATATTTGTTTGAACTGTTTTAGAGAAACAATAAAAAAAGGATGAGGTTTGAAGGACTTACTCCAAAAAACTCCTGGGGCGGGAGTATCTAAGACAAAACTATCAAACCTCTTGTCAAATTTCAAGCAAGACATCATTAATGATGTTGCTACACAATTGGGCACCATGCAAGCACGAAGGAAGAAGGAGGATGTTGATAGTATGTTGGCAAAATATTGCCCCCATTGCAGAGAAAAGAAATGCAACTGCCAATGTAAGCCTATTGCTAACTTGGAATCATAGCATGTGCCTACTGAATTCAAAGTAATTGATGAAGATGGGGAAGTCCTCTATGTTTCTCAACAAAGGTCATGGGCTCCAAGATCAGGTATTCATCAAGACCGACTCCATAATTATAGTGGTAATAGCCAATGGCAACAACAACATGGTAACTATAATAATTGGCAGGAGCCTAACCAAGGGTGGAAACAACCTAACCAAGGTTGGTAATAGTCTAATCAAGGGTGGCAGTAGCCTAACCAAGGTTGGCAGTAGCCTAACCAAGGTTGGCACCAACCTCACCAAGGTTGGCAACAACCTCACCAGGGTTGGCAACAAAACTAGAACTGGCAGCAGCACCAACATCAACTAGCCTTGACTCAACCTCCTCAACAACAAGCCTTAATGCCTCCTACAACCAATACAACCCCTCCAAAATAGCCAAAGTTACTTGTACAACCTGCACCTAATCCTAATAGTACAAAACCTTCATCCCAACAACAAAGTTATTCCATCACCCTGAATGATATCTATCTACAATTTGGAACAACACTTGTCTCACCTCAGTAGCCCATTATGACAAAAATAGATGATACAAATGCTGAGTCAGTTCAAGAACCTACCACCATTGTTTCTCCTATAGCCAAGACACCACCATTTCTTAGTAGGTTAATAGAGCAAGTTCTGCTAAGTGAAAATCAAGCTGCACTAGATTTTCTAGAGCAACTCAAGAAAATGATGGTAAAAATTCCCTTGCTTGATGCAATAAAGGAAGTACCTATATATTCAAAAACCATCAAGGAAACTTGTGTTAGAAATATAGGAAAGAAAAAGAAATACCAAAAGACTATCCATGCCCTTGGGTAGCTTTCTGATCTTATGCTTGATAACTGCAAAATGCCTAAGTATGCAGACCCTAGAAGCCCAATAGTGACCCTCACCATTCAAGGAGTGCAAGTGCATAATGTTGTAATAGACCTAGGAGCATCCATTAATGTAATGACCAAGGAAGTAGTGTTCAAATTAAGCATCATTGGTCTTAGGAAAACACCAACAATCTTGCAACTAGCAGATAGTTCTACCACCATTTCTAATGGTATGCTCGAAGATATTACTGTAACATTACATTCATGGGAGTATCCAATTGATTTTGTAGTACTCTCTCCAAAAAAAAGTATTGGGGGATATGATATCATTCTAGGATGACTATGGTTAGCAACAACAGATGCTTATATTGCATGTCGATCAGGGAAAATAACTATTTCAGATGGAACAAAACTAAAAATTTAACCTTGTATTCTCCTACTCAGCCTTTACTGCAGGATGATCAAGTTGTCTAGCTAAATATTGATGACTCTGATATGGACATATATTCTATTCAACAATTGACGATGATCTCATGGGACTCATTTTTAAACATTAAAGAAGAAGATGATGTCATTTCTTCTATCATACTGAATGATTATGGAACACAACCTGAGACATCTTCTAAATAAGAATGTGTCTTAGAAAGCATTCTACCTTTACCTATTGAACTTAATTATTCCAAGTCTGCATAGCTTATGCATTCGCTCCTACCACATGAGATAGATTCACAACCAATTGTGTAAATTTAAATGGCTGAAAAAATAGTCAAAATAGCAATCATTCCAAGAAGAGAATTAAATATAAGCAAGTCCTTATCTCAGGCACAACATCATAATACCCTGTAGCTGTTACAAAAGCACTAGGATGCTTTTGTTTGGGAGTATATAGATATGAAAGGTTTGGATCCTGCATTCTGTACCCATAGGATTTATATCAGTCTGGATTGCAAACCTATGAGACAACCTTAATGTAAGATAAACCCAGCATTAAGGAATATTGTCAAAAATGAATTGCAAAAGCTACTCAATGTTGGCTTCATATATCCTATTTTAGATAGCCAATGGGTGTCATCATTGGTTATTGTTCCAAAAAAAGGAGGAAAATGGTGAATCTACATAGATTATAGAGAACTTAACTCGGCTACCAAGAAGGATCATTTTCCATTTCCTTTTTTCGATCAAGTTCTTGACAATCTTGCATGAAAAAATTAATTTTCATTCTTGGATGGGTTCAGTGGCTACAATCAAATCTAGATAGCACTAGAGGATTAGGACAAGACCACATTCACATATCCATGGGGAACATTTCCTTATGCTATCCTACCATTTGGTTTGTGCAATGCACCTGCAACTTTCCAAAGAGTTGTTATTAGCATTTTTCTGACATATCTGCAAATTGTTTGGAAGTGTATATGGATGACTTCACCACATATGGACAAACATTTGAAGAAGCCAACGAGAACTTGGACAAGGTTTTAAAAAGATGTAAAGACTACAATTTGTCTTTAAATAGTGAAAAGTGTTTTATGATGATGCAAGAAGGAGTGGTGTTGGGACACTTTATTTCCCCTAAAGGAATTGAAGTAGATCTAGCAAAAATAGAAGTCATACGCATATTGTCTATACCAGCTAAATTGAAAGAAGTTAGGAGTTTTCTAGGACATACAAGATATTATTAGCATGTTATCAAAGATTTTAGTCAAATAGTAGCACCTTTATATAAATTGCTTCGAAAAGATGCAGAGTTTGTATGGGATTCAGAGTGTACAAAAGCTTTCTTGCAACTTAAGGAAGTCCTCTCAATAGAACCAGTGCTTCGAGGACCAAATTGGGAGTTACCTTTTCACATACTCATAGATGCTTCAAATCATGCCATTGGAGCAGTACTTGGCCAAAAGATAGATTCAATAGAACATGCAATTTACTATATCAGAAAAAATCTTCAAGGAACCGAGTATAACTACACTGTGATAGAGAAAAAACTTCTTGCCATAATTTATGATCTAAATAAATTCATACATTAAATTATAAGATACCAAATATTTGTACATAAAATCACTCTGCTATCAAATATTTAATGAACAAACTAGCAATCTCTGGATGATTGGCTTGATGGTTGTTACTAATGAAAGAATTTGACATCACCATTATTGACAAGCCAAGAAAAGCAATTGTTGTAGCTGATTTATCATCTCATCTTCAAACACTTGATGATCTTGTAGCCATAGAAGATAGCTTTCCTGATGAACATCTCTTTCTTTTGTCAGCACAAAACCCTTGGTATGCTGACATTGCCAACTATCTAACTACTGGCAAAACTCCCCCACATTTCTCTACAAAAGAAAAATGATTGTTGGTAGAAAAGAGTTTTAACTTCTCATGGATCTCAGGGTTCATGTTTTATACTGGGCCAGACCAGGTGACACAAAGGTGTCTCCAAGAAGATGAAACATATGATGTTCTTCATGCTTGTCATGATGAGCCCTGTGGTGGTCACTTTGCTAAAAAATAGACTACATTAAAGATCCTGAACATAGGTTATTATTGGCCTACACTTCACAAGGATGTGGCTCAGTATACAAAAAAATGTGATAAATGTCAAAGAATGGGTTGATCGACAAAAATGGGTGAAATGCCCCTGCAGCCATAGATAGTAGTAGAACCATTTGATAAATGGGGAATTTATTTTGTTGGCCCTATTGAACCACCATCAAAAGGTAAAAGTTACATACTAGTTTCCACTAATTATGTTACAAGGTGGGCTGAAGCCAAACCCATGAAGCATCCTCGTGACAATAAAGTTGCAAAGTTTCTATACGAATGTATCTTTACCAAATTTGGTGTTCCAAGAGAATTACAATAAGATCAAGGGCCTCAGTTTACATCTAATTTGATAGTAGCACTCATGGAGGAGTATAAAATACAACATGGCAAATCATCTCTGTATCATCCATAGGCCAATGGATAGGTAGAAGTGACAAATAGAGAGCTGGAACATATACTCACTAAAATAGTGTCTTTGCATTGAAAAGATTGGGTAGCTAGACTTCCTAAAGCCTTATGGGTGTATAGAATATCATGGAAATCCACTATTGGGTTTACACCTTTTCAACTCCTATATGGGAAGACAACTATTATGCCCATTGAATTTGAACATAAAACTCTGCAGACAGCTTTGGAACTTGATATTACCCTTCCTACAACACAACAGAATTGTATTTTGCATCTCAATGAATTGGATGAATGGCAAAAGTTAGCTCTTCATAACACATAATTAATTTAGATTCAATGAAAGCAATGGCATGAAAAATTTATTAAAGACAAAGAATTCTCTATTGGTGATAGGGCGCTCCTGTATGATTCACGATATCAGCATCACCAAGGAAAATTTCAAACTTGATGGCTTAGTCCCTATGAAATCATTGCAATTTTTAACAATGGAGCAGTTCAACTGTCAACAATTGATTTGGTCAAATTCAAACTCCCAGTTAATGGGCATCGCCTGAAGTTATATCATAAACTAGCAACCCGGGAAGAATTTCTTCAATAGTTCACCACAACAGAAACATCTCTTCCTATAGCCACTTTGTCTGAGTTTTCCACTCAAACACCTACAACCCCTTGAATTTATTTTCAAGGCCTTCATAATAAAAATTTTGCATTCATGCAAAATTCATTTCTTTTCCATCTCATTCCATCCCACCTTCTTGTCTTTCCTTTATCATGCCATCTCACTTTCTTTCTCTCATATAGTACTACTCAGACTATCCTTCCTATCGCACCTCAAGTTAGTCACTCTTGACCCCTTTGCATTTATTTAATTTATTATTTATTTAGAAAAACATGTTATTTTGATTTTCAAAATTTGCAATCTTTACGATCTGGTTGGACCCAATCTCTACTAGGTTGGGGGGTGGGAAAATTGAAATTATAAATGCAAATCAAGGAAAGAAATCATGAATGCAAATCAAGGAAATCTTAAGTTGGCATGTAGGATGTATGGGGAAGGGTCATTTCAATAATGAGCTGGTGTTCCTTTGTAATTTCAAAATGTGTGAAATAATATAAAGAAGACTAACCTTTAAATCATGATTTCACATAACCCCTCATTAATATGGCATATGTTTTTGAGCATGATCTTTATCCTTATTATGGTTTGGTGATTAAAATGTCCTCATGAAGTACTGAAGGATGTGATGTTTGGAAAGTATTGAAGTATTTCTTTTTAAAAATTTCCCTTTGTTGAAACTCTTGTAGCCATCTCCACCCATACTCTCAAAATCACTTGCAGTAATTTTGCCTGTAATAGCATTTTTTTTGAAAAATATGGGTGGAGAACCTCAGTGGAATGAACCAGAAGACCACAGAGTCTTACTAGTAGACCCAACAATATGTAGTTTTTTTCAACAACAAGTTTGGCTAGCTTACTGTCTCAGTTTGAAGCATTTTGATCAAGAAATTTCACTCCAATTTCATAATAGATTAAGGGGTGGATATGTAACTATTAAGGGCATTTAGATAGAATTCACCGAAGAAGTGGTGGTAAAAGTTCTTGGTTTTCCCACAAATGGAGAATGATGGATAGAGGAAATGGATGCACAACAAGAAAAAGAGCAATTCTTAGTACTTGGAGATCCTTAGTAGGAGGAAAATAAAAAGCAAGGTACATTACAATTATCTCTCCCTCTACAATTCATCCACCTTGCTGAATTTATCATAAGGTATTCCTATTTGCATGTTGTTCATTTCAAAATTTTAAGTGGTTTGCAACATGGTGATTGTCATGTAAATCTCTCAAGTTTCCTTTATAATATTATCAAAAGGCAAGCTACCTATCTACAACAAGGAAAAACCCAATCCGTATCCCACCATTGCTTAATTAAGGCTATAATTGAAAGGGAATTGACTAGGCACCACTTGGGAACATGGAAGGATTTTTTAAAACTCATGAAAGGTGGACCTAAAGGGCAAGGAATGGGGACAAGAGAGAAAACTGTTGTAGGAGTCAAGAAAGTAGTATATAGAATGACTCAAGAAGATTTGGCTTCTACCTCTGTACCTAAAACTAAGGAAAATTCCACCCACAAGAGCCTCAACTTCTAGAAAGAGAAAATCACACATAGTTGCTATAGAGGAAGGTTTAGAAGAAGTATCTCCAGTATCATAAGAACCTACACTCAACCTGAATAAAGGGAAATCCATCGATAAGGGCAAGAAACTAATTTCTACCCTAATTTCTATTCCATGACAAGTCACCAGAATGTCTGGGGTAAATTTGAGAACTAAACTTCTTGCGCCACCTATTAAGCCTTCTATACCACCTATTGATGCTGAAACTCTAGTACCTACACCTGCACAATCACTAGAGCACACATCACCTACTCTTAAACATGAAAATGATCTTGAGGAAATTCTCGCAAAGAAAAATAGCCCTATTAATGTTGATAGTGACATGGAGTCTTTAGAGGAAATAGTGTTTGGGTTTGAATGGCCAACAGAGGAAACTGATAATCTACCACCAAAAGAATATCCATTTGTTGTACAAGAAATGGTTCAGGAAATTGTTGAAACATTTCAAGTTAAAATGACTATTGCACCCTATCCTAAAGTCATTGTCCCTTCAGAAAAAGTTGATAACATTGTTGCCTATCAAAATAATAGCTTTGTTGAACGTCAACATTCTCAGGATGACAACACTGCTAATCACCATTATTTTGAGCACCACCTTGAACATTATAGACCTATTGTCCATCATCATACACCACTAGAAATTTCTACTCTATTAATAGCTAGCTTTAGTTTTTACCAACAATTTCAATGGGAAAAAAAAAATTGGGACCTGTAAAGGAAGCAATTGCTCAAAACTATTAGGGAACAAGCATAGCAAATTGAAGAGAAGGATAGTGAAATTATGGTCCTGCAGAAATGTGTCACAAAGATTATAGAGCTCATTCAAGAGCTTGTAAATTGTAGGTCACCATCTCCAGTTTACACACTATTCCTAAAGGAGCAAATGATTAATTTTCAATTGTCTCAAATTACTCGAGGTTGAACCCTTCCTTGCACACTCCCCAAGAATTCTATGCAGAATTCAAATTAGTTCCAATGACTTTGTAGAATCTCCTCTGTGAGTTATATATTCATAATCTTGTTGTTCCAAATGATAAAGATTGGAATTCATTGTTATATGTGGGAGATGTATAGTTTAGGGCAGTTATGTCATGGATGCAAAATGAGATTAGTCGAGAGAACCAAGATGCTCCTTATAGGGAAAAGGAAATGTTTGAACCATTGTACATTTGGCTAGAGGTGCAAAACACTCATAAAGTATTCTTCAATTGGCTTTCTGTTAGCAATAACCAAAGTGATGCTGCCAAAATTCACCTTGTCCATGAACAGGCATTTCTGGATTGGGAACAACATTTTTCTGCAAATACCCTTGATGCTATATAAGCCTCCCTTCAAAGATGGATTTGACTGCTAGAAGTTTTGAAAACAAGGGAGTTGCACTCTCCTTAAAATTTGGAGTTGGCCATCAGCAGGATGCCTAGGTATATGATGTTATGTAGAAGTCAAAAAAATTATTGGGTACCTCTTCATTTCCAACCACCAATACTCTTGCATCCTATGCTTGGAAAGTATGATTCATTTGTTGAATATAACATGATTATTGAATAAAAGAAATAGGAAAGGTTCAAACAAAATCATGGATATTTTAATTTTAGAGCTCATGAATCAGGGAAGAAAATCGCCAATGATCTCAAGCTATGGATGAGGATCAGATACCTATAGATGCTGAAGGGACCAACCTCAAGATGGTTGGGGGGAAAATGATGACATGAAAAAATAGAAGTCTTTTTGGCCCTTTTTGTGAACATTTGTCTATAACATACTAAACTTTATCATCTTTTAGTATAAATGTTTTAAACTTTTGATGTATAAAGTATGGACATAGGGCATAAAAATGATAATTGGAGTTATATCTAAAAAGAGGTTAATTTTGTGATAAAAATCTTTCTTCATGAATGTTTGATATGGGTAGATCTTCCTACAGCTGAAGAGATTGCAAAAATTGTTAGTTGAATAATTAATGTCTTTTCTTTATAAACCAATAAATGTAAATAAATATTTGTGGGAAGTCTTGTGTGTATTAAATGTTGATAATAGGAATACAAGCTGAGCAAGAGTTAATCAAAAACAAACTATGAAGGAATAGGGCTAAGGCATTGATGGTATTAAAGAGAAGCATTTGACACTTTTGCAGTAGGAGACTTGGCAGCAAAGTCAGAAGGGACTTATTTTAATGAATAACAAAGTGGGACCTGATAAAGCGACTGAGCAAGGAAGTGAGCATCAAAGTGATTAGTTAAATATGTAATGCATGATACTTGGATTCTTGGAAGCTTTTTAAAGTCAAATAAAACAAAATATCTAGCATTTGCTATGATCTATATTTGCGAGGAATTTAAGGGATAACTGATGTCTTTACAATTGAATGCTTGCAATCTTAAGTTGTAACTGACTTTCCTTCATGAGGGAGTCATAATTATAGGAGTTTTTTGTTTTTCCTTCCTTTTAAATAAGACCTCATCTATATTGATGAGGTTAGGTAGTGAGTAGATAGACAGAGTTCATAGACATCTTATTATTTTTCCCAAGTTATTGTAATACTGCATATTTGAATGAATACATGACCTTGCTGAGTTTCTACACTTTTATCTGAGCCTATCTTTCCTTCATTCTTTTGTAGGGGCCCACACAGAAGGTGGAGTTTACTTTAGTAAGTAGGAGTTAGATTCAATTTTCTAAATTAAGATTAGAATTTTTGTTCCTATAGCTACTGGAAACAGAACCAGTCACTGTTCTTGCAGTAGAAGGTGCATAGATGTATGGTTAAATAATTAGAATTCCCTTCCAAGTACTTGATAGTTGTCTTTCCTTTGGATAAACTAGATTTTTTTAATGGTTATTGCATTCAAGGTAGTAGTGACTTTTAGCAAAAACTAGAGCATATACTTTGTAGACATCATCTCAAGTTCACGATCTCGAATTGGCATTTAATGAAGATCAACATAGTACTTTGGTAGTAAGGGATGTCCAATCCTATAACTAAAAATGTGTTATATTGATTAGACACTATTCTCCACCCAAACATATCCCAATACCCTTAAGATCAGCTGACACCTTGGTAGATAGCTTGCCAACTCAATTTTGCATATGACAGAGTGAGGAAACAATATAAGAAGACCTAGGTCTAGCCAATCACCATTGAGACATTTGAGGTAAAGAATAAAAATGATATTGATAACTTTGATTTAGAATTGAATCAGTATCCCTTGGAAGACTATCAAGATCCTTGCCCATATTTTAACAATATTAGGATGGTTCAACATCTTGTGGGAAATAGTTCACACATGAAGAAGCTCTAGAAAATCATTGGATGAATACAATAGATGACTATGATGTCCAAATTAGGGACTATTTTAGGATGAGTCTACATTTGGTGGAAAATATGCTAAAGATAAGGATCCTCCTCAAATCCATAAAAAGGATGTTCCAAAGGTAATGGATCCTTTGTATAAAAGGGAAAAAATCTATAATAGGCTCATTATGAACATAGAGATAAGGTGCAAGAAGAATGATGACATAGATCATTAGATCAGACATGTAGCATAGTTAACAAGGGAATGGATCTAAAAGCCATTTTAAATGATTCCAGTTCTTGAAGCCATACCTCTACAAGCTATGGCCAGGCCTTAGAAAGATAAAGGTGCTAAGGTTACCATATGAACCTACCCTGCTAAATAATGAGTGAGGCAAGAAATGGTGTATTAACATGAGTGATAGGTTGAGTATTTTGAGGTGGAAAAAGGTAAAGGTAAGAGGAAAAGGGAAGCTCTTAGGGTGAGGAGACAAATAGCACAAGATGATCAAGAGAAACTATAAGAGCCATAACTAGAGTAGCAAGAGGAGGAAGTTCTAGAGGAACAAGGGGTCCCACCACCAAGAGTTATAGAGGAAGAAGCCTCCCCATCTATACTAAAGAGAGCTAGAATAGAAACAACTATGGTAGGTGTTAAAAGGAGGAGATTGAAGAAGAAAATTACTCCCTCCCCACTAATTCCTGAGACCATCCCTAAACCAGAGGATGAGGAAGAAGGGGAACAACTATAACTTGTCCCCTTAAGTCAAAGAACCCACTTGGCCAAGGTAGTAGAGGAAGAAAGAAGGATAAACTCTACACAAACACCTCCATTTACTCCAAGAGATCCTATCTAGGTTGAAACTTTAGAAGATGAACAACAAAAGTGGATAGCTGAGATGGAGAGTGAAGGAACATATGTTTTTTACCTCTCAATTTTTGACTTTATGCTAGTGGGCACTGAGATGGTAGGTGAGAAGATATGAGATACTCCTACCAATGAGTCTTTAGGAGAGAATTGGAATTAATTTCCTTCTCTACCTCAAGGACCTCTAGGCATCCCATCACCACCACCACAAGATATGACCACCATATTGGACAAAGGGTTAGTAGCTCCACCTCCTCCAATAATACAAGTAGAAAAAGAGAGTCAAAGCATTGAGGAAGGAGAATACCAATAGCTTCATGCTAATGAAGTATCTACAAAGGGGAAAATACCAAAAGAAACTCAAAAAACTCCTCTAGATATAGAGGCTAGATCCTTAGCCTGACCAAACACAAAAACTCCTTCCAAATATCTTCCTTGACATGAGAAGATTTTGGAGAGGAGTAATAAGGGAAAGGATCATACATCAAAACCAACTTCTTTAGCCAAGTACATGTCACTAATAGGCACCACACCATCATGGCTGGATAAGGAGGTTATGTTTTGACAAAGAAAGTAGTTGGAGCTCACAGAAGAGGGGGAATGAAGGAAATAATAAAAGCAATAAAGAAGCCTGAGCCAGCCAAGGGTGATGCTAGAAAACTTGCCTTCATTATGAAGAATCAAGATCAGGACCTTCTAGCTCATATTTATATTCCTCCTCCTCATGCCAACACCAAAGAATTAACTCCTAAGGATTACCAAATGAAGGAAATCATATTTGGAAAGCACATAGTAGATATGGCTAAAGTACCAATCACCATAGGCCTCAATGTAGTGTTCAAGAACTTGGATCAGGACAAGTTAGAATTGATAAAACTACAAATGAAGAATGAGCTACTCAAAGGCTACTTAAATGAAGTAGTGGGACCCATTGATCTAGAAAATCTAGAGATCTCTCTTAGAGATGCAATTGGAAGGAAATAGGTAGGGATTCAAATGGACTCATTTCTGGATGTGTGTCAGCAATGGTGTCAAAGTTTTGAACAAAAGGAGTGAAAATAATATAGGGTAATTTGAACCTATTGCACCATGTCCATACTAATTTTAACAAGTTAGTTTCCATTGTAACCCAAGATTTTGGGCTAATGGATGTAGTGCATACATGGGCTAAATACCTACAAGCACTCAAATTAATAAAAGGACAAAGGTATCAGATGTTGATGGAAGTATACTCAGTAGAAGAGCTAGATAAGGTCAATAATTGGATAGAGAAAATATCCTCAGGGAATAAAGTAATAAAGGGATTACATGAGGGAATCCAATAGATAAAGGAAAAAGCTCAAGAAAAATTTTGGAAGTGGAAAGGCAGTATAAGATTGCCAACCTTGATATTTTTAAAGATGAGTCTAAGACCAATATTTTTTTGGTGCAATCAATAGTACAAAAATATAGAGATACATTAAAAAAAGCTTTGTCAAAAGATGATGTAAGACAAGCATTTAGAACCAAAGAGGCATTGTTGATACTAGATACCAAGCTTGAGGATTTTGCAAAAATGAGAATAGAAGTTAGGAACTACCAATAGATAGTAAAGAACAAATATGATGCATTAGATTTACTAAAAGCTAGCAAAGTTGTGGAGATAATAGAGAAATTCAAGAATAAGCATCCAAACATCATTTTGATATAAAGAGGAAGAAAATTGAGATGCTAGAAATTTACTGTTGACACTTACAAGATTTTTTGGATTTTTGAATCTTGTCACCAAGGTGTGTAGGTGTGTTTTTCATAGAGGTACACTAATAGTTTTGAAGAATAAGTTGTGCACCAACTGTTAATTTCCAGTTGTTATTTTAGAAAATTCCATGCACCAAAATTGCATTATGATAGTAGTTTTCTCCCAAAAGTTCATAAAGAAGGTCAAGCTTCCATTTTTAGAAATTCCAAAGACTACTACATCATCTCACAACTTCATTCTTCTTATCTTCTAATTCTTTTATTCCTTTGTGTCATGTAAAGGCTCATGCACCCATTAATGCATATAAACAAGGGTGGAGACCTACTTAGCACCATTTAAAGAGTCACTTTGTATATAATTAGATTTGTTTTATTAGTTTTTAGCATAAGTTTACATTTAAATAGCTCTCACTCCTAACAAAAGTTGAGGAGAGGATTTCTTTTATATAGATAGATGTAATATATACTCCAAGCTATTATTTTGATGCAATGATATATTCTATTGGTGCTCTCATTTTGAGTGTAGTTATTCTTTTTGGCATGTCTTATTTTTGTGAATGCATGTTAATGAATAATAGTGGAGCAAATGGTTTTACTGTGTTGTTAAGATTGTGTGATCTTTTAGTTCTAGTGTTTTCCTTGTGTTAATGAATTCCATTATTATGACAAATTGGAGAAAGGATCACCTATTTTATTACATAGTGTTTTTTCTTGTGTTAGTGCACTTTTCATGGCCTTGTGATTTTATGAAATGTGAAATGTATTTTGTTCATTATTAAAGTTCCCATTGATGATTGCAATAGTGGATTGAAGGAAGTGTTGCTCCTAATTTCATCAGCTTCCTACCAAGATCATTTTGATAATTTAATCTGCAAATTGTTGATCTCAGATCAGTTTTGACAATTGAGATTCCACACACTAAATTCATTTAATTAGTTCATGTTGAACAAGTACTATATGCCAAGAACAACATATATTTTATAGAGCATGTCGAGTCCATAGTGAGTATTGAGCCGCTCATGTGTCAAGTCACTCAAGGGCCAAGAAGATAGTATATGTTGAGTGATTCAAGAATTGAGCAAGTAATGCATGTCAAGTGATATAAATGTCAAACTAGAGTATAAAGAACAATATATGTTGAGCATCAGAGACTTTAGATGTCGAGTGACATAGTTGTTTTTAATAGCACAAACAACTATGTAAACCATTTTTGAGTTGACTTAAAGATGAATTACGATATTTTAGAGACAAGGACGAATCTTATGTTGGATTCCCAATGTAATTACATCAAACCAATCAAAAAAAGAGAAGGTTTAAGTAAAAAAGAGGATGAATCATAGTCATTGATTCATACCTAACCCTAAGTCACCAAATCCTTCTTAAGGAGGACAAACCCTAAACTCTCTAGAGTGTGTAAGGTGTATGAAGTAGTGAAGAGAGTAATTTATATGCAAAAAAGATAGCATTCATGGTGACTAAGGAGTTATGACGTAATATTGCATTACAAAATCAGTTAGAGCATAATAGAGGAAAGAGAAGAGTATACAACAAAGAGACATCTAACCAAGAAGGATTGAGAAGGATTCTTTTTACCACACACTTGCACCATATTGAATCTCATCTCATGAAAAATTTTCAGTCAAAAAATATTCACCATCGAAGTTTCCTTCTTAGAACTACCCACAAGTAAACATGTTAGAAAGCAATAAATTGCGTTCAAAATTGGCTTCAAAAATTGGGTAGACAGACATATGGGGGAACAAAAATTAGGACATTAGTTTAGTATCATGAGGAGAGTATGGATCTATGATTTGGTCTCATGACAAATAATAGGACGCATTTGGCAAGTAGTCAAAGTAGGCTACTCAGATTTTGCAAATTGGGAACAATGGAAAAATGTGATTTTTGCAAATGGAATTGACCTGGAAAAGTGTGCAAATGGATTCATCAAGATGTGAAAATTGGCACACTTAAAGTATTTTCAAAGGAAAAAACAATCGTATAATCCATTCAATCTTACCAATCATGGATCTCAAGTTATGATGTCATGAACAGGGGTACCAAACAATCTGCATTTGCTAACACTAGTAAAAGATAGAAATTACATTTGGAATCGTGTTTGAAAACTAATAAAATGGATTCATCATGAGCTAAAACTTGAGACATAAAAAGTCTCTGACCTCTAAAAAATACAACACAAAAGGAATTTTAGCATTTGGGTCAACTAGTCAAAAGTTATAACTTGTCAAATAGGGCTTCCCAAAATTATGTGCAATATGCATCAACATGAAAATAGTAAACTGCCAACTTTGAGGGATTCAAAACCTAGTCAAACAGACTTGAAAAAACTCAAAATTTAAAACATAGGTTCTTGGATATGGACACTAGACACTCCCAAAGTGGAAAATTACAAAACATTTTTGGGTGTGAGATATTCATTTGCAAACATGGCCTTTTGTCACTATTTGACACCTAGGTGAAAATGCAGATTTGTAATTTGCTCAAAATAGGACTTCACAAAACAGCACAGAATGATGATTTAACTTCATGAAATGAGTGGACACACTAAATGTAAGTGTTAGAAACATTAAACACCTCTTGGGGCTCAAAGGTATAGCCAAGTACACATGCATTTAAAAGATTTCATAGGGCTTGATTTTTTGAACGGTACTAAAAATTGACCATGCAATTTCTAGTGCCAATAGTGGCTCTGTCTAGGGATGCATGTCCCTTGTGGGCATGGCAAGGATTTAGATCTCTGAAAGAAGTAGACCATTCCCTTAAATAGAAAAAATTCTCTCAAACAACTTTATTGAAAGTAAAAACAACTACAGCTACTATGTACACATGATGACCCCCGGCCATCAAACTTTTTCAAAACTTCTTACTTCTGTCATATGCCTGATTTTCATTCCTTTCTTCATGAGGTAAAATAAAATTAATTCTCCTATCAGTTTCACCAATCATATTATCATCATGAAACAAATCACTTGGCAAAACAAAATCATCACCATTACTTTCATAGTGCATATTAAACCTTGACATAACTTCAACCTTTTTCTCTCTACGAAAGATAAAACCAACATTCTCATGAATGCCAACATCAAACTAAAACTCATACCTACTAATTGATTCATGCATGTTGTCCACCAGAAAAACAAAATGCTCATATTCAACTTCATAGAAAGAGTTATATATGTATCATGAATTTTCAACTCACCTTGACTTTGTATCTCCTCAAGAGTTGCCAATTGAATTTCAAATGAGCAATTAGATTTATATTCACACATAACATCATCATCAAAATATGAAATCACTTTACATCCACCTGATGTATCTTCACAATTGAAATGTTGATTAGTTTTTACCTCATTTGAATCATCATAAAACTTATCATGAAGTGTCAGTTTCTCTTCAAAAACAACTCCATCAAACACATCATCTTCAAACTCACAAAATGTAGCATCATTAGAAAATTCAGCATCATAAATGGAAGAGGAATATTCTGAGTTGTTATAGCAATATGACAATGTATCACCATTTATATTTAGCCCAACTAAACCTAAAACATCCATGTCCTCTTCAAACAATGGGTTAATAACTCCATGCAATGACCCTCTTTGAACATTTGAAAAAAACATGGGATGTTCATCATCACAACCTTCATCATATAAAGTGTTAGTATATACTTTAAAATCATTACCCACTTCATCCTCATGGAGACTTTTAGTGTATGAAGAAAAGGAAAAACTATATGAAGACTCACTTGCTATTTCTTCTACCAAACATATAGTGTCCATAAGTACATTCTCTTCATTATCTTGTTTAGGATAACCATTATGAACAAACCATGAATCATATTTTAGAGTTTTTCTAGAATTTGATTGTGTACCATTTTTTAGCATCAATGTTTTGGATCACACACAATGATCCATCATCAAGATGAATAGCTAGAGAATAGAACAATTTTTAGCTCTAGTTCCCCCAAGTTTGCTAACTTACTGTTCTACAGTGATCCATCATCAGGATGAATAGCTAGAGAATAGAACAATTTTTAGCTCTAGTTCCCCCAAGTTTGCTAACTTACTATTCTATTCTCTACCTATTCATCCTAATGTTGGATCACTATGTGTGATGCGAAACGTTGATGCTAAAAAATGCTACACAATCAAATTCCAAAAAAACTCCAGAATATTATCAATGGATTGTGGAAATCTAATGTCAATTAAATCATGAATCATTCCTAAACTCCTCACTACATGCTACAAATTTATTGTCTAATGTAGGAACACTTGGAAACTCTTCACTAAAATCTTCATATTCAAATTTATTAACATTAATTGGATTCAACATTTATTTATCTTCATACCTTGAGGACAAATCATTCTCAAATTCTTCATTTGCTAACTGATTTGTATGACGCAAAAATTGAGATGCACTTTCCTTTTCAGATTCAAAAAAAGAAGTCATACCTTCACCTTTGGATGAATGTTCACTTCCATCATTTCTTTCTTCTACCCAATCAGCATTAGACTCATATGAAGGTGAAAATTTAGTGTCATTTTCCTCGCTTTTATTTGAGTAACCACTCTCATCATCTCCTTCATATCATGTCTCTTGATAATACATCAGATGAGCAAATTTATTGTCATCACTTGAAACATGACTTTCAACTTCTTCATACTCACATTGAGATGATTGTTTTTCAAATTCATATTTAATAACACTTTCAACATGATGTAATCTATGAATAAGATAAATCATTTCTTGCATATTTGACTAATCAAGTGAATCCATATTATCATCTACTGCTGAAACATTAGAAATATATGCACTTTGTTCTTCTGACTAAAACTGAGATGAATATGACTTACATTCTTCATCCTATGTTATCTCTCGATGGCATGTCAAATCAAAAACATCAAACTCATGATTAGAGAGATAACTTTCAGTCTCCTCACTTACACAAGACTGAGACTTAGGTGCAGTAACTTCAAGTCTAAAAACATTAGTAACATCATCATACATATAATTATCAGGAGAAGAACTTACTGTTGTAAATAAACCTTGATTCGTAAAATCCCTACAATGTTAAAACCTATCAAAGTTTGAAATAAATCCTACTACTATAGTATCAAAAACATGTGTGTCTTCATTTGTAACTAATCTAACCTTCCTTATACACATAGTCTGATCCAAATTTTCAACTTGATTAAAACTAATACTAGGGGTATTGATAAGCTGACTTAAAATTGGAGCATCAATACCACATCCATCCTTACTTTCAGATACATTATACTAGCACACATTTTTAGCAAAATGACTTCTAGTCAATCCATATTTCAAATTATTTTCAATATCCCCAGTGGTCATAAAAGCCTAATATGATGTTTGTGGTTCTTTATCCCTTAGTAGATAATTCATTTTCTTGTCAAATGCATCAATGTAAATAGCTAAACACATTTGATCATTGGGTCTATAACTCTCAGGGATCTTATTCAAAACTTTTGCAAATTTGATGTTAAATTGAGGGACAAATTCTTCACTCTCAATGTGAATCCTTGAAACTTTTCATAAGAATAAGATATCCTTACCCACTATCCAAATTTCCCCATGAAGGCTGAATGCAACTCACCCCATGATGAAATAGAATGTGGTGGTAAAAGAGAAAACCAGTCTCTAGCATCACCTTCCAAAGTTTGAATGAATAACTTCATGTGTATGTCCTCATGAGCAATCTCATAGTCACCCATCAAATTAGTAAACAACTCAACATGAGGACTAGCTAAAACAAGATGGTTCCCACTAAACTTAGGAAATTTATTTCTAACATCATTAGGAATGACATTCAGGAAACCATGAATACCATCAAAACATAGTGGCATATACCACTTGGTAGAAAAAGATCTACAAACACTACTAATAGGCTGCATACATGATGAAGAGAGACATGGCATTCTTCAAAGATTTGAAGCTCATTCATCAATAATAATTCTCAGATTAACAACTTGTAGCAGATCTATACCCTTCTACAAAACAAATTTCTTCAAATACACTTCACAACTTAGATACAACAAGCTAAAACTCAATCCAATGAAGTGTATGAAACCTTTTATACCATTCTTCTCTTCTTAGTGCTAAAACTTCACTTGATGGAGAACACATATGTAGAACTCACTTTCATGGAAAAGGAATTAGATAAAAATATAAAATACCTTTAGTGTTGTTGCATGAAAACATTGATCTGCTAATCAGCCTAGTGCTAATCTCAATTCCTTACACCATTGATAGAATCCTTATAGAGTTGCCATCTCCTTGAGGAGAACTTAAATGAAAACACTACTGTGATTCACTTTAACAATTCAAATTTCTTATGATAGCAAATCAATCAAAACTTTAAAACTTATTGGTCAAAAATTCATATATCTCTCTTCTTGTCTAAAATTTAACTTTTAGATCTACATTACCAAGCTGAAAACTCTTTGAAAACATTTATATATAACCAATCTACACTGGTACAAAGATCCCTTAGAGAGTCACCACTCACAATTTTTAGAAAGATTTTAAAAATATGACTTATAACATGACAGATCTGAATTGGATTTTCACTTTGTAGAATTTGCAAAACTTCAAGAACTTAGAAGAGAGAAACTACTTTAAAATAATCCTAACTCTGAGTTGACAATAGTACTTTGAAAACCACAACCAGTTGAATTGACTAAAAATAAAACTCAGTAACACAATTTGTATTCAACCTTGAAAAATACTACTATAATGGATAAAACTTAACTGGGGAGCACAAAACTATGTGCACAAAATTGAGTATGCACAATAAATCAAAGATTTTTCAAGCTCCCTGTCAATGAATTCCTTCACAAATTCCCCAAAAAAGAAACCATTTTGTTGGTGTTTGAAAATGTTACCAGTTTCTAATTACCCCAATGAAAATATGACACATCTAGGGGTAGCTAACTCCCATCTTAAAAACATCATTTTAGAGACCAGGCCAACTATAAGGTTTGACCCTTCTTCACTTTAGGCTCTACAAGACCTAGGCAGGTGGACCTCAGAATCAATTGACATGGTACCAGTGAAAAACCATATTCATCAATCTAACAAAGTAGATAACAACCCTTATATCTCCTAACACCTATGTAATGACACAGATCTATAGTAGCTAAATGCAAATTATATGATATTCACAAGCTGGGTGAGGGCATCACATTTAGGTTCTTTGACATGAAAGGGAAAGAATGTTTGATTAATAATGTTGAATTCAACAAACCCTCAGATATGCAATAGTAATACTTAATGATCCTATAACTAACCAGTGCCTAATCCATTGAGCAAATCCATGAATCAAATGCATACATATAGATATCTAATACTTATTTATATATTCAGATAAACAATCTATCTATTCACCTTGTAAATAGACATCCATGTTCAATCTAGATCTCATTCTTACATGATATCCCCATCAATAAGCTTGCAACCCTATTAATTTTCCTGAAGCATTTGCATAACCCCTTGAGTTATAAGAAACAATGAAATAACATACAACCTTAAGGGACTACAACTACAACCTAAGCTCTTTTTTCAAAGGTTATACAACATTGAAGATCATTGATAAAGGAGACAAGATTCAAGATGAAACTCAACCAACTGTTCTTTGTATTACTTTGTTTGAAATAATACATTCATATACATGAAATGAAAACATAGAAAAACCTAATAGATTTGAACTATTTGCATTATCCTTCCTAATGCTATTCATAAAAGAGAATTATGCTAAAAGAATGGTGCCACAGTATTGGGAATACATCAAGACTAAAACCAAAACCTAGTATCATAGAAATGAGAAATTTTTCTCCCAAAAATCTGGAACCAAAATGATCTCACAGTGGAAAAACTAGAACCCCTACAATCAGAAAGAAAGGGAATGATATAGCAAGAAGTGAATTCCTAGATCTACTCTACAACTAACATGTGTCCACTTGAAATTCCCCCTCTTTGTAATGAAAAGGATCTCTCTAATCTCTCTCTTCAACAGGTGAATCCAATCCTTTCATTTTACCTCTCAAAGGCATTAAATATCTGAAAAACTTGATGATGAAAGAATGTAACTGATTTTGGTGTTAAAATGAATTCACGGTAAAAGTGAAAAACCAATTACAATATGACCTCCAAAATGCAAGAAAATAGTTTAAAGATGATTTTCTCCACATTCAAATCCCAACAAGCCTTTAAATTTGCCCCCTAACCAACTTTGATGCTCAATGGTGAGAAATACCCATTCTGCTGAGAATGCCCTAGAAATCAAAAATTGACTTATAACATGAACTGGTAAACACTTGTGCAAAAACCAACCTCAAAAATGGAAAATTCAGCTCATTCCAATTTTGGTGGTATATTGGAGCACCCATTTTTAATAAAAATCACCCCAATTATGGCCATTTGAATTTCAGGCCTCTATTCATAGGTTTGCACAAATAAAAGAATAAATTTGAATAATTTAAAAGGTCTATAGTTCAAACTATAGAAATTTAAAATTTGAAATCAAATTTTTCATTTTAGAATGAACGTGCACATACAAGGATTTTTTAATTTTAAACTCCTTTTCCTCCTTTGACCATTTGAATGGTGTCATTTGTCAAACCTATATTGGCCTTGATTGCCACTTGTCACATTTGGATTGGCCAGTGACTTCAAGCAGGACTGACATACACTTTGCTAGTTTTTTGAATTTTTTGGCGATTCACTAAGTCACTACTAGAATTTCTCACCTTTTTTTGGTGGCAACATGGCAACCACCAGATTTTGGCCACTTTTCTAGCAAACTCCTCTGATGCCATGTCATTTCTATTTGATCACACCACCTAGACAATCGCCATCTCATGATGTTAACTTCCCTGCATCTTTAGTTTGGTGAGGTAACAACAACCACATGATCTACCACTTGGCATCATCTCATCACTTGGATCCACATCAGCATCTTTGCACTCACATGGGCACCTTAATCCATGTGTGTGTTCAAAATTTTACCTTGCCTATAGCCAACTGGGACCCTCCATTGCACGCTTGCCCTTTTAAAAGGCATCTTTCTTGAGACAGTACATATTATGTGTATAATTATATTTAAACATTTCAAAAAACTTAATAGGGTCAATGTGGGATTATTTTTCTTTATTGCACACCCCTATTACATCTCTACCTGCAACTTTGTCTTACATGACTTTGTCTATGTTTTTCCCTTTAGTGGATAGCTTTGTTTTGCTTGTGACTCTTGTGAAAATGCCACTTTCTCTGAGCTTCCTTGCTTGGCAGCTTTTACATATGTTCTACTACTCTCAATGTGGGTGTTTGTCTTTTTTTTTAATCCATGGATGTTGGTCTTCATTCTTGTAATATGTGGAGTGTCTGCTATGTTTTATGCCCAGATTTCCTCACTATTTATGCCGTGGGCAATATCCTTGACTAGCATATTGGATTCCTTTTGTTGACTAGTGGCTTATTCTTGTTGTAGGCCTCCCTTGCTATTGCTCTTACAAGCTTTATTTTGTTTAACATGGGCCTACTTTTGTCAATTCCTATGGCTTCATTTTTCACATAGGGTGCCCTTCTTGCACACAGGCTTCCAAATTGGTGTGAGTTTTTTCTTTTATGGACGTTAACTGCTTTGTATGCTTGTGGTTTTTTTCCAAAAAATTTCTCACTCCCCTACCACTGCATGGTATTCCATGGTGAGCATTCTATTGGAAAATATCCTTTTTCTTTTCTTAATCAACCTTGCCATATGTGTGAACTTTTCCCCTTCTTTGGCATGTGACTTTCTAATGTTTTATGCTGTGCGTGATTGCTCATCTCAAAACTATGGCTTCCTCCTGCTCTGGCATTGTCTTTGACTTGCGTGATCTTCTTTATCACTACCAACTGCACCCTAAGATAAGAAAATAATGTTCTCTATCCCTTTTAGATTTTCAATTTCTAACAAAATACCCATCTTAATAATGCATATGATGGCACGAAACCCCTTTAAAGCCCTCTTGACACTCACTTTATCTATTATATCTCCATCTCAATATAAGAACCAAAAGAACTAATGGCATTTTTTTAAATCCTTAACAAGTGCCTTGATTCGAGCCCACTTAATGATTATTAATAGAATCACCAATTGACCAATGTCACTGTCACCATCTATAATTAGCATAGCATCAAGTATTTTAGGAATATCATACTCCATAGGTTCTCTACTATTATAGTCCTTGTTTTCAACATTTCTATCTCTTGGAAGCTGATCAGGTGCACAATACCATTTCCTTAGCTTAGGCCCTCCAATGGAGGCTCCTTCTAATTATGGGTGGAGTTGTTCCTTTCCATTATGTCATCCCCTACTACAAACTCATTCTTTTTTGTGGGGCTTTTTCATATAACTATGATCTTTGATACTGATAATAAAGGTTTTTCATTCCTCAAAACACAACCCATTTATTGTAATCTTTAGGACAATCAGATTTCAATAACTTGTTAAGCAACTAAAGGGTCTATTTTAAAGTTCTTCTCTTTATTTCCATATTTATTTCACTTTCTTGGACTTCAATTTGCATACTATCTTATCAGTTTGATTGAATCAATCAGACCCCAAAGTGGGTCTGGCTAAAAAAAAAATTTGTTTTCGGACAACTAACAATTGTAACTAATTCATTTATCACCTGATACTAATCCAAATCAAACTTGACCAATAAATCAACATTTGAAACTCATTTTATCCTTTTTTGCAACTTGTCACTTTTGCGCCAGGAGGTCTGTTGACTGGCCTTAAAAACTAACCCGAATACCTGACCAGGCTTTGAAAACTAGCACAATGATTTTTTGTACCACACACTTGCACCATGTCAAATCTTTTCTCATGAAAAATTCTTAGTCAAAAAATATTCACCGTCAAAGTTGCCTTCTTAGAACTACCTGCAAGTAAACATGTTAGAAAGCAATAAATTGCATTCGGAATTGGCTTCAAAAATTGGGTAGATGGACACTTAGGGGAATGAAAAATGGAACATTATTTTAGTGTCATGAGGAGAGTATGGATCTATGATTTGGGCTCATGATGAGTAACAAGATGAATTTGACAAGTAGTCAAAGTAGGCTACTCAGATTTTATAGATTGGGAATAGTTGCAGAAAGCAATTTTTGCAAATGGAATTGACCTAGAAAAGTGTGCAAATGGATTGGTCGAGATGTGAAAATTAGCACACTTAAAGTATTTTCAGAGGAAAACACAATGGTACAATCCATTCAATCTTACCAATCACAGATCTCAAGTTATGATGTCACGAATAGGGGTACCAAACAATCTGCATTTGTTGACACCAGTAAAAGATAGAAATTGCATTTTGAATCATGTTTGAAAACTAATAAAAAAGATTCATCATGAGCTAAAACTTGAGAGATAAAAATTCTCTGACCTCTAAAATACAACCCAAAAGAAATTTTAGCATTTGGGTCAATTGGTCAAAATTTATAACTTGTCAAATAGAGCTTCCCAGAATTTTGTGCAATGTGCATCAGCATGAAAACAATAAACTACCAACTTTGAGAGATTCAAAACCTAGTCAAACGGACTCAAAATGACTCAAAATCTGAAACATAGGTTCTTGGATATGGACACTAGACACTTCCAAAGACGAAAATCACAAAATATTGTTGGGTGTAAGATATTCACTTGCAAATATGGCCTTTTGTCACTGTTTGACACAGGTAAATGCAGATTTGGAATTTGCTCAAAATAGGACTTCACAAAATAGCTCAAAATGATTATTTAACTTCATGAAATGAGTGGATGCACTAAATAAAAAGTGTTAGAAACATTAAACATCTCTTGGGGCTCAAAGGTATAGCTGGGTACACATGCATTTAAAAGCTTTCATAGGGCTTGACTTTCTCAACGATACTAAATATTGACCATGCAATTTCTAGTCCCAAAAGGGTAGATCATGATTCATGGTCAAAACATTGTAACCTTCATTAGATACACTTAAATACTATAGTGGTGAAGATTTGTGGGTTTTATCCCCACCCCAATTTTACGTTCTCATTGGAGGGTTTCTAAGTAATCATATTTGGTTTCATGCATGTGTGAATGTTTACTTACGTTCATGTTTTAGATGTTAATGCTTTACATGATATTTTTAGTTTACATAGTAAATGTATGAGATGGAGGTGCGGTGAAAGTTTTTATGGGTAGCAGTTTAAACTATTGATTCACAACCCCTCTAGAAGTTTACCTTTCCTATTGTAATTCCAACAATTGGTATTAAAGCTAGGTTCTCTGAACAAAATTTTTTTTAGCTTTGAGGAAAGATCTTGGAAATGGAAGTTTACAAGTTGGGAAAGATTATTGATAATTAGGGAATTGAAATCCAACTTTTTCTACATCAACTGGATGAAGCAAGAGAAGAACTAAAGAACTCTTTGAAGAAAATGAAGGAAATTGCTATTGTGGAGAATGACACACAATATAGAGAGATGAACACTACTAAGCTATTTTCTAATGAAGACTCCAATGAATTTGATGTAGTAGTTGTAGATCTAATGGAAAATAATAGAGCCCAAGTAGAAGAAATCAAAAATCTCAAATTAGAACAAGAATCACAAGCCATACTACTATGTGAGGTGACTAAACGAAAGAAGAAAGCTATGAAAGACAAAGTCATGATTGAAGAAGATAAAAGAGTTTTGACAAACAGCTTGGAAGAAAATTCATCATAGCTAACCAACATTTCCAACATTTAATTTGATACCCTAAGCCAAATGATGAATTCCAACTATGAATTGAATGTAAAGGACATTGAGATGACAACATTGAAGTTGTAGAATGAACAACTACAAAATGACCTAAAAAAGAAAAAGGAATCTACTGAAAGTATCAAAAAACCAAATGAAACCATCAAATACTTTGAGAAATTACTAAGATCTCCTAGATCCAATAATGATATATCTAGAATAGGATACACAAGCACTGAAGAAGGAGAATCATCCAAATATGTTGAAGAAAGAAACAACAAAGGTAAGAATTCCAAAACTATTTTTCATAATTGTGGTAAGAAAGGACATATTGCTAATGTGTGCAGGAGCAAGACTATAAATCAGAATATCAAGCATAAGCGCATGGTTTACTTTCATAAGTGCAACAAACAAGGACATCAGGCACATAAATGTAAAACAAAGATCATGCATGCACAAAGATTTGAAAGATATTTTTATAACTATCAAAAGTATGGTCATCAATAGGCAAGAAAAGATAAGTAACAATAACAACTCTTATAACTGGAATTATAATACAATATATAGCTATCATTATTGTCAAGAATATGGACATGTTGCTGAAAATTGTATTAGGACACACTTCAGAGGTGACTACAAGAGGTGGTTGAGTCAAACCACATGTTTTAGTTGTTTGAAGATTGGTCAAATCAACAAATATTGCCCAACAAGGTCAAATGCACTAAGTTGTGAATTTGGTAAAGGCAAAGTCAAGGTAGATGTTGAAAATGTTAGAGATGAGATGAACAAGACAAGAAAGAAAAAGGATGGTTGTAGCACATCAAATGGAGAAGGGATCACTTCATCCGATGGGTCAAGTGATCACACCTCATCAAACTAAGTAATCAAGAGGTTTGTGAGACTAATATTCAAAAGTTATATCATACATCATTTCCAAAAGGACTTAGTACTAAAAAAGACTATATGAACATGAACAAAGATGCAAGATGTTATTTGAAATTCAAGAAAAATCTTTAAGTTTTTCATCTTACTGCCAAGCATGAAATATTTCCTATGTGTGCCAAGTAAAATGCTAAGATATGTAGAGCTAAAAGACTAGCTAGTTGATGTCAAGCTTGTAATGGTTTCCAAACAAATGGAATGTTAATGGATGCTGAGTGAGATTGAAATTGGTTGATGCTAAGCTTATAGTTGTGTAAGCACTCAACATTAATTACAGAGTTTCAAAGGGTATTTTATCAATTTTGACTCATTTTTCATCATTTCAAAATCAAGAAAGAGCAAGGAGAGTAGAAGGTGATCTAGAAATCCACTCAAAGTGATTGCAAAAGTTTTGAGCAATGATTCACCACAAGTTTTTTAGAACTTATAAGGTATTTATCAAGTGTCGAGCTAGGTAGTTTATATTCTTGTAAACCATATTTTCACACTATGGTATCTAGTTTAAAGAATGTAGAGGGTAAGGAGGTTTTGAACATTCAATTAGTGAGTAGTGAGGTCAAGAAACCTATATTCAAAGCTATTCTTGATATTTCTTACAAGAAAGACCCCTCCAGTGCGTTATCCATGATACTACCAAAAGATTTAATGGTGCAAGATGTTAGGAAATGTTATAACTATAAAATTGGTAGAATTGGTCATATGGAGATTAGACAAGCTTATGAAAAACTCTATAATAATGGTTTACTAAAGGAAGAATTCAAAATCATGGAGAAGAAAGGGTTAACATGAGCCCTAGAATTATTGAATGTATTTAAAATAGAATGGATAAGGATAGTGCTTAGTAGGATTCATGATAATTCATTATGGCTAGATAATGAACCTATCAAAATAACCAAGAAGATAATCCATAGGGTTACTAGTTATCCAACCCTAGATTAACCTAAGACATTGAGGAGCAACTCAAAAGAGGTAATTGAGAAGAATAATGGAGTTTTATAGAATAAGAGAGGCATGACTATTGACACAATTTTTGATCCTTTGATAGAGTTTGTAGTAAAGGTTATTTAACACAAGTTTTATTAATCTAGTAGATTGAATAGCATGCCCTATATACCAGTGGATGTGGGATATAAAATTTTCAAGAAAGATCACACATATGATCTTGCAAAACTACAACTACAACAACTAGTTGAAAATTTGGGAGCAATCAAAAAGACAAAGAGTGCAAGTGTAAATTTGGTTTTATTCTAATATGAATATTCTTTTATGTTCAAAACACTTTTCCTACATTTGGAATAGTTGCATGGAAAACCAACATATCAGTAGTAGTATAGATTGGTGAGTATATTGAACAATTGGGTGAGAATTTTGAATCTGTGATGACAAGCTATTTTGAAGACTTCAAGAAGTAAATGAAGAAAAGATTGAGAATATTAGCATCTCTAGTAGAAAAGCATTATGATGATGTCTATTTTCTAGTAGATCTTGACTACACACTTCTTCAAGTAGCAAAATCAAGGGTGAGATGGCTAAGGCCACTTGGATATGAAATAAATGTGGATGAGGCCTCTATAGCTATTATAGCGTTACTGGCAGAAGATGTTGATAAAATTGTTAAGGCATTTGGAAACTATGAAATGGAAAAGTCCAAAATCAAAATGGAACTTAAGACTACTTCTATTATTAAGAAGAAAGATAAGCTAGTGAAGAAACTAAAAGAAAAATTTGGAGAGGGTGTTGAGCAAGAAGAAGAAGATGATGAAGAGGAAGAAGATTCTCAAACATAAGCATCACTTGCACTTACTCAAGGTATGGGAGAAGACCAATAGGAAGAAGAGATTGAGGTTGCTAAAGGTGCTGAGGGAGAAGAAGTTGAGGAAGAACCTACTTCTACAAAATAAAAGAAGAGCTAGGCTAAGGCCCAACCAGTGAAAAAAGCCAAGAAGATAGCCACATTGAGTCAACCCAAGACTACAACACCTACTATAAGGGCTAGTGCACGTGTGACCACACAAAAGGATAAAGAGAAAACAAAATCTAAAGAATAGGGAGGACAAGTACAGAAAAGGCCAAGAAGGAAATATGTTGCACAAGTTGAATTAGATGACAATAGTCAATTTAAAGTGGTAAGTCACAATCCTCTAACAGATCTTGAAAATATGTGAGAAAATGTCAAGAATAATAAAAACTTATGAGGATTCTCTCATATAGACTTTGATCATCTTGGTAAAGTGGAGAAGAGTCAAGTAGAGGAGGCTATATATGCCACGATGGAAAAATTTGAGACTACCCCACTAGAGATTTCCAACTCTATGTCCAAAAGCTTATATAATAGAGTTGAGTAGAAATGAAACTATTGTCTAAATTTGGAGAGATATATTAGAGAGACATCTCTTGCAGAAGTGATGGTTGAACTTAGTAAGGCACAAATTACTAAGGCTATGAAGAAATATGTGGTTAGGTTTGTCCCTAAATACAGAGCATTTAGCATTTTGCAAAATAATATTGAAGATGTTGTTAAGAAGTCCACATAGATGTGGAAGCTTACATATGGGTTAACTATAGTGAAGGAAGGTAAGGAAGAGCCCATGGAGGTAAAGGATGATGATGATGATGAAGAAAATGAAAACACTGGTGACGAAGGAGCTAAAATGCACATAGATGACAAGGCAATAGATGAAGTAGAGCAGCAAGAAGACCAGAGTGTGCAAGACACATAATTGCCTAATGTCAACCCCCGACATGTAACAAGTAAGAATACTAAAATAGTAATAGTGAAGGATGTTTCTAATGACACAGCTCAAAACATCAATCCCCTTTTAGAGGAAGAACTCAAGAAAATACTTGATCAATCCACACTATAGGCAAAACTTTGTGATAATCCTATATTGGTCAGTGTGGATGAATTGCAAAAATTAGTGACTAAAACAACTAGGGAAGAGGTGAATACATAAGAACCACCTAAAATTTTCCCTCAAGTCACTAATGTTCAATGTTTGGACAACATACTAGAAACTACATTTGAAAAGGTTGATATAATTGAATAGGATATAGTGGAAGCACAAGGCACTAAAACAAAAAAGAGTGAAGTGGGTTAGATAATCTTATCTACACCACCAACAAAAATACAAGGTGCATTACAAGGCATTGTGGAACATAAGGACAAGCTTGAAGGGATTGAGTTGACTCCAAAGGTGAAGGAGAAAGTTGTTATTCAAGCCTTGGCAACCTTACTAGTATTTTCCACACCTTTAAGATATACTCTTCAAAAGCCAAGCACAAAAGCAACACCATTGCAGATCTCAATGCTAAGTCCTAGCTCATCAAAGGCTACAGAAGTAATACAATATGGAGATGTGAGCCTTGATGAAGAAATTATTCTACCAAAGTATGATTATCATACAATCACTATAGAATAGGTGAGCATACTTCAAGAAGCCCTAGCAAGGATGAAGCATTAGGAAATTCTTAGAAGGGAGAAAAGGTAGAAGCAAGAATTGTAGTACATCAAAGACATATTTTAGATGCATTTAGCTTGCTAAATCTAGATGAGACCAAGCCACTCATTGAACAACTGACATATATAGTGGAGAAGGTTAGTGATATAGACCTAGTTACAAATGCTGGATTTTTAGAATGGTCAAAAAAAAATTTCAGATCAAAGTAAATGAAAAGATATCAAGTGACATAGCACTAACACAATTTGCATTGGCAACTAAAGTAGAAAGTGTAAAGAAGGTACTTGAGAATATCTTCTCATTGTTCACAAAATTTTGCAATCCAACACTCTTCACACAAGAAAATAGAAGTCATATTTTGAGATTGGAAAGTCATATTAGTTCATCAGGTGAAAAATTGCCAATGACACCAACTTAGAGTGGAAAGCACTTGAGAACATTACTACAAACCCAAAGACTGTTAGTCACATAGTTAGTAGAAGAAGCCAATATAAGGGTTAAACTAACTAGCATCCAATCAACTTTGACCCCTCATATGAAAATTTTTCATAAGGAACTAAGTTATGCTAAAACTCTCATGAAGAAAGATCCAAATCTTTCAACATTAGATACCCCAATACACCTTGCTACTAAGCTGGCCATCCAAATCAAGTCTTTGGATGTAACATGTGAAAATTGGGATACAACTCTCAAGATAATCCTAGATTTCCATAAATATTTTCTAGAAAAACACACTATATGTGTATAGCCCATTGACATAAGTGTCAAAAAGGGGAAGAACACTTGATAAAGGGGGAAGATAAAAGGGGGAGAGCAAAAAGAGAGAATTTTGGGGGATATATAAGGAGAATGAGAATGGGGGAGAGTAAGTAAAAGAGAAAAAGAGGAATAAAGATAAGAGTAATAAAGAGAGAGTAAGAAGTAAGAAAAATAATAGAGAAAAGATAGATTAAGCTAAGATGGAGCAGTCATAAATAGAACATGAAATCAAAGTATATTAGTTAAGGCATATTTACTTAGCAAGAGTACATAATTTTGATACAAAACATACATATCAACTCAGGGGTAGTTATCATATTTTGAGGTATCTAAGTTGTTAATTTTTTTTTGAATTTTTGAATTTTTGTACATAAGCCAAGTTAGATATATGTTATGCTTGTGAGATTAAGGATATTAATCTAAAACCAAGTGTTTTTGACACTCATGTCAAATGGGGGAGATTGTTGATCTTAGATTAGTTTTGACAATTGAGTGTCCATACACTTAAGTCATTTACTTAGTTCATGCCAAAAAAGTAGTATATGCTAAGAACAACATATATATTATAGAGCATGTCGAGTCCACAGTGAGTGTTAAGCCACTCATGTGTCAAGTCACTTAGGTGCCAAGAAGATAGTATATGCTAAGTGATTTAGGATCCAAGCAAGCAGTGCATGCTAAGTGACACAGATTCCAAGATAGAGTATAAAGAATAGTATATGTCAAGCATCAAAGACTTCAAATTTTGAGTCACACAGTTTTGACATAATTGTTTGTAATGGCACAAACAACTATGTAAACCATTTTTGAGCTGAATTAAAGATGAATTATGATATTTTGGAGATAAGGATGAATTTTATGTTGGATTCCCAATGAAATTACATGCAACCAATCAAAAAAAGGGAAGGTTTAAGTAGCAAAATGGATGAATCATAGTCATTGATTCATACTTAACCCTAAGTCACCAAAGTCTTCTTAAGGAGGACAAACCCTAAACTCTCTAGAGTGTGTAAGGTGCATGAATGAGTGAAGAGAGTAGTTTGCATGCAAAAAATAGAGCATTCATGGTGACTAAGGAGTTATGAAGTGAGATTGCATTATAGAATTAGTTAGAATGGAATAGAGGAAAGAGAAGAGTATATAACAAAGAGACGTCTGATCAAGAAGGATCAAGAAGATATTAGTTTAGAGGTGATATTTTATCAAGCAATCAAGTACTAACTATAGGGTCATTGTTAAATCATTCTAGCAAGTGAATTAGTCAAATCTCTTAATATAGTAGTCCTAACAAGTTATATTGAAATCCTCTAACAAGGTGCTTACTTAATTGTGAGTTGAAGTCATTTAGCAAGGCACACTTCTAATAGGGTGTTGAAATCCTTTAACCAGGTGAGACCTAGTAGTCTTTGTAAGCCTTTAATAGGGTAGACCTTTCACAAGGTAGATCATGTTTCATGGTCAAAACATTGTAACCTTCATTGGATACACTTTATTACTACATTAGTGAAGATTCATGGGTGTCATCCTCGCCCTAGTTTTACCTTCTCATTGGAGGGTTTTTGGATAACCATATTTGGTTTCATGCATGTGTGAATATTTACTTGCTTTCATGTTTTAGATGTATATGCTTTACATGATATTTTAGTTTACTTGGTAAATGTATGAGATGGATTTCTGGTTAAAGTTTTTATGGGTAGATATTTAAACTACTGATTCACACCCCCTCTCTTAGGAGTTTACCTTTTCTATTGTAATTCCAACATAGACATGTTGTTACTTTAATTATATCTGTTAGGAATTTCCCTTTGAGCTATTTGGTTCAATCTCTCATTACTCTATCTTTTTATTTTCTTTTTAAACACTTGGTTAAAATAGGAATTCATATAGTTGCATGCATTCATCACAAAACAAAAAATACAAAAAATATATCTCTTTTGTGGTTACATTTTGGCAACAGGTGGGCACATTGGTTATGTCATGTCCCCTATTCAAATAATTAAAAAAAAAAAAAACTTTGTTAAGGCAGGCAGGCTCCAAAAAGGTGAAATTTCGGAAAAAGGGGTTAATCTTTGGAAAACAATGGACTAATAAATAAAAATTATTATTAAATTATATTTTATTAACCCCTCTTGGATGTGAGTTAGGGTTATGCCCTCTTTAAAAGGGGTTTGGAGGCATTTTGGGCTCATTCTACATCTTGATTCTTGCTAATTTTCTTGTTGTTCTTCAGAGGCTGCCAAACCTGTGGAGAAGGAGACCCAAGAATGGGAGTTTGCAGGTTTCCAGGAAGGCTAAGGATGGGAGTTTGAAGCCATTCCATGTGCATGCTCATACAGAGTTTGCCCTTGTGCTGAATAGTGCCGATTTGGGTGTTTTCGGGGATTGTTTTTGGTTTGAATTTGGGTTTTCAGTTGAGTGTTTCATATCAGTTTGGTTTGCTGTTGTATTTCAGACTTTATGATGTTAAAATAGAGCTGAATATATGTATTGGGTCATGATTAAACTTCTGAGATAATTTATGAGTGTTTTTTGGTGTTTTCGGGCATTTTGGTGTTAATTTCGGGAGCCCGATTGAGCATAGTTTTGCTCTACATTTGTGATCTGTTGTGTAAGGGCTGTACAAATCTGGAAATGTCATTTTTTAGGCTGTTATGCTGCTGAAATTTCTGTAAAAATGTCCATTTTCAGATTTATTAACAATTTGTGAAGTTGTGAAGTTTTTTGGCACTAATTTGGACATACCCGATTTGGGTTTTATTGGAGAATTGACAGATCTTTGTAATATTGGTTGTTTGATTTTAAAGTTCTGATTTGAGGCTGGAAATATCATAAAAAATTAGTAAAGGGACATTTCAGTGGTATCAGAGCCGTGATCTTGCCAGCCTGAGGGTTTGTAGAAGTTGCATGTCAGTTTTAACAACTACCCAGATCTTGCATGTCAAGTTTTGATAACTACCCAGATCTTGCATGTCATATTTTATGATTGCATGCAACTAAGTGAAAGAGAAAAAAGATATTTGCAGCGAGAAAAGAATAAAGAAATTTTGATCAAACCCCCAGTTGAAAGCAAAAGTACAAAATCCAAGGAAGAAAAAAGTATGGCTGATCCAGATGAGATGGCAAAGAAATTCTTCCAAGACATCCAAAATACTCAGAAGCAAACAGTGGATGGTTTGGCGGAAACTAGAGAGGCTTTGCGAATATTGACAGAAAAATTACAAGGAATTACATCTATTAATGAGAAAGGGAGCACTTCAGAGGAGCCGAGAAATGGGAGATCCACACCATCTAAATCATCCAAATCTATTTTCTTGCCTGCAGATGAGCCACCAGTACCAAATCCAGCCATTAATCCAGTGGAAGAGGTTACAGGTAATTTGATTACATTAAGAGCTACTTACAATGGCTTAGATGATGACTTTCGTAGTTCAGTTCCTTTTAAAGAATATGTGGATATGATGAATGCTTTGATGCCCAAGAAAGAGAATAGGAGGGAGCATGACACAAGTGGAAGAGAGCTCAAAAATAAAATAAGCAAGTTTACAGCGCCTACTTTTGATGGAACAAATAAAATTTTAGCTAGAGCATGGCTACAAAAATTACAAACTTTCTTCACACTCAACCCCATGAAAGAGAGTGATGCTATTCAATTTGCAAGTCTACACTTGGAAGATGCAGCCTATGATTGGTGGTATCATGGAATGACTACTCAAGGTCACGATCAGGTAACTACATTTGAAGATTTCAGTCAAAGGGTGATAGATAGATTTGACCTCAAGGATGATGAAGAGTACTTTAAAGAATTGTCAAAGTTGAAGCAAACCAAATCAGTTAATGAGTATGTAGAAGAATTTCAAAAAGTGGCTGTTATGGTACCTGATATGAGTGAAAAGAGGATCGTTTATCTTTTTCTTGATGGTTTAGAAGATTCTGTTAAGGGTTTGGTTAAGGCTTTCTCACACTCAACCTTACAGGAAGCTATCAAAAGAAGCTTGCAACTTGAAACGTGTGTGCCTATGAAATCAATCACTAATCAAAAACCCCCAAATCTTTGGCAACATAAGGGAAATTTTCAGAAAAAGACTTTCCCAACACTACCACCAAAAGATGTGACAAATGTGGCAAAAAAGAAGGTAGATGAAGAGACTAGGAGTGAATTACGAAGGAAAAAACTTTGTTTTACTTGTAGAGAACCATGGGTTCCAGGACACAGATGTTTGGGGAAAGGTCAAGTGCACTATATTGAAGTTGCTTCAGAATCTGATTCAGATGAGCATGAGGAATTTCATGATACTAAGGAGGAGGTAGAAGAAGAGAAAGTAAAAGAAATCGTCAAGGATGGCACTTTAGCAGCATTATCAGGAGTCCCAAGATACCATCCCTTCCGAATTCGAGGGGTACTAGCAGGGCAAAGGTTGACTGTTCTTCTTGATAGTGGGGCAACTCACAATTTTATTGATGAGGAATTTGTCATGAAAAGAGGGCTTAAAGCAGAAGATTTTGAGGGATTCAATGTTACTGTAGCTGATGGATTCACTATGCCTTGCACACGGGTGGTGAAACAACTCAAGATGACCTTAGGAGATTATGAGTTATGTGATGACTTCTATGTGGTTGGTATTGGGGAGACAGATCTTGTATTGGGTGTTCAATGGTTGCACTCTATCGGAGGCTATTACATGAACCATCAAACTATGGAGTTTAAATTTCATTCCAATGGGAAAGAAGTCATATTGAGAGGGTTATCAAATGGAGCACCTAAGGCGGTCTCTGCAAAGAGGATGGAGAGGACTTTTCGAAGAGGACAAGTAACATGGGCAGCAGGAGTCATAATCCAACCAACAAGCTCTCCCAAGAATCAAGGTAATTTCCATTTTGAAATTCAAAATATTCTTGATAAGCATAGTATAGTTTTCAATGACTTGCCTCCAGGATTACCACCAGATAGAGGTTTTGAGCATGTTATAGAGTTAGAACAGGGTGCCAAACCAGTTATAACAACGCCATACCGCCATCCAAGAGGTTATAAGGAAGAAATTGAAAAAACTATTAAAGAACTCCTGGACATGGGATTCATAAGGCCTAGCTCTAGTCCATTTGCATCATCTGTGGTACTTGTCAAGAAAAAGGATGGTACAATGAGAATGTGTATAGACTACAGGGCTCTAAACAAGAAGACCATAAAAAATAGGTATCCCATACCACGCATAGATGAACTCATTGATGAGTTACATGGTGCTGTATACTTCTCAAAAATTGACTTAAGATCAGGCTACCATCAAATCCGAATGAGGAGTGAAGATGTGGAAAAGACTGCTTTCAGATGTCACTATGGGCACTTTGAATTTCTTGTTATGCCATTTGGACTCACTAATGCACCAGCAACATTCCAATCTTGTATGAATAAGGTATTCAGTCAGCATCTTCGAAAATTTGTTTTGGTATTTTTTGATGATATCTTGATATACAGTAAAACATGGGAAGAGCATCTAAAGCACATAGACACTGTTTTGGGAATTTTGGAGCAGCAATCCTTCTATGCTAAGCTATCTAAATGTGAGTTTGGTTTGACAGAGATCCTATATTTGGGACATATTATAAGCTCTAAAGGAGTACAGGTTGATCAACAAAAAATCCAGGCAATTTTGGATTGGCCTCCACCCACTAATCTTACACAGTTGAGAGGTTTCTTCGGGTTGTGTAGCTACTATAGGAGATTTGCCAAGGGATTTTCTCAGCTTGCTGCCCCCTTGACTGATTTGACAAAGAAAGGAGCTTTTGTTTGGACAGAAGAGGCACAAAAAACATTTGATAAGCTTAAGGAGGTAATGAGTTCATGCCCTGTGCTTGCAATTCCAGATTTCTCTTTACCTTTTGTTGTTGAATGTGATGCTTCAGGAGAAGGTATAGGGGCTGTCCTAACTCAAAGGGGACATCCAATAGCATTTGAGAGTCGAAAATTAAATCAATCAGAGAAAGGGTACTCCATCTATGATAAGGAAATGTTGGCAATCATGCATGCACTTCATAAGTTTAGACAATATTTGGTATGTGGGAGATTCATTGTAAAGACAGACCATAATAGCCTCAGGTTCTTCTTGAACCAAAGGGATTTGAATGATCGTCAACAAAAATGGGTAAGCAAATTGCAAGCTTATGATTTTGATATTGAATACATGAAAGGAAAGAATAATGTGGTTGCTGATGCTCTCTCAAGAAAGCCCACTTTGTGTTCCTTATCATCTATCTCTGCTGATTGGAAAGTCTCCATAATTTTAGAGTATGCTAAAGATTCATTTGCCACCAAGATTTTGGATAAGTTAGTGGATGATAACAGGTACAAGGTTGTTGATGAATTGATTTATTACAAGAACAGGATCTTCTTAGTACCAGGGTCAAAAACTAAGGAGAGGATATTGAGGGCTTTTCATGACACACCTTTGGCTGGTCACCAGGGATACTTCAAGACATACAGGCAAATTCGAGAGCGGTTTTCATGGAAGGGTATGAAGGAGGATGTCCTTAAACACATTAAGGAATGTATGGTATGCCAACAAAGCAAGAGTGAGCAAAATTTTCCTGCAGGGTTGTTGCAACCACTTCCTATTCCTGAACAAAAATGGGAAAGTATTTCCATGGATTTCATCACTGGGTTGCCCAAGGTTCAAGGTAAGGATTGCATATATGTGGTGGTAGATAGACTAACTAAGTATGCACATTTCTTTCCTATCACATCTGATTTCAAGGCATCACAAGTGGCTGAATTGTTCTTCAAGGAAATTTTTAGATTACATGGTTTGCCTAGAAACATTGTTAGTGACCGGGACAGTAGATTCCTTAGCTCTTTTTGGAAGGAGCTCTTTCATTTGGCAGGAACTGAACTCACTCCCAGTACTAGCTATCACCCTCAAACAGATGGACAAATAGAGATAGTTAATAAATGGATAGAAGGATATTTGAGGAACTATGTTTCAAATCAACAACATGCTTGGGTGAAATGGTTACACCTAGGGGAGTATTGTTACAATACATCTCATCACATGTCTATTGGTATGCCTCCTTTTTGTGCTCTTTATGGTTACGATGCCCTTTCCTTTGTTGATCTAATACTTTTCGATAGCAGAGTACCCGCAGCAAGTGATTTCATCAAGCAAAGCCAAGACATAATAAGGTCCCTCAAGGATAATCTACAACATGCACAAAACCAACAAAAGATATATGCTGACAGGAAAAGGATTGAAAGATCTTTTGAGGTGGGAGATTTGGTATTTGTTAGGTTGCAGCCATATAAGCAAAGCACCTTGAAGAGAAGTGGGGCAGAGAAACTCAAGCCAAGGTTCTATGGGCCTTATAAAATCATCAAGAAGGTAGGAGAGGTAGCTTATGAATTGGAGCTCCCACCAAACAGCAAAATACATAATATTTTTCATGTATCTTGCTTAAAGAAGGTTATAGGCCAGCAAACCATAGTATCTACAGAATTACCACCTCTTGATGATGAAGGGAAATTATTTTTGATACCAGAAGAAATTTTGGATACAAGAGAGAAAAGGTTGAGAAATAGGAGCATCATAGAGCATTTGGTCAAATGGAAAGGATTACCACTAGAGGATGCAACTTGGGAAGGAGAACATATTCTTGAGAATTCCAACCTTCATTGCTTGAGGACAAGCAATATTTGGGAGGGGAGGACTTGTCATGTCCCCTATTCAAATAATTAAAAAAAAATAAACTTTGTTAAGGCAGGCAGGCTCCAAAAAGGTGAAATTTCGGAAAAAGGGGTTAATCTTTGGAAACCAATGGACTAATAAATAAAAATTATTATTAAATTATATTTTATTAACCCCTCTTGGATGTGAGTTAGGGTTATGCCCTCTTTAAAAGGGGTTTGGAGGCATTTTGGGCTCATTCTACATCTTGATTCTTGCTAATTTTCTTGTTGTTCTTCAGAGGCTGCCAAACCTGTGGAGAAGGAGACCCAAGAATGGGAGTTTGCAGGTTTCTAGGAAGGCTAAGGATGGGAGTTTGAAGCCATTCCATGTGCATGCTCATACAGAGTTTGCCCTTGTGCTGAATAGTGCCGATTTGGGTGTTTTCGGGGATTGTTTTTGGTTTGAATTTGGGTTTTCAGTTGAGTGTTTCATATCAGTTTGGTTTGCTGTTGTATTTCAGACTTTATGATGTTAAAATAGAGCTGAATATATGTATTGGGTCATGATTAAACTTTTGAGATAATTTATGAGTGTTTTTTGGTGTTTTCGAGCATTTTGGTGTTAATTTCGGGAGCCCGATTGAGCATAGTTTTGCTCTACATTTGTGATCTGTTGTGTAAGGGCTGTACAAATCTGGAAATGTCATTTTGTAGGCTGTTATGCTGCTGAAATTTCTGTAAAAATGTCCATTTTCAGATTTATTAACAATTTGTGAAGTTGTGAAGTTTTTTGGCACTAATTTGGACATACCCGATTTGGGTTTTATTGGAGAATTGACAGATCTTTGTAATATTGGTTGTTTGATTTTAAAGTTCTGATTTGAGGCTGGAAATATCATAAAAAATTAGTAAAGGGACATTTCAGGTTAGAACCAACGAATGCTTCCTCATGAACATACACATTTGTCTTCAATTGAGTTACTCATCAGGTTGCAAAACCCACCCAAAACCTTGGAGTTGGTCATTCATCAACTTTTCAAGAGAGGGATTTGAAAGGATCTTTGTCATTCAACATCATGCAAAACAACTTCTCAAAAGAATTAATATGCTTCTTTTGGTGGAATATCTTAGTGACATCATATTTACCTATGCAATCTAGGACGAATTATAAACACAATGTAGCTTTAGGGACACCACTAGATTTTATTAAACCACTCTATCTACCATGGACATAGGTTGAGTATTTTTAAACCTTTTCCCTAATTTCTAATTACTTTCATCTATTAGAGTAGTAATCCCTAATTCTGGGAGGAAACTCATCATTAGTGCTAGATTATTTTCCTTAGGCATTTTGGGATGATTTTAGGCCATGAGGATATATGCACAAGATTTAAATTGGTAACATACAAGAGTACAAAGAGTCAAAACTATAAAAGCTTCTAAATGCAAAAAAGATAAAACCAAGATATGAAATTCAAGAAAAGGTTTTAGACTCACCCATGCTTTTTCTTCTAAGAAAACCCCTATAAAAGATTGCTAATTCACCACCTTCCTTTATTTACTTTAGTAAGATTTATAGTAAATTTATCACAAGAAAATAATCATGGTAACTTAGGAGAAAAAGTTTCTTGAAAATTAAACCCAACTAGCATTTTCACTGAATGATAGGGGAAACGTACTGATTTGAGAACATATCATAATTTTTAAAGAGTATCTTAATCTTTTACATGTAGAAAATATATCTTACTACCATCTTTTTTAATCATCATTTAATGTGTGTCCTTAAACCTATTTTAGGTGGCACTCCAACATGTCACATCAACACTTGTCTTATTGGCAGTATAACACATATTCAAAATTGTGAACCTTGAACCACAAATCCTAGGTTCAATGTTTTAAATTTCTTTTGCCATAAAATATAAGATGGAACTTTCTAATGACTGACTCTTTCTATTACATGCTTTATGAATTTTGAACTTGTAACATTTGAACGTAAAGTTTGAGGTTAAAGTTTATTGTAGAACATTTACATCTATTATGCCTTAATAAAAGAAATTATATGGCCTACCTTTTAGACTATCATGAGGTACAAGATGAACTTTGAACTTTAAACTTTGCAACTTAATGGTTCAAATTCACAATGAAAAAGGGAGGAGTAGAACATCATTTTCTACTTTTGAACTTTGAATGTTGAACTAATGTTGTTCAACTTTTTACTTCAATGACAACATGGAGAATTTTTAAAAATGTGAATATTTGGGTAAAAATTTGACAATACTGAAACATAGGTAACATAATTGATGAGGAGGTTACCTATAGTGTTAATTTTTAAGTCTAGTAACTCCTTCCCAAGTGATTCAACTACCTTGATAATCAATATGCTCCCTTTTTATTTCTTACCCACTTCTCATGAGCTTTGCCTTGTGTGAATGCTACAAATCTCATCAAGTCATCTTTATCCATACTCTCAAGGTCAATAGATTTTCTAGGATCTAATAATTTAAATTATTCTAAAGAATATTTTCCAGTCATTAGTTCTTAGCATGTGTACCTGATATGGTAGTTTTCTTCTTAGTAATAGAATAATCAACTTCCTTAATTATTTTTTCTTCTCTTACTTCCTCAAAATTTCCTATGGGTTAATGAGCTTCTATTTCCAAACTTCAACATCATCCACAACACTACCATGTTCCTCTAAATATAGGTTCTTTAGATGTAACATTCATTATTTCCTTTTTACTAAAAAATTTAGATGGATCCATACATAGATCTTTCTCCTTTTCACCCTATTAAAAACATATGTCATCATTTCTATCAATTGTGATTAGGATTCCTAAAATGGATGCATAATTTTGTCTAACTATGAAAATGGGTTGATCGTGAGTAAACTATTTGTCTTCCTTCCTCTTAATCCTTGGTTCCTTCCTACCATGTATTTCTAGTGTAGTTTCTATTATTAATCTTCTCAATACAACATTTGTCCTAGCTATCACACCATCAATTTTACAAGTCATTAACATAATTTCTTTTCTTTTCTTTGCAAATAAATTCCTCTTGACTTTACCCAACATATAGTCATATCATCAAATCTAACTATCCATACATTTTTGTGATTGGAGCTTCTTTTATCTTTTGATCATCTTCCAATTCAATTAATATCTTTTCCTCCAAATTATTAAATAATTCCTCGAGCAATTGATCCTTAACCTCTACTAGAAATCTACTAAAATTCAATAAGTGTTATATAACACCATTCTTTAATTTCCTCTTCTCTTCTTTATCAAACAAATGAAGATATTTCTTAAACTATACAAGTGTATTGTGGTTTACTACCTTTGCAAGAATATTATTTATAGGGTAAATTTTCTTACCAATAATAATATTGGTTATTGTATCTCCCTTTATCCTTTTTTTTTCTTTGATAGGCATGATTTCATAGAGGAATCCTCATAGTTTTCTTTTCTCATCTTTTCTCTTTCACTATTTTCAATTCATCTTCTCTTATTAGGTTTTGGTTTAGGTTTCTCTTCTTGTGGTTTCATCTTCACTACTTTCTTGTGGTTTCTTCACAGGTGAATATTTGTCCCTTTTTGGTTTCTTGTCTTAGGTATTAAAGTAGGAGGTGGAGTTGGTACTATTCATCAACATTAATTAGTATTGTTTTTTCCTTTTCTTTAGCCTTCCAAACCTTATCCATTTCATTTTTACTTGTTCCTACCTTTTCTACTATAGTATCAACCATTTTCTTAATCTTTATATTCCTTGCGTTCTCTATGAATTTCAGCCTTACCTTAATAAGGTAAAGTTCCATGTGTAATAAACTCTCAAAAATATGAGTTTACCCAACTAACTAAGTCCAAGTGAGAAAAGCAGGAAATTATTGTGAATGAGATCATAGATCGAATAGTAAAATTTTCATCTATTATCACTAGGTAGAATTTTTTTTAATCAAGACATATGAATAGTAGAAATAAGTACTATTTTGATAGCCTATAAGATGGTCAATGAAAATGTTGACTTGAAACTTTGTCAATCCTTAAGGGAGAAAATTTTCATGAACATGTAGAAGATAAAGACAAATAAGAGGAATAAATTTAAGTATGCACAACTATTGATGGGATTATTATTCTATTATTAGAATTTCTTCTTGAGCATTGGTAATATTGTGCTTTGGCACTAGCCCAAATCAAAAACTACATTAGAATTTAAGATAATACCTTTATAACTATAGTATAGGCATATTTCAAAGATTTTTAGTAGAAGATGCACTGAAGGGAAATAATTACATCAACTGTGGTGAGAAAATATAAGGATTCAATATGTTTTATAGTTCATACATGTATATGTAAAATGAAGGTAGTAGAAGGACATAGAAATTTATAGAATGCTTAACAAATTGGTCATGGAGAAAAAGGCAACAAAATAAGTTGAGGAATTTTCTCTTAAGAATTGATTTATAAAGGAGAAAATTGCTAAAGAAAGTACATCAAGAAAAACTCACATGGAAGAAATGGAATTTTTCTCTATTGGGAAAGCTACTATTATGAGAAAAACTCAAAGTAAGGCATCAAGGAAAGAGAAGGTGACTCCACTAGTGAATATTTACCCAAAAATTGAAGGTAAAGATGTTAAGCTTGATAATCTTGAGCCTACCAAGGAAAGGAAGGAAGTGAAATCCACAAAGAATATGAAAAGAAGGAAGAAAGTTTAAGAACAAAGAGAAAATTTGATGGGGACACAACCCAAGAACAGAATGGACACAACAGAAAAGGGAAATTATATTAACTGAGAAAATAAGCTAGTACAAATAGTATAGAGAAAATAAACTTCAGAACATGCCCTAAGGGCTTACAATAGCATAAATCTAGAGAATATTTCTCCTTTTAGCACCTCCTCTCAAACTCCGCTCCGAACTGCCTTTTACAATGCCAGAAATCTCCTTAAATAGACCCCGAAGGGTTAAGGACTAGGAGTGCATTCTAGAAAGTGCTAGTAGGCATCCGCTAACCAAATAGAAGGTTCTAAAAGCTGCATTAGAAGTCGGTGCAAATCTAGAAGAATCCAGAAACGGTAACTGAACTTCCGGGAGGCATAACTTTTGAACCGTAGCTCCGATTGACGAACCGTTTACATTTTCGGAAAGCTCTCGAAGTGCTCTATAGTCTTATGGAAAAGCTTCACTCATCCCCCATTTTTTGGCCCTTTTCAAGGTTATTTAATGCCCCTAACTTGAATTCAAAGCATTCTTAGGAGGTCTCCAAACCCCAAAAAACTGCAATAACTTTCAAACCGTGGGGCCTTTTGACCTGATTCTTTTTTTGGAATGCTCTAAATCACAATTACATTCATCTGGCCAATTCACACCTTCTAGGTCACCAAAATGATGGCCAAATTGCATGCTCCTATTTTTTTGGGATTTTCAAACACTCTAATAGTGGAACTGTGAGAGTTGGAACCTTTATTTGACCCAAATGGGTATCCAAAAATGTAAATACATGAAATAGAAACTAAGTCTAATTACATTTTTTTTTGGGTGACACAGGATTGCCCTTATACCTCTGGATGCTCCTACATCAGACACCCAAGGTAGATTGAAAAGTTACCCTTTCACTTTATGGATGGTAGAGGAAATCCCAAATGGGAAACCTCAGCTGCTGAAATCCAAGTTGACTCCTCAATTGGTTGTCCTTTCCATTTGACCAAATACTCTTCATACTGCCTATTTCTGGTACTCCTACCCACACGATGATCTAGAATGTCTTCTATCTCCTCCTTCTTAGAAGTAGGAATTGGACATGGCTCTAAAACCAGCTCCTCATCTGCACCATCATCATGATATTCTATTAAATCTGCAATGTTGAAGATGGGAGAAATGTGAATACCTTCTGGTAGCTCCACCTCGTATGCATTTCCTGAGTCATGTTTCTTCAAAATTTTGCAGGGGCCAAATTTCTTCATTTTCAGCTTGTTGTAAGTACCAACTGGAAATATTTCTTTTCATAAGTGCACCATGACTAGATCTCCTACTTGGAATTCCTTATGTCTTCTCCTTTGATTAGACCTAGCTTTATCCTCTTGATTCATCTTGGTAATGTGTGCTTGAACCTACTCATGTAGACGCTTGATATGTTCAGCAAATTCCTCAGCTTCAACACTTGTCCTCTCCCCTTGTTCTATCGTCCTCAGTTCTGGTGCAGTCCTTGGGCTATTCCCATATACAATTTGGAATGGTGATTTTCTAGTACTCCTATATATAGAGTTATTTTAAGCAAACTCTGCTTGTGGTAGAATCAAATCCCATCCGTTGGGCTTATCCCCAACTAAACATCTTAGCAAATTGCCCAAACTTCTATTTACCACTTTTGTTTGACCATCAGTCTGTGGGTGATGCATGGAACTGAATTTTAGGTCTGTTCTCAACTTCTTCCACAATGTCCTCCAAAAATACCCCACAAATTTAGTATCTTTGTCAGAAACTATACTCCTTGGAAGACCATGTAGTCTTACCACCTCTTTGAAAAACAAGTCTGCAATATGGAAAGCATCATGAGTTTTGTGGCATGGAATGAAATGTGCCATTTTGGAGAACCTATCAACCACCACGAATACTGAGTCATTACCCCTTTGTGTCCTTGGCAATCCAAGAATAGAATCCATACTTATGTCCTCCCATGGCCTTGATGGAACAGGCAAGGGCTGATAAAGACCCGTATTGTGACTAAACCCCTTGGCAACTTGACAAACCTAGTAACTTTGTACGAACTTCTTCACATTCTGTGAAATTTGAGGCCAAAAATAATGTTCTCTAAGAATGGAAATGGTCTTATCTCGACCAAAATGTCCTGCCATCCCTCCACTGTGTTTCTCCTTAATCAGATTTTCCCTCATGGAACTCCTTGGAATGCACAATTGACTACCTTTGAACAACATGCCATCCTGAATCAAATAGTCTAACCACTTGGTTCTATCTACAACAATAGGTTCTTTACAAGCTTTCCATGCTTCAGCAAAATTAGGATCCTTAGGGTACAAATTCTTGAGTTCATCAAACCCAACTACTTCAACCTGGATTACTGTAAGCAGTGACTGTCTCCTACTTAGTGCATCTGCAACCCTATTAGATTTTCCACTTCTATGCTTCAACACAAATGTATAACTCTGCAAGAATTCTACCCACTTCATATGCCTCTGATTCATTTTACCTTGGCTATTTAGGTACTGTAATGCCTGATGATTAGTATACAAAACAAATTCCTTTGGCAATAAATAATGCCTCCATTTCTTTAAGGCCTGGACTATTGCATAGAACTCTTGATCATAAACAGAATACTTCTTCTTTGCATCATTCAATTTTTCAGTAAAATATGCAATATGCTTACCTTCTTGGCTTAATACAGCCCCAATAGTGTTTTCGCTAGCATCACAATCCACTTGGAACACTTTTCTAAAATCTGGAAGTGCCAACATAGGCTGTTCTGTCACCTTCTTCTTCAACAATTCAAAACTTCTCGTAGCTGTTGCAGTCCATTTGAACTCTTTTCTATCCCCTCTTATTGTATCAGTTAGGGGTGCACATATGCCACTAAAATTCTTAATAAACTTCCTATAAAAACTATCCAGACCATGAAATGATCTTACCTCAGTAGCAGACCTTGGAGTAGGCCATTCCAAGATGGCTTTTACCTTCTCTGGATCCATTTTGAGACCTTTAGGTGATATAACAAATCCCAAATAGACTAACTACCTTTTTGCAAAGACACACTTCTTTAGATTAATTAACAGTTTCTCTTCCCTTGGCCTTTCAAAGACACTACGAATCTGCAGTAAATGTTCTTCCAAAGTCTTGCTGAAAATTAAAATATCATCCAAATAGAAAATAACAAATTTTCCCAAGAACTTCTTAAGTACCTCATTCATGAGCCGCATGAAGGTGCTTGGGGCGTTCATCAATCCAAAGGGCATGACTAACCACTCATAAAGACCCTCCTTGGTCTTGAAGGTTGTTTTCCACTCATCTCCTTCTCAAATCTGTATCTGATGATAGCCACTCTTCAGATCTATCTTTGTGAAGTACTGAGCTCCACTCAACCAGTCCATAAGATCATCCATCCTTGGTAAATAAAATTGGTACTTGATGGTTATCCTATTTATAGCTCGGGAATCTGTACACATCCTCCACTCTCCATCCTTCTTTGGTGTAAGTACTGCAGGTACTGCACATGGACTAAGGTTCTCTCAAATCAAGCCCTTCCTCAACAACTCCTGAACCTGTCTATTTATCTCCTCTATTTCAATAGGAGTCATCTTGTGAGCAGCCTTGTTAGGCAAACTAGCTCCTGGAATCTGATCTATCTAATGACTAATTTGCCTTACTGGTGGCAATCCATCTGGAACATTATCAGAGATAATATCTCCAAATTCCCCTAGTAAATTTCAAACTTCAAATGGTATTTCACTACTACCTTCTTTATCTTTCCTAGGAATCAAAGCATAGCACATATGCTGATGTTTCATGCCATCTAAAAACTTCCTTCCATCAACAAGACAAATCCTAGCACTGCTACATACCTTTTCACCTTCCTTTTTCATGGGCTTGAATTTGTGGCAAACTCCATCCTTTGTCAGAGAGTATGTGTTTGCATGTCCATCATGTATTGCATGTCTATCAAACTGCCATGGTCTACCCAACAATAGATGGCAAACATCCATCGAAATAACATCACAAAGAACTTCATCATGGTAACTCCCAATTTTGGATTTTACTAAACATTGTTCACTTACCAGGACCTTATGATCATCTTTTACCCAAGAAATCCAATAGGGTTGGGGATGTTTCTCCCTTTTGAGCTTTAGCTTAGAGACCATCTCTTCTGATACCAGGTTATCAGTGCTACCACCATCAATGATCACATCACAACATTTATCCTCACACTTGCATCTGGTACAAAACAAACTCCTTCATTGTCCTGGTTCATTCTCACCACTTAGTAGGACTCTTTTATTTACCAAGGTCTCTCCTCTTTCTGCATCCTCTGAATGTGATGATTGTGCATCCTCATCCACATGAGAAACCCTAGCTTGGTCCTCAGCTCTCCTATCTATCCTTCCTTGTCGTTGAGGGCATTCAAAGGCATGATGACCTTCTTCATTGCAATGGAAATAGGTTCCATGGAAGCCTCCTCTTCCTTGTCCACGTCCTCTACCTCTTCCTCTTTGATTTCCAAAGTCTTGATCATGGGAGCGGTTGAAACCCTCATTCCTCTAGTTTCTGCTAGTACCCACATCTTCATTTTTCTTTTAGGTTTCATTGCGGCCTCCAGATGATCTACCGCTTCCCCTTCCTCCTTGACCGCGCCCTCTTTGTCTTCCTTCAAACCTTTTATTTAGCTTCTCTTCAACTCGTAGCGCAAACTGGTATGCCTCTTCAACGCTGGTCATTCTTACCAGACTTAATTCCTCTTGGATGCTAGGTCGCAACCCACTGATATAACGAGCAACCTTCTCCTTATTTGCTTCCACATGCCCTGCTCTAATCAAGAGTCGATAAAACTCCTCTATATATTCTTGGACTGATCTTCCTGCTTGCTTTAACCCATGCATCTTCTTAAACAGATCAAGCTCATAGTCCACAAGAATGAACTACTTCTTCAATTTGTCCACCATGCGATCCAATCTTGTGATCTTCTCCTTTCCTCTTCTAAGTATTTCCAGTTGAACCTGTTGCCACCAAATTTTGGCATGGCCTTTCAGTTTGGCCTTTACAAACTTAACCCTATCTGGGTCCCTTATATCCTATTACTCAAAGTATTCTTCCAGTTCATTGATCCAATCGATCAACTCATCTGGTTTCAGATTTCCTAAAAATATACCCACTTCAATTGTAGGTCTTTTCCCAAACTTAGTAATGGCCCTAAAAAGCCTTTCCTCTATAGGATTTAGAACTTCCTGTTAGCTTCCTCTTCTGGTCCCATTACTTCCTCTTCATTGTCATCCTCACTATTGTCACCTGCAGCAACATTTGCTCTTCTACGAAGCTCCTCTTGCAATGCTTGTACCTGCCTTTGGAGGGCTCTAACCTCCTCAAGATCAATAGCTCTGGCCCTTCTGCCATGCTCTCTTTGTGGAGGCATCTTCTAAATTGAACCCACAACCACATAGTCCTGGTGCAAACTGCCTCACAGTCGGCGCTCTATCTACACACTCAGGAAAACTCGCTCTGATACCACTTGATGGGGACACAACCCAAGAACAGAATGGACACAACAGAAAAGGGAAATTATATTAACTAAGAAAATAAGCTGGTACAAATAGTATAGAGAAAATAAACTTCAAAACATGCCCTAAGGGTTTACAATAGCATAAATTTGGAGAATATTTCTCCTTTTAGCACCTCCTCTCAAACTCCGTTCCGAACTGCCTTTTACAATGCTAGAAATCTCCTTAAATAGACCTCAAAGGGTTAAGGACTAGGATTACATTCTAGAAAGTGCTAGTAGGCATCCACCGACCAAATAGAAGGTTCCAGAAGCTACGTTAGAAGTCAGTGCAAATCTAGAAGAATCCAGAAACGGTAACCGAACTTTCGGGAGGCATAACTTTTGAACCGTAGCTCCGATTGACGAACCGTTTACATTTTTGAAAAGCTCTCAAAATGCTCTATAGCCCTATGAAAAATATTCGCTCATCCCTTATTTTTTGGCCCTTTTCAAGGTCATTTAATGCCCCTAACTTGACTTCAAAGCATTCTTAGGAGGTCTCCAAAACCCAAAAAATTGCAATAACTTTCAAACCGTGGGGCCTTTTGACCTGATTCTTTTTCTAGAATGCTCTAAATCAGAATTACATTCATCTGGCCAATTCACACCTTCTAGGTCACCAAAATGATGGCCAAATTACATGCTCCTATTTTTTTGGGATTTTCAAACACTCTGATAGTGGAACTGTGAGAGTTGGAACCTTTATTTGACCCAAATGGGTATCCAAAAATGTAAAGACATGAAACAGAAACTAAGTCTAAGTACATTTTTTTTTGGGTGACACAGGATTGCCCTTATACCTTTGGATGCTCTTGCATCAAAATTTTGTTGAATTAGATTAGGAAGAAGGGACTTAATTAGAAAAAGATCATGAAGAAATGAAAGCTAGTAGGAAGTAGTCCAAAGTAGGTTGCACACCAACTATGAAGATAATTCAAGTTGGTGTAAGTATAATCCTATAGAAAATATAGTTAATTAAGTTGAAGAGTATTTTATACTAGAAAATGTTAGAAGATATTATAATTCCTTTAAAGAGGATGAACAAAAAAGGTTAGGAGTGTCAGAAACTACAATTGGAACAATTGATATATTGTCATCAATGTCAATCCTTACTAGTAAGACATTTACTACCTGTGTTGAGTCATATTAGTTGATTGATGAAGTAGTTAATGAGTGATAAGGAGTGACTTTGATAGAATTACAATGGTCACTTGATTAGTTAGTCCTTGAAAAGAAATTTTTTGTTTAATTTTTATATGTAGTGGAGAAGACAATTGAGTTGATGCATAGAAGATAAGAAAAGAATTTGAGCATAGCACTAAGCTTGACCAAGTGACAATTTCACCATGTCAATGAAGATGAAGATTAAGGAACTTAAGAGTTAGTCAAGAAAATAGTATCAACATAGTGGTAGGTATGGCCAAGAAAAAGAAAGGTAATATCGAGTAACGAGCAAGCATAGTTAAGATCAAGTGAGCCAGTGAAAGCCAACCATTGAAGAGAATAATTATGCCCAAGAAATATTATGATGACTAAGAAGAAGAATAAATTGATGACCAAGTGCCATCAAAATAAAATTTTGTGAATGAATCAAGTTTTGAGGCCAACATAGTTGAAATTCAAGATGGTCAAAATGTGTGAAAGATAAGAATTGATGAGCTAGCATTTCATAGATGAGAAGAAAGTTTTTTCTAAAACCCTAATAATTTAATCAAGTGTTCATGTTGAAGATAATATGCATTCAAAGGGAATATTTCACTCATATTCAGAACAAAATATGATAGAGAACATTGAGGAATAAGGCTCAAAAATGATGTGCAGATCATGAGAACAAGCTAGAAGCAAGAGCAATTACATTCAATGCAGAGTGAACACTAAAAGATGTAGAAATGGTGTAGAGCATGGTCAAAGGTGGTAAAAACTATGTTGAAATTGAATTGATGGTCCAAAACACATCTAAACATCCATGTCATCGAGTTGAATAGTCAAGTCACCTTGGAAATAAGACCTTTTCCATGATCATTAGATCTTAAAAGATCTATGTTTGACATTATGTCTCTTTTCAAAGTTGCACAAGGAATAGTAATAGTGAGATAGTGACAAGCCTACACCTACCCATAGTACTCAATTGAGAAAGAACTTCTTTAAGACATGCACAGTAATTAAGAAACAAAATGAGGATTGTTGATCTCAAGATAGATCTGTGGTTGTCATTATGTCACCATGTAAAGTTGCTTGATTATTAATTATGGAGACATAGTGATAGAGAAACACATGTCTCAATGGTCCCATCACTTTCTATAGTTGTCAAATTCTCTAGGAAATGAAATAATGCCACTTTTTCTACCATGATGTACACATCTAGAAGGTGCACTCGCACTACAAACCAAATAAGAGATTTTTTTGCAACCATCAGATCTTAAAAGATCAATGGTTGTCATTATGTCACTTACAAAATATGCAAGGAAAATAATCTTACCAACATAACAATGATTTGACACATGTAGCTAGGTGGACCTGTAGAGAAAGCCATAAAGGGAAATGGTTGGGTTTTAATAGTGATCATTGGTTCAAGATCGATAGCCAGAATTCAAAACTATAACGACCATTGGAATATATTTGGAACCAATGTGATTGCCAAATATCAAAGGAGAATGTGAACCATTTCAAGAAATTATAATCATTTCTACTATATTTTCTTGATATATTGAACTATAATAGTTGATTATTGATTTTTTGAGTATTACCAATGCTCTATTAATGTAACTGATGAATCTGTAGCTAGCCAAGAACCCTAAGAGGGAGCCTATAAATGTAATTTCTTCTAATAATACAAGGATTGGCAACTATATCTAAATTTTTCCCCTGCACTTCCGGATGTTAAGTGAGAATCAAAGAGTTAGATGGAAAGAACGATTTGTATGATGTTTGCATTTAGGTAATATGATTGTTTTGATTCCATTTAGGACTAGCATGCCTAGGTTTCTTTCATTGTCTCTTTCAGCTAAGTTAACCTTGCATTTTAGAATAATTTCTTTGAGATTGTAGGATAGATGTATTTGAAGTTAATGATATATTGCTAGATTCCATTTTAGTGGAGATTTATCAATCAAGGTGGATTTCATTTCATCTTTCATATGCATCTCTGCTCTATCTCTATATTACATTTTAATAGGACTAATTTGTAATTAGAATTAGGATTAGATGTTAGAAGAACTTCAAGGTAGCTTGTGATATCCATTCCAATAGTTTTTATAAGTTTTCCAAATCTATTTATACTTGGGGTGTTTGTAGTTACATGAGCATCCTAGTTTATCCTCTTCTGCTCTCAAGTTAAGAGCATACCCCCTTGTCCCAATGATCTATTAAAAAATATGATTCATTACATATATTTCATATAAGGGATTTTCTACCTTAATGAAGTGATATAAAATATACACTGACCCATTTGTTGGTAACATCCATTTTTCATCACATTCTGGGCATCTAGAGTCAAGGTAAAGCCAAGTTAGCATTATTCACCTAATAGTGTTCAAAGTACTTTTAAGTCTCAAATAGACCTTGATAGATCCAAGAGAAATAAGAAGAGAACGTATGTAGATAGTGATAGTGAATCAGATGATGTCCTTGATGATCTTGAAGAATTATTGACAAAGAGACTACCAAGAGGAAAAGGAAAATACAAATGTAAACTCCATATTATTTATGATGAGAGCAATGTTTCTGGATTAGATTGTGTGAGGTTTTTTTAGCATCAACATTTCAGATCATACTACATGATCCATCATCAAGATGAGAGAACATCAGAATATGATGTTCTCTCATCTTGATGATGGATTATGTAGTATGATCCGAAATGTTGATGCTAAAAAAACCTCACACAATCTAATCCAGAAACATTGCTCTCATTATTAATGGATTGTGGAAATCTGATAATGTTAATCCATATTATTTTTTTTACATGTAACAAATTTGGTCATATTGTAGTAAGATATCCTAATAGAGATGAAAAGGAGGAAAGAAAAGACTAAAAATAATGGTAGGACAGACAACAAAGACAACTGAGGTAATAAATACTATAAAGAAAAAGGTAAGAAATCTTATTACATTGCTAAAGAAGATAGTTCTAATAGTGATTATGATGAAAATGATGAAGAAGTTGTCTATGTAGCAAGGAAAGATGATCTTGATGAAGATGAGAAAATTTATTTAGTCTCTCATGTGAGTAAGAATAAAAAATGGATAATTGGAAGTGATTGCTCATGTCATATAACTAGTGATACAAGTAAATTTGAAAACCTAGAACATTTTTAAGGAAGTAGTGTTAAGTTTGGAAATGATGCATCATGTTTTTTTTATCAGTAAAAGAAAAATTCTCATATTTTATTAATATCAAAATATATACAAACCCCTTTCAAGTACAAGCATCAGGGGGGGGAAATGGGGTTAAGAAAACCCCTAGTATTGTCCATGATCAAAGTCATGTATACTTGCAGATGCCCTTTAGGGATTAAAAGAGAGAATTCCCTTAGATTACAAAGAGGAGGATAAACCCCCTAAATTACAATCTAGTTATAGAAAAGAACCTTATTACTCAAATTTGCTACATAATATTGTGGTTTCACAATGCACACCCCATTTCTCCTAGAAATGGGGACCCCTTAGGAATTTTTTTCTTTCCCAAACCCCTAGTCCAAGGTCTAGGTCATTTTTAGGGTTCTACCTAGAATTTGGGTCTTTCCCTGCCCTCTTCCTAAAATACCCATGTGTTAAAAATTGAGAATTTTAGTGAGAATGAGTGATTTTGTATGTCAAGGACTACACTAGTGCACCTAGTGCATATGCCCACCCTTCAAGGTGTGGTAGTATAGGAGCACTTCCCTTTGGAAGTGCACACCTACATAGATGTGGAGGTGTGCACCCCCCAAAGGGTGCACTTCATCCTAGGCCTGTAAAAGCCCAAGTGCATTAATTTTCACTCTCCATCTATCAATGAGTGCACCTATGCACCCTTAGAGGTGTACAAGTGTGCATCCTTTACTCACAAAATTTAAAAAACCCAAAACCTTCACCTAAGTGGAACTCGCACAGATGTGCACCTATCCAAGGTGTGCATATGTGCACCATTGTTGACACTCACAAAGTCCTTGCCTAGAGTTAGGGTGTGCACATGTGCACCCCACGAGGTGTGCAAGTGCACACCCTTAGTCTTTTAGAGATGGCCTAGCTCTTATTTAGCATAAGTGCACCTAGAGCACCCTCAAGGTGTCCAAGGTGCACTAAAAACTACCTATCAAGGCATAAATAGGGTTTTCAAGTGTTTTTACTAATTTTTAGCATTGTGGGTCTAGTTTTTAGTAATTAGGGTTTATTTAGGGTTTAAATTTCAGCCTTTTGGACTAATGTGTTTATGTTTTGAGAAGATAAAATGGCTTCCTCCTTGTCTTTCCTCATAGTAAAGATTGCTTTTGTTGGTGTTTTTAAACTAGCAAGTAGCAAAATACGTGATACCAAGATAGTGAAGAGTAATTTAATCTAAGGATTGGCTATTTCCTATTTTAGATTAGGACCCAACTTTAAGAAAATCATAAAGATTTTCTACTCTTTAGGCTTTACAAAACCAAGGTGGGTGTACCTAAGGGATAAAAGATTCAAATCTTGATACTATCTTCAAATTACATTCATTCAATAATATTCTATTACAATATTTATCCCTTATAGAAGATGTTTGGTCATAATTCTTCTCAGATTTAGAAGTAATTTTGGTAACAATAGCTAACTAAAACACAAAGATTAAATGAAAACAAGTATTGGCTAGCTATGATACGCTTCATACATTTATAGTAAAATTGATTTTGAGTTTAAGAATTTACTTGATGCTTATCCATGATATCTTCATATGCAAATTGAAAAGATTGATCAATGCCTTATCCATTGGGATTTAGAGTCTATCCAACTATTTTGACCTAATTGATTTCATTACAATCAATATTATTAGAAATATTCTCTAAAACTCATTCTTATGCATATCCTTCTTACTAGCTAGAAATCCTATCATACCACTGAAGCATTTACTTAATTCATTAAACTAAAATCAATACTGAACTGATATACAACCTATCCTAGTTTCATTTAATCAAGTCAAGCCTTTCCCTTACAACCTCAAAATATCCAGTTAATAAAAATGGAGACAAGATTTAGATAAAATAGATATGGTGATAGTTCATCTTTGTATTAATTCTCTTTGAAAATTATATAACATTGAAATAATACTCAAGACAAGACACCATGATCCTAGAAAATTAATGTATTCTTAGGCTTATAAAGAAAATACATCACAAAATTGGCATCAAGGAAACTAGAAAAACTAAAATTTATACAATAGTTCGAACCCCCTCTCTAGCCTTGCAATCTCAATTATCTAGAATGAGATGCAACAAGCTTCAGACCTAGAGAGTACTGATAGCTTTCCTTAAGATAGAAAGATATTTACAAAAGTTAATATCATAAAAGACACAAAAATTGGTGCAATAGAATAGTTTACATCATGTTCATATTCTTTTGTGGGACCACTTTTGTTGCACTTCTTTGTTCAGGAGTTCATGATTGGCTTTTTCATAATTGTCATTCCTTGAAACATGTGACCATTAGACTTCCTTGAGATGGACCCTATTTTGATATCTAAAAACTAAGTTTCACTTGTGGTTCTCCATCCAAGTCACCTTGTATCAATAAACTAACACTCACGCTTGATTCTCCAACTATCAAGTCATCAATTGGGCCTCTATGCTTGTTACTATAGTTGGTTATTTATCTTTGTCTTCTTCTACTTTAATTGAGGCATGAGTTGTTTGAAACTCATCAGTTTCACCAAGTTCTAACTACTTTGCATGTACAAAATCTTCCATCCACTTGTCAAAAAGTGTGTCATCTGGCCAATTAAAACTCAAAATCTCATGTTTCTTCTTCAACACATATTCTTCTAGTTTATCTATTTCAATAAACTCTTCTCTTAAAGAATCATAAAATATTTGAACTTTAACAACTTCTTCAGTTGTATTTGACCTTCATGCATGTCCCTTTTCATTTATGACCCTATTCATCCTAAGGCACAATAGATCATCCAATTCCCTAGCCCATTCCTCTTTATCTTTTAATTAATCCTTTTTATTCAAGGCATGGGGGAAGAGTTCAAGTTTCTACTCCTATATTTTGAAAGATAGTTTATGATTCTCCTCTATACTAGAATTATTTTACTATGAAAATCATAGATATCATTAGTCAAGTCAAAAGTTTTCTCTATTTTTTCACAAGATAGACTAATAACTAAAAAACATAAAAGGGTGACATCTTTGTCCTTGTTGTTCCATTTATTGACAATTGGCTTCAGAGCATCCTCATTTCCTTTTAGCTCATTCCAAATGTTTATTATTTTTTCCAATTGTTCATATAATATAGACCAACCAATTTTATCTACCAAATACATAATTATTTTTTGCAACTTGTCCTCATGTTGGATATCTAGTTCCACATGAAATGCCCAAAGCTTGCTCTTTTCCTCTTCAAAATCTGCTAGTGTACAATATTGAGGTCTCTGTGGGGTGTTTGGAATTTCTATAAGAGGAGTTGATTTAAAGGGCTTAAACAAAGGATAAGGATAAGTAATTCTAGGTCTGCTAGACTATCCTTAGTGCCCTATCACCTTATTCTCAAGCTCTATTCTCTTTTGAACTTCTTTATTGTAAGCCCCCAGAACCTATTCATATTTCTCTTGTAATTCTAATTTTTTTTTTAATCTCTCAAGGCTATGGCTAGGGTGAGGTTGGTTTTTCCAACATTTAGCTCTATGACTTCCTCATTTGGAGTATCCTCTACCCTTTTTACAATTAAGTTTCCTATCATGTTAGTATCATAAGGCTGAGAGGAATTAGCTCTAGATCCTCTCCTCATATACCAAATAACTAAGGTAGCATGATCTTCACTAAACTTACACCTCTTAGTTCCTTTTTCACCTTTTCATCTATATTCAATAGATTTGTAGTAGTGTTAAAGATTGTGGCATCTGCAATGTCCCAATTTGGTAAAAGAAAAACCCCAAATGATTATATCATTCTTCTTCCTTCTTCAAGGGTCAAACTTTTAAATCCTTGCATCATCTCATCCTTGATTTGATCTATTGGATACAATTGATAAATTGTGTGTTTTTTTTGATGTTACTCAAATGTCATATCAGTTGATAGTCAGTGTATGCCAAGCTCACTTGGTTAGTGAAGACATATTTTCTAGTCTACCAAGTGTTACTAAGTTTACTCTATACAGAAGGCAATATCTATCAAGCTCACCCAAGCATTGAGGGAAGTTATGCAAAAAAGAGTATTAACCAAGCTCACTCAGTTAACAAAAGGAAAATTGAACAGTGTTGGTATTAACCAAGTTCATTCGGTTACCAAAGGGATTTTGTAAGTTCATAGTGTTAACCAAGCTTTTGTTGGTTAACATAGAAAATCACTTCAAAATTAGTTTGTACCAAGCTGGGTCAGCTACGAAAGGATTTTCTTATTTTGGCATGTAAAGATGAATTGATTTACCTATTGATTCTAGTCAAATAAGGTGATGAATATCAGTTTTTCTAATTTGTATTTAAATTGACTTGATAATTTGGAAGGTATAAGTAAAAGGTTTGTTGGAATTGTTTTAGAATAACTGAAAGGGGGGAGGGGGGGAGGGGGGTGAATCAGTTATCCAAGGTCTAAATGCCCTAATAATACTTTTTCACCAATTATAGTGAGCCCATTAAACTATTCATGCATCCAAGCTTAAAACAACCATCTTTGCAAGTTACAGCAAATCAACATGTAGGAATAAAACATGCAAGATCAACACATGCCATAGTGATTTACATGGACACCCAATTTGGTAAAACCACCAATAACATGCTACTCAATTTTCAATCTTCTGAAGTGATGTCATGTTAAAGGCTTACAACACACTATTAAATGTGACCTTGTTAGAGGATTTCACCACACTATTAGGAGTGGGCCTAGTCAAAGGACTTTGGAACATTCACTTGGAATGTCACCCTATTACGGGATTTACAACATGGCTATTAAACCAACCTAAGTCCATAGGATTTATACTAACTGTTACAATTGCTAGAGAATAACAACAGGGGCTTTTGATTTGATACAACTCACAACGTATCTTACAAATTTCATATCAGACTTCAATTCAATCCCTTACTTGGCTTCAATCACTGCGGCTCTGACATCTTTTCTTCCTCTCAAGCTTCATCTCCTTGAGTCTTCTTACTCATCGTACCAATGCAATCATCTCTATGGTCACCTATCAAAATAGAGTTTTTGTGCTCTCTTCCTCCTTAGCTCCTTCTTTAGCACTTCATGCTTTGATACTTGACCAACATCTTAACTTCATGATCTTATGACTCCTTAAATAGAAATTTGGTATAATTTTCCTACTTGATTCTCCCTCTCCAACTTTAGGGTTTCAAAAGATTAGGTAGAATACAATGTATCCATCCCATATCTTGTTTTTATCTAGAAACTTCATCTAGAATCCAATTGTATTTGCCCAAAAACATTTTACATAGTGTTTTGTGTCACCGAATCATCATTCTTATCTTCTATCTGGTTCACAAAATTTTAGACATCAACCATGTCAGCTCAAATCTAGCGAATCTTCAACTTTTCAAATGTCGGTAGCAGCTTGACACTTATTGAATTTTTGATGCTCAGCACATGAACACAACTCGGCACTTGATCTTCACTTGGCACTTGATCTTTACTTGGCACTTGATCTTTACTCGACACTTGATCTTCACTTGGAACTTGATCTTCAAGTATATTGTCAATACATCACTTTATCATTGTCTTAATTGATCTTTGCACTTCATTCCAAAACCATAACTCAACCTTTCCCTTAGGTTCTTTTGTTAGATCATATTGATTCTTCATCAATCAACTAAGTGATAGTGGTTGGATCTTATAAGCAATTTCCATTCTAGCAAATAGCAGGTTTGACATTAGTGACAAAATAATGATTGAACACATTCTGTAGCAACAATAATTTTCATACAACAATCTTTTTCAATCAGATTACAACAATCTTCCTCTTTGACATTGATGGCAAACCAAACTAATCAACCAAGTTAACAAAATTCTAACTAGGCTAAAATAGTAAGTCAAATGCCAAAAAGAAAACTTGTTGACTTTTGTATTTCCCTCTGATCTTATTCCTTCTAATCTATCTTTTTACTAAATCTCTTTTTACTGAATCTCTTGAGCTACTCCTTCTGAGATCTATCATCTTGATTTCTTTCTTTTCTTATGCTTCTCCCTTTCATATCTCTTGTCCTTTTCACTTCATGATCTGATTAGTTTCTGCTATTCCTCTATTTCATGGATTTGACCAATTGTAGCTATTTAACCCTCTTTCTTTGCTTTGATTAGGTTCCTCTTCTTTCTACTTTCTCCCTCTTTCTTTTCTTTGATTAGTTTCAACTATTTCTCCGTCTTTAACAACAATGCCAAAGACACATTATTTTAGCATCTTATCATGCAACTATAGCAATTACAAGAACTTCCAATATCTCCCTCTACCATCTTTCTTGTGACTTGTTTGGAATGTTAGTACTCTAATTACTTTAGGCTAAACATAAAGTAAGTACCCTCTACATCAACTTATATTATCTGATCAATCAACTTATTTGATGCAAGGCAATCTTGTTTTTACTTAAATAGCCTTGGTTAGGGGTATCACTCCTAACTTACCTCTAATACATTCAAATGCATCTTTAGGTAATGGTTTTGTTAAGATGTTAAAATTTTTTTCTTTTGTATGGATATATTCCATGTTCACTTGCTTTTCTTCCACCAATTCTCTTACATAGTGATACTTGATTGCAATATGCTTTGTTTTGGCATGCATCACAGTGTTCTTGGATATGTTGATAGCACTTGTGTTATCACAATAAAGTATCACAAGTTTAGTTATTTCTTCCTTCATTCCTTTGAATAGATGCTTGATCCACACAATATTTGTACAATTTATAGCAGCAGCAACATACTCAGCTTCTGCTATGGATTGTGATGTACAATTTTTCTTTTTACTAGTCCAAGTGACTAATCTTTTTCCTAAGAAAAGTGCTCCTCCACTAGCTCTTTTTCTTTCATCTATGTTACCTCCCCAATTTGCATTAGTGTAGGCCTTCAAATCAAATTTTCCAATCTTCTTATAGTACAAACCAAAATCTTATGTACCTTTTAGATACCTCATTATTCTCTTGACAGCCATAAGATGATTCTCTCTTGGGTTTGCAGAAAATCTTGTCACTATTCCAACAGATAAAGCAATATCTAGTCTACTATGTACAACATATTGTAGTTTTCCAATCATGGATTTGTACATTTTCTTATTTACTTCAGCTGAATCATCATTCTTAGATAACTATTTGATTGGGTTACAAATATACCATGTTTAAATTGATGTACTTGTAGTCCAACAAAAAAATTGATCTCTCCAAACATTAACATCTCAAATTCATGTTTCTTTTCCTCCAAATATTATATCATCAACAAAGATTTCAGATATCAAAACATCTTTACCTTTCTCTTCCTTGACATACAAATTGATGTTATCAACTATTTTCTCAAATCCTATCTTGACAAGATATTTGTGAAGTCTCTCATACCATGCTCTAGGTGCTTGTTTCAAACCATAGAGTGCTTTATGTAGTTGAAAAACCATATCCCTATTGTTCTCATCAAAAAATCCCTCTAGTTGTTCAATATAGACTTCCTCTTCTAATATACCATTGAGAAAAGTAGACTTTACATCCATCTGATAGACTTTAAAATGTTTAAATGTAGCATATGCAAGTAAAGTTCTTACTCCTTCCATTCTAGAAATAGAGGAAAATGTTTCCCCATAGTCTAATCCTTCTTCTTGAGCATAACCCTTACATACTAGTCTGGCTTTATTTCTAGTAATCTCACCATTCTCATCTAGCTTATTTTTGAATACCCACTTGGTGTCAATCACATTCTTATCAGCCAGACTAGGAACTAAAATCCAAGTTTTGTTCTTCTTTATTTGATCAATCTCTTCTTCCATAGCTTTATACTAGTCATCATCTTGTAATGCATCATATACTGTCTTAGGTTCAAATTTTCTTAACAGAAATGATTCATTTCTTAGTCTATTCCTTGTCATTGGTCTTGCATCATTGTCACCAATTATTTGTTCAGTAGGGTGATGTCTCTTCACATATTTGGATAATCTTGGTTCTATCCTTGTTTCCATGTTTGATCTTTCAAATTCAGGGTCACTATGCACATCAATGTTAGGTAGTTCTACATCTCTTTCATGTGTACTAACTTCAAAGTCAAAATATGCATTTTCTTCATTCTGCAACTCGGCTTCTGAATGCAGCTTGACATTCACTAGTTGTGACTTGGCTAAGATTGAAATTTTTTGTTGAATACCAATTTGATTGATAGCATCCTCATTAACAGGTATTCCTTCTTAAGAATACACAAAGGTTCTATATTCATCTAATCACTTTGGTTCTTCAACTTGGACTTCTATATGCTCATCAAAGTTTACATTTGCAGTTTCCACAATTTTGTTAGTGTTAGTATCTAAACACTTATATGCTTTACTTCTAGTGGAGTAACCAAGGAATATGCCTTCATCACTTTTTGCATCAAATTTTCCATTTCTAGTATCTTTAAAGATAAAGCATTTGCAACCAAATACTTTGAAATGCTTAACATTGGGTGTGTGACCATACCATAATTCAAAAGGTGTTGCATATGTACTTTTCTTGACTTGTACTCAGTTCAGTGTGTGAACAACTATACTTACAACTTCTCTCCAATATTTCAGAGCAGTAGTCTTTTCTATCATCAATGTTCAGGCATAGTCAATCATAGATCTATTTCTTCTCTTAGCAATTTTATTCTTTAGGAGAGTTCTAGGAGTCGATGTTTGTCTCTTCATTCCTTTGTCATTGCAAAATATCTCAAATTCATTTGATGTGAATTCTCCACCTCTGTCTGATCTCAGGCGTTTCAAACTCTTTCCTGTTTCCCTTTCAACTCTAGCCACATACCACTTAAACATTTGAAAAGCATCAAATTTTTTATTTAAGAACATAATATTCATCATCTTAGAATATTCATCAATAAACAACACTATATTTTATCTCCTTTGTATATTTGCACTTCTATTGGACCACATAAATCAGTATGGCCTAACTCAAGTAATTCTTTAGATGTATAGTTTTTACTCTTGAAACTTGACTTAGTCATTTTTCCTAGCTGACATTGTTTGCACATGATGTTTTCAAGCTTCTTCAATTTAGGTAAACCTATGACTTTCTTCATTTTGTTGATATTGACTAGATTGTCAAAATTGAAATGACATAGCCTTCTATGCCATAACCAAACATCATCAAATTTTGCAACAAAACAAGAAGCATTTTAAATATCAAGATAAAACAAATTACTTCTTGTTTGATCTCCTTTTCCTATCAATTTACCATCAGTATCATAGATTTTTGCAGTTTTGTTCCCAAATTTTACTATGCACCCTACATTGCTTAACTGTGAGACACTTAGCAAATTGTAGTTTAGTCCTTCAACATAGTATGCATTATCACATGAATTTTTTTTTGTAAGCTTAATGGAGCCTTTTCCTTTGATTTGACATGGAGCATCATTTCCAAATCTAACACTATTTCCATCATACTAAGTAAAGTTAACAAACTTACTTTTATCTCCTGTCATGTGATGTGAGCACTCACTATCTATGATCCATCTATCATTCTTGTTCATACATGTTACTAGTGTTTTAGGATCTTCTTCATTAAACTAGTCCTTCATGGCCACATAAACAACTTCATCATCATTCTCATCAGACTCATGATGCAGGAGCATCTAGAGGTATAAGGGCAATCCTTTTTCACCCAAAAAAATGTACTTAAACATAGTTTTTGTTTCATGTATTTTCATTTTTGGATACCTATTTAGGTCAAATAAAGGTTCCAACTCTCACAGTTCCACTATTAGTGTTTTAGGTTAGAGTATTTGAGTACCTTGGGATAAGTGTAAGTGCCAAAAAAATAGGACTATTTAATTGAGCCATAATTATGGTGGATTAGAAGGTGTAAATTGGAGGGAGGATTAAAATTTTAATTTAGAATATTCCACAAAAAGAATTAGGTCAAAAGGCTATACGGTTTGAAAGTTATCATAATTTTTAAATTTTTGGAGACCTCCTAAGAATGCTTCAAAGTCAGGTTTAGGGCATTAAATGACCTTGTATAGGGCCAAAAAATGGGTGACAAGAAAATCTTTTCCATAAGGCTATAGAGTGATTTGAGAGATTTTTGAAAATGTAAACAATTTGTCAATCAGAGCTATGGTTCAAAAGTTATGCCTCCCAGAAGTTTGGTTACTATTTTTGGATTCTTGTAGTTTTGTGCCGACTTCTAACACAACTTATGGAGCCTTCTATTTGGTTTTTGGATGCCAACTAGAACTTTCTAGAATTTATTCTTAATCTTTAACCCTTTGGGGTCTATTTAAGGACATTTTAGATAGCATTGTAAAAGGTAGTTCGGAGTGGAGTTTGAGAGAAGGTATTGGAAGAAGAAATTATCTCCAGATTTATGCTATTGTAAGCCCATAGGGCATGTTTTGGAGTTTGTTTCTCTACACTAAGTGTACTAGCATATTTTTATAGTTAATAAAATTTTCCCTTTCCTATTGTGTCCATTCTTAGCTTGGGTTGTGTCTCCATCAAGTGGTATCAGAGCAAGTTTTTCTATGTGTGTAGACAGAGTGCTGACTATGAGGTAGTTTGCACCAGGACTGTGTGGTTGTGGGTTTGAATTAAGAAGATGCCTCCATGAAGAGAGCATGGTGGAAGGGCTAGAACTATTAATCTTGAGGAGGTTAGAGCCCTCCAAAGGTAGGTTCAAACATTACAGGAGGAGCTCTGTAGAGGAACAAATGTTACTATAGGAGATGAAAGTGAGGACAACAATGAAGAAGAAAAAATTGGACCAGAAGGGGAAATTTTGAATTAGGAAAATGAGAGGCTTTTTAGGGCTATTACTAAGTTTGAGAAAATACCTACAATTTATGTGAGTGTATTTTTAGGAAATCTGAAACCAGATGAGTTGATCAATTGGATTAATGAACTGGAAGAGTACTTTGAGTATGAGGATATCAATGATCCAGATAGGGTTAAGTTTTCAAAGGCCAAACTAAAAGGCCATGCCAAAATTTGGTGGCAAGAGGTTTAATTGGAGAGAAATAGAAGAATAAAGGAGAAGATCACAAGATTGGATCACATGGTGGACAAACTAAAGAAGTAGTTCATTCCTATTTATTATGAGCTTGATTTGTTTAAGAAGATGCATGGGTTAAAGAAAGTGGGAAAATTACTCCAGAAATATATAGAGGAGTTTTACCGACTTTTGATTAGAGTAGGGCATGTAGAAGAAAATAAGGAGAAGGTTTCTCATTATATCATTGGGTTATGACCTAGCATCCAGGAGGAATTAAGTCTGGTAAGAATGACCAATGTTGAAGAGGCATACCAATTTTCCCTACAAGTTGAAGAGAAGTTAACTAAAAAGATTGAAGGGAGACAAAGAGGGGATGATCAAGGAAGAAGGGGTACTAGTAGGTCATGTAGAGGTCAAAATGAGACCCAAAGGAAAAATGAAGATGTGGGTACTATCAAGAACTAGAGGAACAAGGATTTCAACCACTCCCATGATCAAAACTTTGGAGATCAGAGAGGAAGAGGTAGAGGATGTGGACAAGGTTTAGGAAGAAGAGGTTTATGTGGTACCTATTTCCATTGAAATGAATAAGGTCATCGTGCCTTTGAATGCCCTCAATGACAAGGAACATTATATAGGAGAGCTGAGGGCCAAGCTAGGGTTGCTCATGTGGATGAGGATGCATAGTCATCACATTCAGAGGATGTAGAAAGAGGAGAGACTTTAGTAAATGAAAGGGTTCTACTTGTAGACACCTAAATTTTATTACATTGCTTTGGTAATCTAATTTAGCCATCTCTAAAGGCATCATTAATTAAATTCTTATTTAATTAATCCTTTGCCATACCTAGTTGATTAATTTAATTAATCATCTATAGTCCTAATTGATAAATCAAATAAACCTATTATTTATCAATTAAATCCTATTCTTCTATCTAATTCCAAAAATCCCTATTTATTAAATAAATCTATTTGATAAATAAAATCCTCAAATCCAAAAACCCCTAACCTATCCCTAATCCTCCATTTAGCCTAATCCACCCCATCCACCCATACTAAACTAGCTTAGCCACTAACTCACCAACCTTCATTAATGCCATCCACTTGCACATCTCTAACATTCCTAATCTAATCCTAAATCCAAGCCTAATCCACTCCCTAATGTTGTCACATTCCCTAAACAAGTTTAAGACTTTCCTAAACCAAATCAAAGTCTCCCCTCAAAAATCCCAACCACCAAGTCACGAGTGCTCTTACAAACTATAAAAGACTCTTACAAGCCCACTCATGACTCTTACATCCATCTTCCACACTCTTCCCTCTTCCACACTCATTCCTCTTACATCTCTCTTACATACTCAACCCCACTCATCATGCCTTTAACCAACCCTTTACCCTACCCTCTCACAATCATCCTCCTTGTGACAAGTGTCACCTTCCCATTGGTGCTAAAAAAGCACAATCCATGTGCTCCCCTTTGAGTGCATCTTAGCCCTCCTTAACCATCTCCACATCCTTGCATCTAAGCCCTCCATCCCTCTACCCCTTGGCCTATAAATTGAATCCCATCCCAAGCCATTTCATCAATAATCTTTGAGCTAAAGTTACCATGCCCTTTTGAGAGCCAAAAGCCATACCCATACCCTTATAATTCCAAATTGAGAGCTCACAAAGCTACCAATTTTCTAGTATCCATCTCCACCATTGAAGCAACTTTGAGCATTTGAGCATACATTCACATCAAAGGACACATCTACAAAATCAAGGAAGCATGGAGTGTTTCCTTTTTTTTTTTGGGTTTGCATTCCTTAATTGTTTCCTTTGTCTAATCTTATATGTAAATATAGTTTTAGTTTGTGAATGCTTTCTTTAATGTTAATGTTCCTTGCACACTAAGATCTTGTTCTACACTACTAAGTGGGGAGATTGAACCAGGACAAAGGAGGAGTCTATTTCATACTAGGTGTAAATGTGAGAATAAATGTTGTGATGTGATCATTGATGGTGGTAGCACTAACAACTTGGTGTCAGAAGAGATGGTCTCTAAGCTAAAGCTTAAGAGGGAGAAACACCCCCAACCCTATCAGATTTCTTGGGTGAAGGATGATCATAAGGTCCTGGTAAGTGAGCAATGTTTAGTGAAGTTCAAAATTGGGAGTTACCATGATGAAGTTCTCTGTGATATTATTCCAATGGATGTCTGCCATCTATTGTTGGGAAGACCATGGTAGTTTGACAGGCATGCAATACATGATGGTCATGCAAACACATACTCTCTAACAAAGGATGGAGTTCACCATAAATTGAATCCCATGGTAAAGGAAGGTGAAAAGGTATGCAGCAGTGCTAGGATCTATCGTGTTGATGGAAGAAAATTTTTAGATGTCATGAAACATCAATGTATGTGCTATGCTTTGATTCTTAGAAAAGACAAGGTAGTAGTGAAATACCACTTGAAGTTTTAGATTTATTAAGTGAGTTTGGAGATATCATTTCTAATAATGTTCCAGAAGGACTGCCACCAGTAAGGCAAATCAATCATCAGATAGATTTAATCCCTGGAGCTAGTTTGTCTAACAAGGTGGCTCATAAGATGACTCCTACTAAAATTGAGGAGCTAAACAGATAGGTTCAGGAGCTATTAAATAAGGTTTTGATTTGAGAGAACCTGAGTCCATGTGCAGTACCTCCAGTACTGGCACAAAAGAAGGATGGAGAGTAGAGAATGTGTACAGACTCTTGAGCTATAAATAGGATAACCATCAAGTATTGTTTTTCTTTGCCAAGAATGGATGATCTTATGGACTACTTGAGTGGAGATCAGTACTTCACAAAGATAGATCTCAAGAGTGGCTATCACCAGATATCGATTTGAGAAGGAGATGAGTTGAAAACTACCTTCAAGACCAAGGAGGGTCTTTATGAGTGGTTATTCATGCCCTTTGGATTGACAAACGCCCCAAGAACCTTCATGCAGTTTATGAATGAGGTACTTAAGAAGTTTTTGTGAAAAAATTTTATTGTCTATGTGGATGATATTTTAATTTTCAGCAAGACTTCGGAAGAACATTTATTGCATATTAATAGTGTCCTTGAAAGGTTAAGGGAAGAGAAACTATTAGTTAATCTGAAGAAGTGTATTTTTGCAAAAAGGGAGTTATTCTACTTGAGGTTTTTTATATCACCTAAAGGTTTTAAAATAGATCCAGAGAAGGTAAAAGCCATCTTGGAATGGCCTAATCCAAGGTCTACTACTGAGGTGAGATCATTTTATGGTCTAGTTAGTTTTTATAGGAAGTTCATTAAGAATTTCAGTGGCATATGTGCACCCCCGATTGACACAATAAGAGGGGATAGAAAAGAGTTCAAATGGACTATGGCAGCTATGAGAAGTTTTGAATGCTGAAGAACAAGGTTATAGAACAACCTATGTTGGCACTTCTAGATTTTAGAGAGGTGTTCTAGGTGGATTATGATGCTAGTGGTAGTGCTATTGGAGCTATATTGAGCCAAGAAGGTAATCCTATTGCATATTTCAATGAAAAATTGAATGATGTGAAGAAGAAGTATTCTATTTATGATCAAGAGTTCTATGCAATAGTTCAAGCCTTAAAGAAATGGAGGCATTATTTATTGTCAAAGGAATTTACTTTATATACTGATCACCAAAAATTATAGTATCTAAATAGCCAAGGTAAATTGAAGTAGAGGTATATGAAGTGGGTAGAGTTCTTGTAGAGCTATACATTTGTGTTGAAGCATAGAAGAGAAAAATCTAACAAGGTTGCAGATGCATTAAGTAGGAGATAGTTGTTGCTTACAGTAATGCAGGTTGAAGAAGTTGGGTTTGATGAACTCAAGAATCTGCACCTTGAGGATCCTAATTTTTTTGAAGCATGGTAAGCTTGTAAAGAACCTATTGTTGTAGACATAACTAAGTGGTTAGACTATCTAATTCAAGATGGTATGTTGTTCAAGAGTAGTCAATTATGTATTCCAAGGAGTTCCATGAGGGAAAATCTGATTAAGGAGAAACATAGTGGAGGGATGGTAGGACATTTTGGTCGAGATAAGACCACTGCTATTCTTAGTGAACATTATTTTTGGCCTCAAATTTCATAGGATGTGAAGAAGTTTGTATAGAGTTGTCAGATTTGTCAAGTGACCAAGGGATTTAGTCACAATACTGGACTTTATCAGCCATTGCATGTTCCATCAAAGCCATGGGAGGACATAAGTATGGATTTTTTTCTTGGATTTTTGAGGACACAAAGGGGTCACTTAGTATTTGTGGTGGTTGATAGGTTCTTCAAAATGGTACTTTTCATTCCATGTCATAGAATTCATGATGTTGTCCATATTGCAAACTTATTTTTCAGAGAGGTGGTAAAACTACATGGCCTCCCAAAGAGTATAGTTTCTGATACAGACACTAAATTTTTGGGATATTTCTAGAGAACATTGTGGAAGAAGTTGAGAATGGACTTGAAATTCAATTCCACACATCATCCGCAGACTACCGACTAGACAAAAGTGGTAAATAGAAGTCTAGGCAATTTGCTGAGATGTTTAGTTGGGGATAAGCCCAAAGGATGGGATTTGAATCTACCACAAGTAGAATTTTCTTACAATAACTCTATAAATAGGAGTACTGGTAAATCACCATTCCAAATTGTATATGAAAGTAGCCCAAGGACTACACCAGAATTGAGGAAGATGGAGCAAGGGGAGAGGACAAGTGCTGAAGCAAAAGATTTTGCTAAACATATCAAGCACCAACATGAGGAAGTCCAGGCACACATTATCAAAATGAATCAATAGTATAAAGCTAGAGCTGATCAAATGAGAAGACATAAGGAGTTCCAAGTAGGGATCTAGTCATGGTACACTTAAGAAAGGAGAGATTTCCAGTAGGTACTTACAACAAGTTGAAGATGAAGAAATTTGTCCCCTATAAAATTTTGAAGAAATATGACTCATGAAATGCATATGAGGTGGAGTTTCCAGATGGAATTCACATTTCTCCTATCTTCAACATTGTAGACTTAACAGAGTATCATGATGATGGTGCAGATGAGGAGCTAATGTTAGAGCCATGTTTAATTCTCGCTTCTAAGAAGGAGGAGATAGAAAACATTCTGGATCATCATGTGGGTAGGAGTATAGAAATAGGCAGTATGAAGAGTATCTGGTTAAGTGGAAAGGCTGAACGATCAAGGACTCAACTTGGATATCAGCAGTTGAGGTTTCCCACTTGGGATTTCCCCAACCATCCATAAAGTGATAGGGTCACTTTTCAATCTACCCTAGGTGTCTGATGTAGGAGCATCTAGAGGTATAAGGGCAATCCTGTGTCACCCAAAAAAATGTACTTAGACTTAGTTTTTGTTTCACGTGTTTTCATTTTTGGATACCCATTTGAGTCAAATAAAGGTACCAACTCTCACAGTTCCACTATCAGTGTTCTAGGTTAGAGTATTTGAGCACCTTGGGATATGTGTAAATGCCAAAAAAATAGGACTATGTAATTGAGCCATAATTATGGTGGATTAGAAGGTGTAAATTGGAGGGAGGATTAAAATTGTAATTTAGAATATTTCAAAAAAATAATTAGGTCAAAATGCTACACGGTTTGAAAGTTATCGCAATTTTTCAATTTTTGAAGACCTTCTAAGAATGCTTCAAAGTTAGGTTCAGAGCTCTAAATGACTTCATATAGGGCCAAAAAATGGGGGATGAGCAAAGCTGGTCCATACAGCTATAGAGCACTTCGAGAGCTTTTCAAAAATGTAAACGATTCGTCAATCAGAGCTATGGTTCAAAAGTTATGCCTCCTAAAAGTTTGGTTACTATTTTTGGATTCTTATTGTTTTGTGCTGACTTCTAACTCAACTTCTGGAGCCTTCTATTTGGTCGGTGGATGCCAACTAGCACTTTCTAGAATGCATTCCTAATTTTTAACCCTTTGGGGTCTATTTAAGGACATTTCTTGCACTGTAAAAGGCAGTTCGAAGTGGAGTTTGAGAGAAGGTACTGGGAGAAGAAATTATCTCTAGATTTATGCTATTGTAAGTCCATAGGGCATGTTTTGGAGTCAGTTTCTCAGCACTAAGTGTACTAGCATATTTTCATAGTTAATAAAATTTTCCCTTTCCTATTGTGTCCATTTTGTGCTTGGGTTGTGTCTCCATCACCTCTTTAGCAATACAACACTTCTTGCCTTTGTCTTTGTAATCTCTCTTATCATCTTCTCTTCTGTTTTTGTACTTGCTACCTTCCTTATATTCCTTTTTATGTGTATACCTTGCAGCAATATGTCCTACTTCATTGCAATTGAAACAAATGATAGGTAGGTAACCTTGAATTTTCCTTTTCCTCTATGAAATCTTCTAGCCAGTAATTCTTCCAATTGTTCCACATCTTCCTCATCAGTGCTACTATCACTGGATACATATTTCATCTTTATTCCCTTCTTCAATTTCACCTATTCAGTGTCTTTCAGTGATAGCTTGGGCTTGAAAGTAGATTCAACATTCTCAAGTTTTTAGTTATCAAAGTTAGATAACTCAAATGCAGTAAGTCTACTGACTATAACTTCTAAACTTAGATTTTTTCTTGGTACACATCTTAGCTCCTGTATGGGTAATAATCTAATAGCATATATAGGGAGAAAGGTTCTTAAGAACTTACTATTAATAGTATCATCATCTAGTTGACCATTCAAACATCTCATTTCACTTACCACTTTCTTTATTCTAGAGGCATACCGAGCAACATTCTCACTCTCCTCCATTTTCATGTCATCAAATTTTCCTCTGAGGCTTTCTCTTTTTATTCTTTGGACATTTTGATCTCCTCCATAAATGTCTGGCAGGTCTTTTCACATCTTGAATGCAGTGTTACATCCTTTGATATCATCGAATTCAGCGTAGTTGAGTACAAAAGCAATCTCCAGCATTGTCTGATTATGTTCCTGTTTGTTCTTCAAATCTTCTATAGTAAGAGTACTAGTTGGATCAACATGTTCAATAACAATTGAATTTTGGGCATAATCTCCTATGAATCCAAGATGCAGCTTCATCAAACTTTTCCATGCAACAAATTTGTCTTTGTTGAGCTTGGGAACTTCTCTTAGGCATTTTGATTTTTTCTGCTTCTAGTTCCTTTAAACTAAATCAGCAACAAGACTCTGATACGAATTGTTGGAATTGTTTTAGAATAACTGAGAGAGGGGGGGGGGGGGGGTGTGAATTAGTTATCCAAGGTCTAAATTCCCTAATAATACTTTTTCACCAATTATAGTGAGCCCATTAAACTATTCATGCATCCAAGCTTAAAACAACCATCTTAGCAAGTTACAACAAATCAACATGCAGGAATAAAACATGCAAGATCAACACATGAAATAGTGATTTACATGAAAACTCAATTTATAAAAACCACTAGTAACATGCTACTCAATTTTCACTCTTTTGAAGTGATGCCCTATTAAGGCTTACAACACATTGTTAAATGTGACCTTGTTAGAGGATTTCACCTCACTATTAAGAGTGGGCCTAGCCAAAGGACTTTGGAACATTCACTTGGAATGTCACCCTATTAAGGGATTCATAACATGGCTATTAAACCAACCTAATCCCATAAGATTTATACTAACTATTACAATTGCTAGAGAGTAACAATAAGGGCCTTTGATCCAATACAACTCACAACATATCTTACAGATTTCAGATCATACTTCAGTTCAATCCCTTGCTTGGCTTCAATCATTGTGGCTTTGATAGCTTGTCTTTCTCTCAAGCTTTGTCTCCTTGAGTCTTCTTGCTCATCGTACCAATGCAATCATCTTTTTGGTCATCTATCGAAACAAAGTTTCTGTGCTCTTTTCCTCCTTAGCTCCTTCTTTAGCACTTCATGCTATCATACTTGACCAACATTTTAGCTTTGTGACTTTATGATTCCTTAAATAGAAATTTAAAATAATTTTCTCTCTTGATTCTCCCTCTCCAACTTTAGGGTTTGAAAAGATTAGGTATGATACAATGTATCTGTCCTATATTTTTTTTTTATCTAAAAACTTCATCCAAAATCTAGTTGTATTTGCCCAAAAATGTTTTATATAATGTTTTGTGCCACCAGCTCATCATTCTTATCTTCTATTTGGTTAACAAAATTTTAGATATCAACCATGTTGGCTTAGATTTGGAAAATCTTTGACTTTTCAAATAATGTAGTAGCTTGGCACTTATTGACTTTATGATGCTCGACACATGAACACAACTCGGGACTTGATCTTTACTTGACACTTGATCTTTACTCAATACTTGATCTTCACTCGGCACTTGATCTTCAAGTATATTGTCAATAAATCACTTTATCATTATCTTAACTGATTTTTGCACTTCATTCCAAAACCATAACTCAACCTTTCCCTTAGGTGTTTTTGTTACATCTTATTGATTCTTCATCAATCAACTAAGTGATAGTGCTTGGATCTTATAATAAATTGACATTCCAGCAAATAGAAAGTTTGACATTAGTGACAAAATAATGATTGAACACATTCTATAGCAAAAATATCTTTCATACAATGATCTTTTTCAATCAGATTACAACAAGGTCAAGTTGTGATTTCAAATTGTGAGATGCAAGTTGAATAAGTTGAAAGAGATAAGAAAAGGAAGAAAACTTAAAGGATAAGTAGATATCATTATGGAGCAGAAATGTATTATTTAATCAAGAAGGATCCAGTATGAACTATACTAGATATCTATAATCAGCAATTTAGTTGCGTCACAATTAGGTCATTTCATTGTTACTCTCTAACCATTGTAGGAGTGAACTAAAATCTCCTAACAGAGTTGGTTTAACAACCATTTGTAAATCCTCTAATAAGGTGGCAATTCCATTGAATTTTTTTAAGACTTTTTCAAGGCGACTCCTAATAGGGTGATTAAATCCTTTAATGTGGTCACACTTAACAATGTGCTTTGTAACTTTTAATAGGGTTGGCTCCTAATAGGGCACACTTCAAAAGAAATAAAAATAGTAACTAGTTACATTGGTGGTTTATCCCAAATTGGGTTTCCACATTAAATCCTAGTGCCTTATGTTTTTATGTTATTTCTTTCATGCTTGCAAGTAATTAATGATAACATCTTAATATTTAATAAAGTAATTCACACTCCACATTGACTGAGTTACAGTAATTTAAGTGTGTTTATTGAATATCAATAGTAATTAGTTTTATCAGTCTGAATTTTATAGTTGACATCTAAGGGTTCTAGGATTTATTTTATGAGTAACTAACTCACTCCCCCCCTTAGTTACTCTTCTTATATTTCCAACAATTAGTATTAGAGCTTTTGGTGCTTGTAGAGAAGGTTTCAAGGACCTAAGCCAAAGATTAGGATGTCTTACAAGAGAGAGATTCCAAAGTTGAATAGAGACAAATTTGCAACATGGCAAGGACTTATGAGGCTTCACCTAGCATTTATCAGTGATTTAGGATGAAAATATCTTGATGAAGATTATAGAACTCCCATAGGAACATTATCAATTAATGATATTGCTTAGAAGAAGAACCATAACATCATGATGATTGACATTGCATCTGCTCTTAGTTATGCTAAATTTGATGAGGTCAAAGATTGTAAAACTACTTTTGATATGTGGAACAAGCTAAAATAAATCTATGGAGGAGATGAAAATGTAAGAAGAGCCAAAGTAGAAAGCCTTAGAGGACAATTTGATCAAATCAGGATGAGAGAAGGTGAAAATGTTGCAAAATATGTGGAAAGAATCAAGGTTAGTGTTAGTGCAATCAGAGTATCTAGAGGAGAAATCAAAGAAGAAACTATTGTAAGTAAAGTTCTCAGAACTTTTCTTCCCATCTATGCACTTAGAGCATCTGTTATTCAAGAAAAGAGATGTGATCCAAATAACAAGATAGGCTTGGATGCCCTAGTAGGAAGATTGACAACTTTTGAACTAGACAACTTTGACAACTATGTTCTTGCTTCCAAGAATATTGAGTCTACATTTGAAGCTAAACTCTCACTCAAAGAAAAAGGCAAGAAAATAAAAGATAATCAATCAGAAAGGGATGAAGAAACTAAAGAAATTTTTGATAGTGATCTTGAAATTGTTGAAGCTCTACTTGCAAAGAATTATTCCATGAGCAGAGAAAAGTATAAAGGTAAAATCCCTCTAATCTATCTTTCTTGTGAAGAAATTGGTCATATTGCTGCTAGGTGGCTAAACAAAGAAGGCAAGGAAGAGAAGAAAAGCCACAAGTACAAAGGCAAGAAGGAATTCAAAATTCACAAATCCTATAAAGATAAAGGTAAGAAAACTTGTTTTATGGCTAAAGATTCTAATAACAGTGAAGATGAAATAGTGTATATTGCTATAAAAGATGAATCTGATGATGAAGGAGATAAGATGGCACTTTTCTCTCATGTTAGCAAAAATGACACATGGATCATAGATAGTGGATGTTCTCACCATATGATTGGAGACAAAACTAATTTTGAACATTTTGAACACTATGATGGAGGTAGTGTAAGGTTTGGAACAATGAACCCTATTGTATAAAAGGGAAAGGCCAAATCTCATTAACCAATGAACTTGTATGTGACAATGCCTATTGGGTTGAAGGACTAAAGCATAATTTACTAAGTGTGACATAGCTAAAAAACATTGGATTCAAGGTAGAATTTATGAATGGCAAGGCAAGACTATTGGATAGCCAAAGAAATTTGATTGGATCAACTAGGAAAACAAAAAGTAACCTATTTTATCTTGATCTTGGTTATTGTTCATGTTTTATTGCTCAAGTAGAAGAAAGTTTGCTATGGCACAAAAGACTATATCATGTGAACTTTGATAATATGGTCAAGATTAGAAAACTCAGAAGTGAAAGAGGTCTCCCTAGTTTGAAGAAACCTACTATTGGATTATGCAAGAATTGCCAAATTGGTAAAATGGGAAAGACTAGTTTTAAGAGCAAAAACTATCTATTAGAAGATGTCTTGGAAATTGTGCATACTGATTTATGTGGACCCATTGGAATAGAAACTTATAGTGGAGAAAAAATTTTCATTCTTTTTGTTGATGATTATTCTAGAATGATGACTATTATATATGTCAAAGAAAATTAGAAGCTTTTGAGAAATTCAAATGGTATCTTGCTAGAGTAGAAAAGAAAATTGGAAAAAGATTGAAATGCTTAAGATTAGATAGAGGTGGTGAATTAATCTCAAATTAATTCAACAATTTTTACATTGAAAGAAGAATCTATAGGAATTTGGCTTAGGCCAGAATTCACCCAAGAACTAAGAACTCAACACAAGCACACCAGTAGACCGAGAGAGAGAGAGAGAGAGAGAGAGAGAGAGAGAGAGAGAGAGAGAGAGAGATTAGAATGACAATATTTATTCAATATGCCATACAATGATAAGAGTACACTAGGAGTGCCTATATATGAAAGCCTCTAGAGAGCTTCTAGAATGCATATAATTCAACAATATTATAATTCATACAACTAATCACATGTCCACCAGATATGGGTTATCCTCCATTAAGAACGAATGTATGTGCAATGATGAGAGGATAAGCCTACAATGGTGTAACATGAAAATCAGTGGCATAGACAATATGTGTTAAATTAGGAGTGCAAATAACTATGTTTTCTACATGACAACTTAGTGAATGATACAAACTCTTGTTTTGTAGACACCATGTGCATAATTACAGCTGTGCACTTTTGTGAGAATACAAAAAATCCTAAGTGTCTCACCTAAATAAATAATAAAATAATGCATTAACCTAAGTAAACTTAAGTAAGTGTAAATAGTAAAATACTTATTTACACCAATAGAATCAAAAGACAAGTATTAACCTTTGGTACTCTTGAGCAAAATGAAATAACTAAAAGAAGAAATAGTTCCATCATGGACTATGCAAGGACATTAATGGTTGAAAAGAATGTTGCTATCAAATATTGGAAGGATGCTATTAGCACTATAGTTCATACTTTGAACCAAGTTTAGTTGAAGAAGGACCCAAGCCAAAAATTGAAATTCAAAATAAAGACAGTAGAGTTCTCCAAAAGTCAAATAACTATATTAGCTAAATATGTCAAAAGGCATCATGCACCTGATCAGATCATTGGAGACAAGTTAGATGGTACATTGACAAGAAGAAAACTAAAAGGTATGTGTTTACTTGCTAAATTTGAACCTAGAAGTGTTAAAGATGCATTGGAAAATGAGAGTTGGATTGAGGCTATGAATGAAGAAATAGAATAGATAGAAAAGAATAAAACTTGGACTCTTGTACCTAGGCTAAAAGATAAAAATGTGATTAGTACAAAATGGGTATTCAAAAATAAGTTGAATGAAGATGAAAAAGTGTCAAAAAACAAAGCAAGGTTGCTATGTAAAGGTTATTCTCAAGAAGGTATTGATTATAGTGAAAATTTTTCCCCTATTGCAAGATTAGAAGGTGTTAGAACTTTACTTGCTTATGTAGCTCACAAAGGATTCAAAGTATAGTATATGGATGTTAAATCTACATTTTTGAATGAAATTATTGATGAGGAAGTCTACATTAAATAGGAAAAAGATTTTGTTGAACTAGACAAAAAGTTCATGGTCTAAAAATTACACAAAGCCCTATATGGTCTCAAAAGAGCTCCTACAGCCTAGTATGAAAGACTACATAACTATTTAATACATATTGGTTTTCAAAGAAAAAATAATTAAAATAGCCTATACATCAAGGAAGGACTAGACAAGAAGATTGTGTAGGTAGAAATATAGGTGGATGATACTCTGCTCATAGGAAATGATGATTTATGCAAAGAATTTTTAGAACAAATGAATAGAGAATTTGAAATGTCCATGTTTGATGAAATAAAATTCATTATTGGATTATAGATACAATAGAACATAAATGATATCTATATCACTCAATCTAAGTACATCAAAGAGATACTCAAGAAATTTGGAATGGAAGATTCAAAACCAGTTGGAACTCTCATGTGTATTGGACTCAAGCTTACAAAAGATGATGACTCCAAAGAAGTAGATTAGACCTTATACAAATCAATGATTGGGTAATTATAGTATGTGGTACATATAAAGCCTGATATTGCTTTAGTGGTTGGGATAGTGGAAAGATTCTCAGCTAAACCCAGAGAAAACCACATGATGGCAATAAAAAAAATTTGGAGATATTTGAAAGGTACTGAAGACTATGCCTTATGGTACAAACTTGGAGGTAACCTTGACCTAAAAGTATTTACTAATGTTGATTGGGTAGGGAATCAGGATAGTAGAAAGAGAATTAGTGGTGGAGAATTCTTTCTTGGTAAAAGGCTGGTATCTTTGACAAGCAAGAAGCAAAATTGCAAATCTCAATCCATAGCAGAAGTAGAATATGTGGTAGTACCAGTGAATTACTCTAACATTGTTTGGTTTAGATATTTGTTGGAAGGAATGAAGGTTGAAATCAAAGAGCCAATAGTGATGTATTGTGATAACACCAATGCAATCAACATATCAAAGAATCTAGTGATGTATTCCAAAACAAAGTAGCTTGCTATCAAATATCACTTTGTAAAAGAATTAGTACATGACAAAGAAATTAGATTGGAATATGTTCATACAAAAGAAAAAATTGTAGATATATTCACCAAGCCATTACCTAAAGATGCATTTTTGTATCTAAGAGGTAAGCTAGGGGTCATTCCCCTATTTGAAGCTCACTAAATAAAGTTTAGTGATGTATCAACAAGACCTAAGTTGAAGATCAATCAATTGATGCAGTATTGACAAGGATATATTGCAAATGAATCTATACTCAAGGTATATTGGCACTAATAAGAATATTATTTGGCATGTGTTGTCAAAGAGGGAGAAGTCTACAATCATATCTTTCTAAAATTCTGTAGAGGGAGAAGTTAAGTAGTTCCTTCACAAAGGGAGAATACTATAGGAGAAATTTTCTACATAAAATCAGAAAGGGAGAAACTTTCTAACAAAGGGAGTCTTGTTCTCAAAATTTCATTATACTATGACATTTTGTGTTGCCATCAATGCCAAAGAGGAGGATTATTGAATAAAATTGATTAATTGTGTATTATCTTTGATGTTACACAAATGTCATATTAGTTGATAGTAAGTGCATGCTAAGCTCACTTGGTTAGTGAAGATAGTTTTTCTAGTCTACCAAGTGTTTCTAAGTTTACTCTATATAGAAGATAGTATCTACCAAGCTCACTCGGGTGTTGAGGGAAGTTATGCAAAAAAGAGTGTTAATCAAACTCACTTAGTTAAAAAAGAGAAAGTTGAGCAGAGTTAGTATTAACTGAGTTCACTTGGTTACCAAAGGGATTTATTAAGTTTGTAGTGTTAACTAAGATTCTGTTGTTTAACATAAGAAATCACTTAAGAATCAATTTCTACTGAGTTGGGTCGACTACCAAAGGATTTTCTTATTTTGGCATGTAAAGATTAATTAATTTACCTATTGATTCTAGCTGACTAAGGTGATGAATATTAGTTATTCTAATTTTTATTTAAGCCAACTTGACAATCTAGAAGGTATAAGTAAAAGGTCAAGTTGTGATTTCAAAGTGTGAGATGCAAGTTGAATAAGTTGAAAGAGATAAGAAAAGGATAGACAGATATCCTTGTGGAGCATAAAAGTATAATTTGATCAAGAAGGATCAAGTATGAACCAGAGTAGATATTTTTAATCAGCAATTTATTTGCATCACAATCAGGTCATTTCATTGTTACTCTCTAATCATTGTAGCAATGAAATAAAATCTCTTAATAGAGTTGGTTTAATAGCCATTGTAAATCCTCTAACAAGGTGGAAATTCAATTGAATTCTTTTAAGACCTTTTGCAAGGCCACTCTTAATAGGGTGATTAAATCCTTTAATAGGGTCACACTCAATAGTGTGTTTTGCAACCATTAACAAGGTTGGCTCCTAACAGGGCTCACTTCAGAAGAGTGAAAATCAATAACTAGTTACATTGGTGATTTTTCCCAAATTGGATTTCCACATTAAATCCTAGTGTCTTATGTGTTCATGTTATTTATTTCATGCTTGTAAGTAATTACTAATAATATCTTAAGATTTACTAAAGTAATTCACACTCTACATTTACTGAGTTACAGTAATTTCTATGTGTTTACCGAGTATCGGTAGTAATCAATTTTATCAGTCTAAATTGTATAGTTGACATCTAAGGGATCTAGGATTTATTTAATTGGTAACTAATTCACCCACCCCACCCCCCCCCCCCCCCCCCCCCCCCCACCCAAGTTACTCCTCTTATATTTCCAAAATTGATCTTGTATGGATTCCTCTTCCATTTCAAGATACTTAGCCTTTCTTTTATTACACCTTTCTTCAAATTGTTCAATATTTGTTCTCCATGCAAACTGATAAAAAGCTCTTGATTTAGCAAAACTATCATCAAAAAGAAATTCATAACTAGATTATTCTACCATAGGGTCTCATTCCCTTCCTCTATAATCAAAAATAGTTGGAAGGCTCTTGAGGATTTCCTTCTTCTAATTCTGAAATGGTAATAAAAACTCCCCCTTGGGATCCTAATTACTCCATTTTCTCCTTAGTGAGCTATTCATCTCCTACATGCAATGGGAACTAAGTGGGTAAGTATTCTTCTCTTTGGCATAATTATTTTTCCTCTATCTTTTGACTCTTAGGTTTTGGCTCTTCAAGCCTCTCTTCGAAAATAGTACTAGCTAACCCAACTATTTGTTTACCTTTGTCAACTGTAGGCTCTTTCTTCCTAATGATATTATAGCCAAACCTCCTCTAAACAACCAATTTCCTTGATCCTACTGCAAGGGAAAAAGATTTTTTTTTCATTATTTCTCAAGCCTTGTTAGGATAAGCATTGATAAAAAAATGTCTTCTTTTCATTCATAGCCTCCATAATCTCTGGAAAAGTGATCATTAACTTATTTATCTTATCTGCCTCTGTCTTTGCATCTTTAAAAGGCTTATAATATTTGTTAAAATGATAAACTCTAAAACCCTAGAATAAACTCTCAATTCCTCCTTTTTTATCTCTTATTCTTGGAGAGAGAATTCATTTCTTATTGCACTTCAAGGAAGTAGGGTTGATGTTTTTTAGCACTAGTCTTAGCCCTCTATCTGAATATATCAAAAAATCCTTCACTATAATGAAATGATCATGAGAGATATCCATTTTGTATGGGTCTAAGAATTTATATAGAAACAACCAACTACTTTTTGTGATTATGAACTAATGAACAATAATACAATATGGGAAAATAGAGGCCCTAGACTAACCAATAAATTGTGCTTCCTCTAATCCACCTATATGCCATAACATTTATCTATTCCCACCTTAAGAGGTACCTGGTAGGGAAGCACATGTGGAGTTCCTTGGAATCCATATACTCTAAAAATTATTAACATAGGGTATGGTATGATATCTACCCAATTATGGGAAACCTTAAAACAAGTAGGGTTATTCATAAGCATGATGAAGTCTTGCACTTTAGGTATCTTGGGATTATCCTTTAACAATAGGCTTCTCAACCTAGATGTGAAGTATCTATAAAATCTCACAAAATTGGCCTCCTCTACATCCCAAGTCATATCTGCACTCGACAATTGAACTAGCAAAAATTCTCCCTCATATTCTCTATTCAATACCATTTCTTTTTCAAAGAAGGTAACACCTTTATACAAGAACATATGCATCAATAAAGAATAGTAGCCAAAGGTTTTCTCAATTTTTCCCTTTGCAATTCTAATTAGACCTATGTAAATTTCTTCTACTAGATAGGATGCAAAATCAAAAATAACATCCACACCAAAGGAAGAGATCTATGTCATTATATACATGAACTTTATTGGCATAAACTCTTGTTGATCTTCACCAAAGACATTGCACAAAGTCAGGTAGATATCTATGGCCCTAGAATTGAAAAACTAGTTCTTGAAAGGCTCTTTAGTTGATGTTGTAACAAAATTTAAATTACTAATTATGGCCAAGTGTCCTCTCAATGCCCCTTGCCTAATCTAATCTTTACAAGACAAGTAGTCTTTCTCTAATCTCTAAAAATCAATGACCTCATGATAATCTTTGGTTGGGTCCATTCCAAAAATGTCCTAAATTTTTTTTGTAATGATTTTTAATAAATATTTCCCATCTATTCTCCTCACCATCCTAGCTACTAGGTCATAATTTTAGGCTATAGCTATGAGAAGCTTTGAATCCATGAAAACCCTAGGAACTACTAACTTACCTAAATCAAAATTCTAAATGTTCTAGTGGGGAGAAAACAATCTCCTCTCTGAGAACCATTACTTAAACAATTGGAGCCCTATTTTGGAAGTTCTAGCATCCCTAGTCCAATTCCCCTTATCAAACAAACCATTTGCAATTTAGATTCTAGGATTTTTAGGAATGATTTTCTTTATTTGGGCTAATTCATTTGTAGATTCACTCAATTTTTCTAGAAAATCGTCATGGATATTTCTATTGGAATATTCTACCTTCCCAGAGAAACCCTTTTTGAATGCATATTTGACAATAATGAAAAGAAACCATAATTCTTTGAATTATATTGGGATTGATATACTTACTTGGCTTTTTTATTTCTTCTCTGAATGCTATAATGAATCGCTAATATAGAAAGCTTTTTATGATTCAACTAGGCAAGAAAACAAGCTCTTCAATAGGTTCTAGCTCCAAAAAATCAAAAATAAATTTACAAGAAGAAATTATTTGAATTTCTAAATTATATTCCTTGTTTTATTTTGCACAAGGAGCTTTAATTCTCATAAATGGATCACAAAGAAATAGAGTGGCATTACCCTTCACATTTGAAAATGGGTCATTGATTTTTGAAAAATCCAATGATTAAGGAATAATACATTTTATGACTCAACTTTAGCCTTCCTAGTTGATAGTCAATCCAATTAAATCCTTCCATGTGAATTTTTTCTTTCCTGGGTAGAAATTTACATAGGACGCATTTTGATGCAGAGCAAGCAAAATTTAACCCAAATCCTACACAACCTCCAAGGTCTTCACAAGGATTGAACAAAGGATTTGGTTCACTTTCCTTAGTGGATAATCCTCTTAACAAACTCTAAAAAGGGTTTCTAGACCCACCTTCCACTAGTAAGACCCAAAACTAATTGTACCCAACTTAGTGCAAATATGGCAACCTTCCTCAAAATGGGCAAAATGGAGATTTTTTTGTTTTTGGCCTTTCTACCACCAAAAAGGTAATGAAACAACTTAAACTCAACATAAACAAGGAAAACCATCCACTGGATGCATTTCCAACAACCCACAACTCAAGATGCTCAATTAGACCTAGTAGCCTATTAGGTCTCCTAAAATAGTTTTTGACCAATAACTTCAAAACTTACAAAAGCAACTAAGAAATAAAATGAAAATTCAAATACCCTTTTCCAAGTACTAAAAAACTCCTAAGTTCCAAATTCCAACTCCACTCTAGCATGTCTTAAGCAGCACCAAGTGCGTAGGCCTAATTAGCCACTTTAGGCTTGGTTTTCAATGTAAATGGTAAAGAATGGGTTCATGAAGTCAGATCTCCACCACCAAGCTATTCTAAAAACTCAAATAAGGGTACTTTTTTCTTGTTCCAAGTCCTCAAATTCTTTCCTCCTTCCTATCCATTCAAACTTTATCAAAATAGGGTCAAATACATAGAGATATTTGACTTAGGACTTGCTCTTACAAATCACTATTGCAATCTCCTATTCCAAAACTCCTAGAATATGATAAATCACACCCCTAAATTTCTCCATGCCAAAATGGAAAAGATTCCACTAGTGGAGAATCAAGTTAGGGTCATTTTTGTGACCAGACCCTGATTTTAAGGGTTTCTAAAACTAGCAACCTAAAAAATTGGATATCTTGAGCACAATAATTGATAGGAACTTGAAACCAAAACCAAAAATCTTGTAAATAAACAATATCAACTTCCCAAGGAAAAAAGTTCACCCTTCAATCATTGGATTCTATACTATACGAAAAATTAGGAAAAAATGCACTGGAATACCAAGTTTTATTGATTAAAAAGCAAGATACAATGTATTACTTCAATCTACTTCCTCCTTCAATTGCTTAGAGCCTTTATAGGCCATTTTCAACTATTTAAATCACCCTATTAATAGTTTTAGCTGTTGGGAGTTATGATTTGAAAAGTGTCAACAAAATTGTAAAAGTTACTAAGTAACTTTCTGGAATTTTTGTGCTAGGACAACATTTTCTTTCAAAATGGATTTTACCAACTCCTAGGGACTCTGCTAATGCTCTAAACACCTAGACTAGCCTATAAAACATGAAATTTACCAAAAATCTACTTTATTGGACCAATTGAAGCCCAGGACTCATAATTGCACCATGGGGTCTTGTGTCCATTACAAATGTGGATGGTTTTAGGGAGATCATTTGATCTATCCCTAGACCTTATTACATCAAGAAAAGAAAATCATTTGATTAGGTGCTCTGCACCACATTTACGCCTCTAGGCACATGTCATGTTCTCTCTATGTCCCTAAGGGTAAAAGTTGAGTAACTCCCATTGGCGAAAAAGAGACCATCATTGATCAACCTTACATTAGGAGGTAGAAAACATGATCATGGAATTATACACAATGTGGGCCTATGACACTTCCATCAATTTTCTATGTCACCAAGGATAAAGATATTACAATTTCCTTTAGCAATAAGGAAACTACCATCGATCATGAGAAGATCTAATAGTGTGAACCAATGTCTTATTTCCTACAAAATAAATCCCTCATGGCAATTGGAATTTGACATTTGAACCACCATTTGATGACATGGGAAATTGTGTCACTTTCCATGAGGGTTGGTCCCACCACATATCCACGTGGTGGTCTATTTATATATCACCAAGGGTGAAAACCTTACAGCTTCCTTTAGCAAAAAAGTGACCACTATCAATCATGAGAAGATCTAATGGTGCAGACTTTATCTTAAAATATAACTGGGTCCTATAGATAAGTATTGGTTGGTTGTTATGTCACTAGGAGTAAAAAGCTTGTAATTTCTTTTGGTGAAAAAGTGATAACCCTTGATCTTAAGGAAGATCAAGGGTGATCGTTACTCAATCAATTTTTTTGGAAAAAAACAAAAACCTACAGAAAATTAAAATGAAAGCTTAGGTTAAAATTATTTTAGAGATTTAGGAAAATGTTAGATAATGTAACGACTTTTTAAAAGGTACCAAGAAGAAATAAAAGATGTATTCAAAATATTTTTCTTGTGTATTTTTCCTTTTTGAAAGGGCATGCTATGTAAACAAAATATAAAATCTTTCTAGGGAAAGACTTAGTAAAACAAAAATTAGGGTTCTTCTAGGGGTAGCAAACTAAAATATAAAACCCTAATTTTTACAAAGGGAACTGGAACATTCATTTAGAGATGCATTAGGATAAATTTTAAGGAAAAACCAAATCAACAGCTCCAAAATTAGTTTTTTTTGAGTTTCAAGGTGTACAAACAAAATCATGCTTCTAGGATTCACATTTAGAGATTTAGGATACTGAATTAGGTCATATTGATCGGAATGAATTTCTAGTACTCTACAATAGGCTAAATGAGAGCTCCCGAATGATCTTGGCACTTATTACATCAGTGATAGTTAATGTAGCCTCACATCCTACATCAATCCAATCTTCAAAGCTTGTTATGACCGTAGAAGAGAATTATGTGTCACAGGAGAGAGTGATGAAGAGCATAATAGGGGGGATTGTCTTAGATCTGAGAGTGAAGAATATCAAGAAATTTTTTCATCTCCCAAGGCCAAACAATTATGTAATATTGACTTATCATCAACTAGAAAGGTGGTATAGGGATAATGAATAGAGACCTACAAAGATTATTCAATCATCATATTTGATTGATAGGACATCTATAGGATGAAGAGATGGAAAACTTGATATGACCAAAGGATAGATGAAAGATTATATTGGATACTTCATTGTGCTTTTGAGTAGGATTATGGGTCTAGTGGTAGTAGGGAACTTGAACATCTGGATGGTACATTTCATCGAGACCATTAGAATGACTAAAATACAAGTTGATTGGGCCATTATTCTTAGTATAAATTTAGATGAACAACTAGTGGTAGTCAAAGGTGATCCAAGGCTTTATATGAAATCTTATTTGGCATATCTATTAGTATAAATGACCATGGATTACCCAGGAATGTTTAAGAGGGGAAGCATGTAAGATGCTAATGCATGGACTTATGTGGTATACCCCTAGCTAGTAAAGAAGAAGCTCTTAGATTAGAGTAAAGAATACAAAATAGTGAATGATGTTTTCCTTTTTGCAATCATCTGGTTCATTGAGGGGGATTATGCAAAAAGGATGTCAATAGAGGCAACAACAAGGATTGCAAAAAAAGATGCCTACTACATCTAGATTAGGACATTCACCTACTTAAGGGTAGTAGCAAAACTATGAATCCAAAGAAACTCCCAAGATATCCTTCAAATAGGATCATTTTACTAGAGATTTAGAGACAACTCTCATATGTGTATGACAATGTGAGGAAACAACATAAGAATACCTAGGTATGGCCCATCACTATAGTTCCATTTGGAGTCAAGAAAGAACAAGATATCATGACTTTTGATTCAGAATGGGATCAGCATTCCTTGGAGGACTATAACTCCACTCATCCATGTTTTGACAATATTGGCAGAGTTCAATATTTGGTAGGAAAACAATTTGAACATGAAGATGCATAGAGGATCATTGGATGAATGCAATAGATGAATACAATATCTAGATAATGGATTCTTGTAGGACAACTCTTTATTTGGTAGGAAGTGCCTTGAAAATAAAGGTCCCATTAAAGGTTGTTCAACAAGACACATCAGATGTCTTGGATCCCCTATATGATTGCGATACGAATATATGATCATGAATGTAGAAATTAACAGAGAAGAAAATGTGGATATCAATTATAGGGTGATTCATATCATCTAGTTTACCAAGGAATGGATTACGATGCCATTCAAGTTGACCTAGTTCCTCAAACAATAGTCTTCCAGGCCATAGCCTACTTAGTGAAGGGAAGAGGGGCAAAATTTACAATACCAACATTCTTTGTCCAGTCTCTAATTAGGTTGGAAAGGATATATAAACACAACAAGGAAGTTGGATACTTCAAGGTAGAGAAAGGAAAGACTAAAAGGAAAAGAATTTCTCCTTAGCATTATAAGCCTAAAGTTCAACGAAATCAAGCACAAGAAGAAACTCAAGAACCTAAGAACCAAGAGCCTAAAAATGTATAAGCCACTCAAACTCAAGATAATCCAAGAGTGCCACTAATAGAATAGGGACAAGGACCTAAAGAAGAAGCACAAGAGGTTTCCCTACATGTTCAAGAAGAACAAGCCTCTCCATTATCTCCTAAGAGAAAAAAGAATAAAACTCCAATCAAAAAAACTAGAAGATAAAAAGCGCAAAGAAAGGTTATTCCTATTCCTTTAGTTCTAGAAACCATTCTTGAAGAGGATGAAGAAGATGAAGAGGATAACCTTCCCTTGAGTCAAAGGACTCATTTGGCTAGGGATACTAAGGAAGAATAGAAAAAGTGTTCCATAGTAACACTTCCATCTATATCCACTCAACTTATTCAGGTTATGACTTAGAAGGATGAGCAACAATAGTGGGTTGATGAACAAGAGGGTCAAGGGATTGATTTCTTCAACATGTCAAATTTTGACTTCATTCCTATGGGTACTGAGCTTTTAAGTGACAACATAAGGGATACACCAATGAATTAGCCCTTACAAGAATATTGGATTCAATTTCCACCTTTTCCATAAGGACCTCTAGGTGCTCCACCATCACTAAGTCAAGATTTATCTTTATTGGATAAAATTTTAGCCACTACTCTCCCTCCTATTAATGAAGATCAAGTACAAGTTGCATAGGAAGAAGAGTCACAACAAAGACTTGCCAATGAATTATTAGAAGAGGAGAAAATATATGAAGAACCCTAACAAACTTCTCAAGATACAAAGGTGAGGACTATGGACTCAATAGACATAGGGATGCCTGATGTAGATCTCTCATAGAAAGAGAAGATTCTGGAGAGTTGCAATAAGGGAAAGGGTCTACCAGTACAAACCCCCTCTTCAAATAAGTATATTTCTTCAATGGGAACTACCCTAAGCTAGTTGAAGAGGGAAGTGATGGTTAGGTAGAAGAGGCAAAGGTATTATAGTGTGGATGAGTGAGCAAAAGAATTACTTGAAGCCCTCAAGAAAATTGAACCACCTATGGGTGATGCATGAACATTAGACTTCATTATGAAGAACCAAAATTAGGATTTCTTGGATCATATTTCCATCCCTCCTCTACATGTAGATATTGAATATCTCACCCCAAAAGATAATATAATTAAAGAGGTCTTGCTGGGAAAGCCCACTATGGACATTGCTAAAGTATTGGTCACCACAGGAATTAAAGAAGTACTTAGACACTTGGAACAAGATGATGATTTTGAATTGGTGAGGCTTTGAAAACATAATGAGATTCTAAGAGGCTATTTTCATTAAGTGGTTGGTCCTTTGAACCCTGATGATCATGAGGCAACTCTAGGTGTCACATTTGATAGGAAGGAGAATGCAAGTGTACAATTGGATCCATTTTTTAAGGTGCAACAACTATGGTAGGAAATTTTTGAGGAAAAAGGTGTGCAAATAATATAGGGAAACCTTAAACTATTGCACCATAGGCAAAATAATGTAGATAAGCTAGTTGTTATACTAAACCAGGATTTTGGATTTATGGATGAGGTACATACCTAGGGTAAAAACCTTCAAGTGTTACAATCAATAAAGGGTCAAAGGTATCTTATGCTTATGGATGTATATATAGGGGAAGAATTGGATAAGATAGATGATTGGATCAAGAAGATTTTTTCTAGTAATAAAGAAATGTAGATATTACATGCAGATATTCATAAGCTTAAGGATCAAACCCAAGAGAAGATTTTGGAAGCTAAGTATTACAGTAATGCTTGACTGATACTTTTGAAGATGAGTCAAGGGATAAACTCATGTTTTTGAAAGTAGTTGTCAAATAGTTTCAGAAGACCTTTGAAGAAGCTTCGACTAATGAAGACATTAGACAAGCATTTAAGAAAAAGGAGACATTACTAGAATTGGATGTAAAACTAGAAGACATTTTGGAGATTTGCATAGAATTGAGCAACCACTAGCAAATAGTAAAGAATAATTATGATGCTTTGGATTTTCTAGATTTGATCCAAGTGATGAAAATCATAGAAAAATTCAAAAACAAACATCAAGACATACCTCTGGTATAAAGGGGAAGAAAACCAAGAAGCTAGAATTTTAGTTTTAACACTTGGAAAAATTTTGGATTTTTGGAAATGTGACTAAGGTGGGCTTCTCCAAATATGTGCAAGGTGTGCAAGGCACACTTCTCCAAATGCACACTTCTCAAAAGGTATATTGAATTTTTTTGAAGAAGTTAGAGTTGCACCAACAATTAACTGCCAATTCCAAATTTAGAGTTTTCCATGCACCAAAAATGCATTCTAATAGTAGTTTAACTACTACATGTAAACACCTAAATTTGATTACACCTCTTTGGTAATCTAATTTAACCATATCTAAAGGCATCATTAATTAAATTCTTATTTAATTAATCCTTTACCATCCCCTAGCTGATTAATTTAATTAATCATCTATACTCCTAATTGATGAATCAAATAACCTATTATTTATCAATTAAATCCTTTTCTCCTATCTAATTCCAAAATCCCCATTTATTAAATAAATCTATTTGATAAATAAAATCCTAAAATCTAAAAACTCCTAACATATCCCTAATCCTCCATTTAGCCTAATCCACCCCATCCACCCATACTAACCAAGCTTAGCCACTAACTCACCCAACCTCATTAATGTCATCCACTTGCACATCTCTAACATCCTTAATCTAATCCTAAATCCAAGCCTAATCCACCCCCTAATGTTGTCACATTCCCTAAACAAGTTTAAGACTTTCCTAAACCAAACCAAAGTCTCCCCTCAAAAATCCCAACCACCAAGTCATGAGTGCTCTTACAAACCATAAAAGACTCTTACAAGCCCACTCATGACTCTTACATCCATCTTCCCCAATCTTCCCTCTTCCACACGTATTCCTCTTACATCTCTCTTACATACTCAACCCCACTCATCATGCCTTTAACCAACCCTTTACCCTAACCTCTCACACTCATCCTCCTTGTGACAAGTGTCACCTTCCCATTAGTGTGAAACAAGCACAATCCATGTGCTCTCCTTTGAGTGCATCCTAGCCCTCCTTAAGCCTTCATCTCTCCTTGCATCTTAGCCCTCCATCCCTCAAGCCCTCAACCTATAAATTGAATCCCATCCCAAGCCATTAAATCACAATCCTTGAGCTAAAGTTATCATGCCCTTTTGAGATCCAAAATCCATACCCATACCCTTATAATGCCAAATTGAGAGCTCACAAAGCTACCAATTTTTTATTATCCATCTCCACCATTGAAGCAACTTTGAGCATCTTGAGCATACATCTACATCAAAGGACACATCTACAAAATCAAGAAAACAATGAAGTGCTTCATCTTTTGAGGTTTGCATCTCTTGTTTTTTTTTTTTTTCTAAGCATATATGTGAACTTAGTTTTGGTTTCCGAATGCTTTCTTTAATGTTAATGTTCCTTGCACACTAAGATCTAGTTCTACACTAAGAAAATCTAGAAAAGGTTGAGCTTCTATTTTTGGCCTCTAGAGACTCCTACATCATCTGACAACTTTCATCTTCTTATTTTCTTATTCTTTCCTTGTTTTTCAAGTCATGTAAAGGCACATGCACCCATTAATTAATATAAACAAGGGTGGAGTCCTACTTAGCACCATTTAGAGAGTATGTATATAATTAGATTTGTTTTATTATTTTTAAGTATATATTTTCATGAAGTAATCTCTCACTCTCAACACAAATTGAGGAGACAATTGCCTATAAATTGAGGAAATAATTATGTATTCTAGGCAGTTATTTTGATGCAATAATATATGTTTTTGGTGCTCTCATTCTAGGTGTAATTATTCTTGATAGAGTGTGTTATTTTTTTTGGATTCTTGTTCATGATAATAATTGAGCCAATATTTTTTTTGTATTAATTTCATTATGCAATATTTTAGTTCTAGTGTTTTTCATGTTTGACAAATTCTGCTGGTGTATAGAGTCAAGGAGAAGAGATCACCCTTTTTCTTTTATTCCTACATAGCTTCTTGTCTTGCATGAGCACACTTTCTATGGTTTTGTGTTTTGATAAGAAGTGAAACATCTTTCAGTTTTACTAAATTCTCATTGACAATTGTATTAGTGGATTTGAGGAAGCACTAATGCTAATTTCATTGGTTTCCTACCTGATTGTTTCAATGATTTAACTCACAGACATGTTGTTATTGTGGTTTATGTCCATTAGGAATTTCCCTTTCATGATATTTAATTTCATCTCTCATTATCTTATCCTTTTTATTTTCTTTTCTAACCCTTGATTAAATTAGGAATTCATATAGTTGCAATGTTAGATTACATTCATTAAAAAGTAGAAAATACCAAAAATGTATCTTTTTTTGTGGTTAATTTTGAAACAAGTAGATTTATCATCTTATGTGAAATTGGTATGAACTAGAAAAGGCCTCTTTGTGAACAAACACATTTATCTTCAACTAAAAGGATTCTAGTAGGTTGCAAGAACACCTATAACCTTAGAGTTGATCCCAGATTAGCTTTTCAAGAGAGGAGTTTGAAAGGATTCTTTTCATTAAGCATCATACAAAATGACAACTCAATACATAACATAAAAGAGGATTATATTAGGAACTTTATGATGATGGAGAATGCAGTGGTAGAAAATAGGATCCAAAGATACCTTATATATGAAGTTGCAAAACAAAGGAGAGATAACTTGCTAGGGGAGTCAAAGAAACCTCTAACACCAAGTAACATTGTGAAAAACCCAAAAGAAATGTCATATCCTACAAAAATCTTGGTAATGGGGAGAGATCAAATCATAGAAGAACCTATTTTAGCTCAAGAAAGCCCATGGTTGAAGCCATGATTGAACCAAGAAAACCCATCTAAAGCTAAAGATGATAGTTAGTTTGAACAATCCCATCATTCCATAACTGAAGAATGAAGGAACATTCTAGAATAAAGGATAACTAATTAGAAACTAGTAAAGTAAAATATACAAAGAGAAACAAAATACCACCTAGAATTGTGAGTGAGACGACGATCTACATTAAACTATTTAGTTCACATATAAAACCTTAAAATAGAGAGAATACTTAAAATATTAAGATAATGAAACTTTACTATTGTAAATCAAACAAAATTTTAGGTCATTTAAAGGTTTCATATATTAGTAGTAGATTAAAATCAAAGAAAAAAGTAATTCGACACCTAGCTTATCTGACATTAGTTTTTATATACAAAGATAAGTTTTTTTGAGGAATTCTTTAATTAAAAACATTATTCAACCCTAAAGGCCTCCTAGAGGTCTCCCATTATTGTTTGTAGGGAACTATCTTGTAAAATATCCTACTCCTCAAAGTATGTTTCCAACCAATCGTCCTCCATTGGATCAAAGATTGAGAAAAAATTGAGGAAGTGTAAATTCCTTCTATAAACATCCCTTTTAGCCTAGAAACCTACTAGATCTTTCATAAAGAATATAGGATAAGTGAAGACTAGCGCATGCCTTACATAGAGAATATTGTAATTTTTTGTGAAGGGAATGGTTAAATCATCCCTAATATTAAGGAGGATAGTGTCCAAGTCTCCAAGAAGATTCCCAAAAAAAAATTACTGGACAAGACTACCAGTAACCTTATGGTATGAATAGAAATGATGAGAGATGGAAATAAACATAGAAATGATATCCAAGTTGGTTCAGTACCTATTAGGGTAATTTATGAATTCAATAAAGGATATACCTCCATACCACTCTATTCTAAATCTTGATAAACTACAAAATTCTCTCAATCCTTATCAATCTATCAAAGGCCATGAGGTGAGATGAGAATGAAAGATCTATAGGGGTATCAATGCTGCTAATAATAAGAATGAAAAACAAAATCCTTGATAAATAGATAGTAAAAATTCCATCCAACTTGGTGTAGAGTACTATCATTAAACATCAAGTATTCTACAGAGAGAATTCATACAAAAGATACAATAAAATATATCAATAAATGAATTTAACCACTAGTTGGTACACAAGATAAATGCCAGCTTGGGAAGGTAAAATGCTAATAGATAATAAATTAAAATAAACTAGTTAAGAGATTAATTTTACAAATAGGAATATAATTAAGGTGGATGCCAGTGTGGATAAAAATTGGTTTCATTTCTACCATCGACCCCTTCATTGTTTGATTTATCTACTACCCCATTCCCTTCTTATTAGATGTTGTTTATGGTGGAAAGCTTAATTCTTGAGGCCAAGACAAGAGAGTGTTTAACCTTCAATTAGAGGCAGACTTATTTCTAAAAGTGTTCACCACAATAGTACAATATCCCTCAATTGAAACCTTATTAAGATTTATTCTTTGATAGAGCCATAGCCCTTCAATAAGTGCTCAAAATTCTACTTCATTATTGGTAGCTCTGCCAATGGGTTTCATACATTTGGCTGGTATATCTCCTTTATGATTGGAAATGAAGAAGCCAATCCCATCTTTAACAAGGTTTCTATGAGAGGCCCCATAAAAATTTAGTTTAAGAAAATCTTCCACAGGGGGTCCATTTATATTGAGCTCTATTTGATTTATAGACCTTACCCACTTGACCTAGAAAGTTCAAAAGTTTTAAACCTAGACACAAAAATATCATTGATGAGTCTCAGATTGACATTGGTTTGAAAGTTTCATTAGTCCTTTAGATTTTACAATTAATTGTTTCAATAATTATAAATAAAATTTAAAGAGTGAGCTTCTCCCAACTCATACTAGAATTTATGAATAATATTTTGTTACATTCCTTCCATAGTTCCAAAATAATGATGGATGGAGAAATAATCCAGAGACCATAAAAATATTGCCAAGGTATAGCTTTGGCCAAGACAACATCAATTTCAAGACTAAATTAGGTAGGGATATCTTATAATGTAATTTCCTACATATCTAATACCATATATTGGAAGCATATGGGCATAATTGGAAGAGATGTTCCATATTTTCCCCTACAGAGTGGCAAAGAGAGCAACATGTTAGCCCTATAAATAAAAATTTCCTAATATAGTTGTAAAAATATGATTTTGAAGAGCTAGCCAAGAGAAGACTCCTAATTTAGGAAGACATAAAGTATCCCAACACAGAGAGTAGGGCAGCTCTACCTTCAGGTATAACTTAAGAGAAGAGAGGTAGGAATAGCCATCCTTGCATATTATATTTCCCTGATTTAGATCCATCCTAGATGAGAATATCATCTTTTCCTAAGTAAAAGAAATTTCTTAGACCCAAAATGTGCCTAAGTATAGCCTCCTCATCCTTAGGCAACTCATATATGGAAAAGGATTTCCATTTCCAATCCGAAGGGGATCCCTTGTCCAAGTTCACATAGTTAATAAGGAAGGGACCTAGAATGGCTTCAAGAATAGACCTTGAGGTCTAAAAATTGAAGAGTTTACATAAAATTGGTATGTCTTCCCAAGAGTCTATCCAAAATCTTACCTAATCATCTTTTCCAATCTTTCAAGTGACTTTGTTAGCAATGATTTCCCTATATGAGAGAAGGAAGTTCCAAAAATTGGACCCTCTTGGGGGTTTCTTGGTTCTAAGACCACTAAGGGCATCGTCAGGGTTCAAGTATTTGTTCATAAGAGTCCTTACCCATCTAAAATTGGAGTATCATAACATTTTCTATATTAATTTAGCCCCCAAGGCCATAGCCCAGTCCTTTAAATTTTTTATACCCAAGCCCCCTTCTTGTCTAGGTCTACAAACCTTATCCTAAGCTAGAAGAGCATATTTCTTTTTATCATCTAAGCCCTACCAAAGGTAGTCCCTCAAAATATTATTGAGGTATCTCTCTAAAAGGCTGGTAGCTCAAAGATCAATAGTTGGTAAATGAGAATGCTAGAGCTAGCATATTTAAGCATAGTGATTCTCCCTACAAGCTTAAAGCATTTACCTCTCCATGTTAGTTTCTTGGATCTTATCTTATAGAATAGGGCTTCCCAACTATGAGTACTTTTCTTTCCTAGTTCTAGAAGAACTCCTAAGTATTAATAGAGGAAGGCCCCCCATCCAATTCTCATAATCTTCATGATCCCTTGTTCTTGGGTAGGGTAGGTATTAAAGAAAAAATTCTAATTTTGTCATATTGATATCTTGACCTGAAGCCCTTGAGTAAGATTGGAGGATTAATTTAAGAGTACTAGGTTCTTTAAAGGATGTCTCCCTATATAACATGTTTTCATGAAAAAATTGTTGATGAGTAGTTACCTCCAAATATAGAGAAATACAAATTCCCTTAAGGATTGATTCAACAAGAGACTATTCACCATTCTACCTAGAACTTCAGACAATATAATGAAAAAAAAAGGTGAGATTGGGTCCCCTTTTCTAAGGCCCCTAAATGATGAAAAGAATTTCTCTAGAGTTCCATTGATCAAGACCAAGAATTTGGGAGTTGAAATGCAAGGAAAATTTATATTTATCCATTTCTTGGGAAAGCTAAAGGCAGAGAGACATCTACAAAGGAATCACCAATCTACTTTATCATAAGCTTTTCTTATGTCTAGTTTAATCATCATGTTAGGTATGTTATTCTTAGAAAATGTATGAATCACTTCTTGAGCTATTATTATGCCATCAAATATAGATCTTCCTGGAATAGAACCTAATTGAGCTTCATTAATTAAGGTAGGGAGGAGACCAATTAGGAGATTAGCTATAGTTTTAGTCAACAACTTATATAGGGTATTGCAAAATGAAATAGGCCTAAAATCCTTAAGGCTTTCTAGGGTATCCTTTTTAGGAGCCAAGGTTAAGAATGTATGATTGACTTCTTTCAAGAGGCCACCAAATACCCTAAAACTATCTAAGGAATTGATGATTTCAACCCATATAAAATGTCAAAATTTCCAAAAAAATCCATTCAAAAAGCCATCAAGACCTAGAGATTTATCTGGGGCCATTTGGAAGAGGGCTTCTGCTACCTCCTCCTTAGAGAACCTATGAATAAGAATGTTGTTTTTCTCTTGAGAAATGATTTTAGGTATGTGACTTAAAATTGAATTTTGATGTTGGAGAGAGGACCCTTCTAGATTATTTAACATGTCCTCAAAGTAATCTAAAACTTCTTGTGCAATATATATAGGTTGTTCATAGGATTTATTAAAGTCAATTGATTGTTTTAGAAATTTTGATAAAAGCTCTTTTCTGCTTGGTGTTATGAAAGAAATTTGTGTTCTTGTCCTCTATCCTGAGCCACGTTTCCCTAGATTTTTTTTTCCAATGGATTTCCTCTTTGGCTAGAATATCTTCTAATTGAAGATGGAGATCTCTTTCTTTGGTATAAATATCAACATCCATTCCTTTTGATATCACCTTCTAGTTTATTAAGGATAAGCTTGCCTTAATTGACCTTTTTCATTCAAAGATATTGCCAAAAGTATACTTATTGCATATGATGAGGTTGTGTTTTATGAACTTTATTTTTTGGACTATCTTATTGAGTCTTGACCCCTTTATTTTGGCATTAATCTACAAGTGTTCTAAAGTTTTTAGTAGTGATGCATCTTTTAAAAACATTAGTTCAAACTTGAAAAGATTACAGGTAGTAGAGAATTTTGACTCAATTGATAAGAGGACTGGATAATGATCTGAGCGTAGAAAGGGAGAGTCTTAGCAGTTATAGATGAGACTACTTTAGGTATATTTCTTGATAGTAGGAATCTTTCTAATTTTCCTACTATCTAACTAAAGCCAAGCCTTCTGCTATTCCATGTTTAAGATTGTCCTTGGATTTTACTTTGAGAAGAGCAGCTTGGAATAACCAGTTATTGAAATCCATTAATTCTTGAGAGAGTTTCAAAGGCCCCCTCTTTTTTTAGATGGGGAGGAGATGACATTTAATTCTCCCCATATAATGTAAGGGAAATTTGACTAGCTCATAGCTACATCTAGTTCCTTCGATAGGTTCCTTTTGTCAGTGGTTTGGATTGGACCATAAATGTTAAATAGAGAGAATTTAATATTGTGGAATTTGATAAGGATCTACATCCAATTCCTTTCAATTTTAACTAGACCCAATTCAATAAGCCATGGGTTCCAAATTATAGCCAAGCTCCCTAAGTCTCCTATAGCTAGGCTCCTTGAAGTTTTCCTAGGACCTAATTTCATTCCAAATGAACTGAGCTCATCCTAATTCATTTTGGTTTCCTGGATCATTAGAATGTTAGGTTTTTAGTTAGAGATGCAACACTTAACTAAGTATTTCTTGTTAGGGGCATTTTGGCCCATAAATTTCTAGGTAATGACCTTCATTTGGTTATGGGAAGGACCTTTCCATTCCATACTTCAAAAAGAATAGTTAATTTAGTTTGACCATTAGCCTCAACATCTTGAGACCTCAATTCATTCAATAAATTTCTCTCTCTCTTTTTTGAGAGCTTATATAGATTAAGGGAAGACCTTGGTTCCTAGGACTATTCTAATCACCTTAGGCTATCCTATTGTTCCATCCTTAAGAGATCATTCCTGATATCTTCATGTGTATAGACTTCACCTTCTAAAGCTAGGAGTTCATTAATAATAATAATAAATTTGTAGTTAAGCCTTCAAGGATTTCCTCCTCCGTACACATATTAATAAGTTGTTTAGTAAGCTTATCACAAAAATAATTATTTTCATGTTCACTCAATCTAGAGGAGAAGGATTATTTTCTATCTTGGGATTGAGCTTCTTCCTCCATAAGACCTAGAGGGGATATGACAACATACCTTAATTTTGAAGAATGGGTGATAAGATGGCCTTCAAGAGTATCTTCAAATTTCTCATTATAGTTAATTTCCTAAGGACCCATATATATAGCCATGTCCTCCTCTAATAGATTAGGGCTATTTTCTACCATATCTCCTACAAGGGAAGTTGATCCATCTAGAATGGTAAAGCTTCCTTTCCCTAGATTAAGGGAAATGCAAAGAGACACATTGTGATCACTACACTAAGGATAGGTTGGAGAGATCGAAAGAAGATGACAAGTTACTGTGTCCTTAACAATCTCTACTTGTTAATGTTTATCAATAGAGGTTTCTAGATGAGACTGATACCCTTCCTTGTTCTAGTGCTACTTAGAGAAGTTAATTAATTCTATTTATGAGATTGGGGTTTCTGTCAATGGGAGACATAGAAAACTTCCATTCACAAACCCCTAAAAAGTTATCAAATCAAGATAATATATGGATTGATTAGTTATAGTTTGGGTGGGCTTGAAAGTGGTTTCCCCTATCTTTACATCAATTAATATTTTAATGTCTGATGAAGAGGAAAAATCACTCTGACACTCCCAAAATCCACCCAATAAATCTCCAATTTGTTTCAGGATTTGAACATTAACTAGTTCCAGTAAAAAAAATTGAGGGATACCCATTTGGGAATCCATTTATATTTAATAGTTTTCAGGTTGAAGTTAAGGTTTCATTCCATGAATTTAAAATATTGACCTAGAAGGAAACATGGTTTTCCAACTAATAATTTATCTTATAATTCTTGACCCACCTTACAATAGGTGTATCATAGTCATGCACTAGGCCTTACTTAGGAATAATATATTCAAACTAAGGACTATTTCTCCCACTTTGAGGTGCATTTAATTTGATCAACCTAGGTACATATACTTGAAATGGTTGGCACAGTATGTGCACTAGGTCTCTTAATGAGTCACTAAGATTATGTTGCAAGAAAGTAAAAATGCAATGAAAAGAACCTACACTATTGTTGCAAGAAACTATCACATTTAACTCTATGAATATTGGAAATACAATGAAAAGATAACAAATATTCCAACTTGGCTCATCCACTAAAATTGTTCTCACATATGTTGCAGGAACATTCACAAAGTGTGATGCTACAAGAAGGAACTCACAACTTCTAACTAAGATACTATGAATGCTCAAAAATAAATCTATTCTATCCTAATCTAATCCACCTTCCAATTGGTTCCCCTTGGTCAGCTTTGCTAAAATACTAACATAATATAAAAGCTGAAAACTATTTCATTCAATTTAGAAATTCATTACATAACATAGAACTGCAAAAGTTAATAGTCTGTTCGCAGAAACTATTTCTTCTAACTAGTTCTAAAAACTTAACACACTTGGGTCAATTCCTATATATATAGGAAATCACCATTTATTCCATAACATAAAAGTAAATGACCTAGCTTAAAATCTACAAGAGAGAAAATAGGAAGATAACAACTGAAGGCAAGAAGAAGGAATAACAGCTTAAGGCAGGAATAATAAAGTCTGAACATCCACTCGCCATAGAGTAAATGCATAGAAGGTAATAAGTCTTCATAGTTCCTCCTTACTCACTCCCATGTCTTTTAGAACCATTACAACGTCCTCCACCATGGTTGCTCCTTGGCGTTCTCTTCTCCTTAAATGCTATTGACGCTTAGCTTTTGAATTCCTCCAATCATTTTTTAGTCTTCATTAATTGGTTAGTTATAACACAAAACATGTTTTCAAGTAAACATTTATCAAATTAAATTCAAATATAAGAACACACATTTTGACAACTACATGAAATACTACATACTATATATAATATTAGCAAAAGATGGCTTAGTTTCTACCCCGTAGGTTTATCATAGGTTTGGTAAACATAGGTCCACAAATTTTTTAACAAAGATAAATAGCGTATCAACAAAGTATCTTAAACATCATAAAATAAAGGCAAATTTTTGTCTCATAATATTCCCCCTACCAAACTAATGCTTGTCCACAAGCATTGCACTTCCTTGTTAGTGACTTGAACTCTCCAATTTATGTTCTTCCCTTTTGGTTGCTCTTAAAAGTTTAGTATAATCCTCTAGTTCTCTCCCACACTTCTCTCCTATGATCTTCCTACAACTTGTCAAGTCTATCAACATTAATGTCATACAAGGGCCATAGGAACATTGGAGGTTGCATTGTTAAGGGACACCACAACTCTAGTCTAGGCTACTTCCCTAATTCTAAATATTTTGGAACTTTCTGAAGTGTTGCTTCCAAGTTAATAGGGCTATGTGGTTCTGACTTCTTAAGAGATTTAGGTAGTCTAGCCCACCTACTTCTAGCACCGATCATGGCTCTCTGAAATGAAAAGTAGGGAAAATTTTCATATTCAGCATAAACCTTATTTCTAGCAACAAAGATATTCTCCCTCACTTTTGGATTCCTCTTTCCATAGGTCAATGTGAACCAATCTCTAAGCATTTCATCTAGCTTACTACTTCCTATTCTTAAAGGTAAAGGTTTTGTTCTTTCCTCATCCTAGTAGTTATTCAACTACCTATAATAATTCACTTCATTGGACATCCATGACATAAGGGCTCTTAGGTGTACATCTCCTATGTAAATTAAGGGATTCCATTTAGTTTTCGAAGGAATAACAAAATTATGAACATATAATTCACACAATAAGTTCTACTGCCATGGTGGTAGAGTCTAATACAATCCATAGAATTCATGTGTTGATTTAAAATCTACATTCACATTCTTGAGGGTTAACATTAATTGAAACAAAAGAAATTACTCTTTGAAGTAGAGAGCATAAACTCTAGGTGGTGGCCTACAAGAAAGGGCCTAGTTAGCTAGCTTAAGAGCATGGTCCATGCATTGTTTTTGGCTTTCTAGTTGTTCCTTTAATTCTACAATTTCCTCATTTGGAGATACTATAATCTTATTCATCTTTTTCTTTTCTTCTTTCCACAATGCCTCAACAAACAAATACTATCCATACAATTAAAAGAGGAGTTTCTATAGTGTGATAGCATTGTGGTCTTCTTCATGATCCCTTTTCCTCTTTCTTTATTCTTGCCATAATGTTTTTGCTAAACTAGTGATCCATGTTGATTTATGTGTAACTAGGGCAGTATTTGGATCAAAATATTTAGGAACTATGTCATCCCTACAGCTGGAGGTGCCTAGTAAGTCTACTGGGGTATAATCTAGATTTACTTTAATTTCTTCCCTACACTCTTTAGTAGGAATATTAGGAGTGCTTGTAATATTAGGATGAGGGGGAGAATGATTGGAAATAATTTGCACAGGGGATTCCTTGGTGGATTTTTTAGATAGAATAGGATCCTTAGAAACTTTCCCTCTCATTCTAGGGCTTCTCCTTATATGGGTTTCTTTCTATGTTACAACCTTTAGCCTACTTTTCCCCTTGGTTGTTTTTGCTATAGAGAAATTTCTATAGGACCCTTCTTTGTTCTCTTTTGTTTTACAATTGTAGGGCTAAGTTCCTGCTAAACAAAAATTTCTTCTGACAATTTTTGTTTTCTCTTAACTTTGTTGGTAGCAGGTTTAGGAATTTCTTGTACATTTAGAGATACATTTTCTTGAACATGGGTAGTTTCTTGTTCATTTCCTTGAGTCCTTTCAGTTTCAGCTTCTTGAATGTTTTGTTTGGTAGGCTCAATATTGGGAGCTACATTTTCCTCACTATGTTGTTCACTAGGGCCAGCTTGGGGTTGCAGGGTTTTAAGTTGCACAAATTCATCCCACGTTAACTAGGATACATCCCTAAGTGACCACTCTATTAACAACTTAATTAAAGCATGATGAGTAATAGAATTCTATTTTCTTTCTGAGTCTCCTCCACACTAATGCAAAGCATATTATACAAGAAATTTGGAATATTCACAACAAGATTATGCCTTACACAACTAAGTAGCTTGAAATGATGTGCATGCAGGTATGAAAATTTTCCTTTGCATTTAAAATACCTGATTATGTGCATGTCTAATTCATTTTATGGTGGTGGAAATGACATTCTCTTGCAACCTTGTTTTGTGATGTCCAATTGAGGATCAAGTGGCCTGGTAAATTGGGCTCTCACTGACCTAGCATCATGCATGCTGAGGTAGTGTTCTCCAACCATAGGTAACCCAATTACCTTAGTGATAAGCTCCTCTATTGCAACTATTAAGCCCCAAATAGAAGCTTCTCCCTCGTTGAATTTCCTTGTAAATTATGTAGCCACCTCTTCATCATATGTGGTTAAACTCAAGAAATACCCTAGCCATCCACATGCATTAAACCTTCTTACAACTTTTATGTCCGAGAACACAGTGTTGTCTATCGACTCTCTCCTTTGCAACTGCCCACCCATTTCCTTAACACTTCCTCTGTTTACTATGATTTCTCCCTTTTTGGATTCAAGCTTCAAACTATTGCATTATTCTTTAGACTCATCACACTTCTTTGTTTTAGGAAGTGCAATTAATTTTCATAACAAATTGTTATGCACAATAATTAAGTTTTGAATGAAGGTAAATCATAAATTTGTGTGAGAATCATCTAGAAATAGGGTTCAGATGATGAAAAAATTTAAACATAGGTCACATCACTTCTTGACATAGAAAATCATTCAAAAATAGGGAGTATAACACCTCACTTGCATACTTATGGCAATATTTTTTTATTAATGAAGGGTAATGTGAAGATTTATAAAATCAACATGGATAAATAGACATGTCTTTGGATATTATGACCTTCCCTACCCCCTACTAAATTTATACAAGTGTCCTCACTTGTCAGACCCAGTATCGGTAAGGGACTGGCATAACATTGCCATTATATAGATTATGTAGTATTAAATATAATTAACAAAATATGTGGACTATAAATGAAATATAATTTGAAAATGTTATACCTATCAATTGGATTGTCCCATGTACCAAAAGATGGTGGAAATAATATTAGTGGTAGCATCCACTAGTATTTCATGGAATTTTATTGAAAATGTGGAAAATTTGATGATGTGAAAAGTGGGTGGATGGAAGATAAAGAAATCAGATGAGGTGGATGGGTGGAAGGTAAAGAGATGAGATGAAAAGAAAAAGTGAATAGAAAAATGAACTTTATGCAAACATAAAGTCGTTATTATGAGCATGCACACAAAAGAAAAAACTAATGTTGAAGAGTAGCAGTCAGAAGGTTGACACCTTTGGCTGCACAAAAAGTTACTTGAGTTGTCTTTCAATCTAGTTGTTGGAACTATTGCAGGAAATCTACTTTTGTTTGTGGCCATTTGTATAACTTGAGTTTGTGACCATTGACTAACAATTTGAAAGGTACCAGATCAATGGTAGTTAGTTGAATAAATCCATCATCAAAGACATGACTAGTTTCATATGGTCCTAGCAATCTTGTCTACAGCTTCCCTGGCATATACTTGAATTGGGAATCATATAATATGAGAATCATGCCAATGTTTCTGTTGTTTTTATATCAGTTTAGTATGTTCCAAAGAAACTTTGTGCATTTCATCCAAAGAGTTAAAATGTAGAAGACATTCTCTTTGTTCTATAGGAAGTTCAATATCCAATGCTAAGGCTATCCTTAGAGTTTTATGTTCAAATTCAATTGGAAGCATGGCCACCTTTCCATATAGAAGCTCAAATGGTGTGAATCCCATAGTAGTCTTCTAGGTTATTCTATAAGCCCAAACAACTTCTTGTAATCTCCTAGTCCAATCCTGATGATGCAAATGGACTATTTTTGTTAGAATATTTTCTAGCTCCCGGTTTGTAACCTTTGCTTGTCCATTAACTTGTGGATGATAAGGACTAGATTTTCAATGCTTGATGTTATATTGTTTCATCAATTATGAGATTAGAGTAGAGCTGAATTGTGCACCTTGATTAGTGACTAACTCTTTGGGTACACCATAGTGAGTAAAAATCTCTTCATACATGAATTCAGAAATTTTTTCATCATGGGCATGCTTAATAGCCTTAACTTCAACCCATTTTGTTAGGTAGTCAGTGCACACCAAAATATAGGACTTACTGTCAGATGGAGGATCAATTGGACCAATGAAGTCCATTCCCCATTTGTTAAATGGTGCAAATGCCATCTAAGGATTAAGAGGCATTACATCTATTCTGGTTGGTCAGCCCATCCTTTGATACTGGTCAAACTTTCTTGTATAGTTGACTGCATCCTTATGAAGTGTAGGCCAATAATAACTAGTTGTCAAAATTTTGAAAGTTGTTCCTTTTTTTTGTAAAGTGTCCTCCACATGGTTCATTATGAAATTCATGTAGAATGTCATATGTCTCATCTTCTCTCACACATCTTCTCATAACTTGATTAGGTCTAGTGTAAAACAAGAGATTATCTATCCAAAAGAAATGAAAACTTTTCTCTACAAGTAGGTTCCTTTCCTTGTAAGAAAAATGTGCTGGTATTTTATTGACTGCAATGTAGATAGAAATGTTTGCATACCATGGAGTTTGAATAGAAATATGAAAAAAAATCTCATCCAAAAATGCATCATCGACCAAAGTAGTGTCAGTATCATCATGATGGATTCTTGATAAATAATCAGCTACAACATTGGCTTTTCGAGGCTTATCAACAATAGTCATATCAAATTCTTGCAACAATAGTAACCATCTTGCTAACCTACCTATTATAGTAGGTTTGTTCATGAGATATTTAATTGATGCATGATTAGTGTGAACAAATATGGAATAGCCAATTATGTAATTCCAAAAAATTTTGAGGGCATAAACTACTACTAGCAATTATTTTTCAATCATTGTGTAGTTTAGTTCTAGACCATAAAAGCTCTTACTAATATAATAGATGGCATTTTCAAAATTTTAGGATTTTTGTGCTAAGAATACACCCATGGCATAATTAGAGGCACCTATATATATGTGAAAAGGTAAATTCCAATTAGGGCCTTGTAAAACTAGGGTTATGGTCAAAAGTTTCTTAAGCTGTAGGAAGGCTTCATCACAGTCGAATGTCCAACTAAATTCAACTTCTTTTGTGAGTAACTTATACAAAGGACTAGCTATTTTGCTGAAATATTTTATGAAATGTCTATAATATCTAGAATGACCTAGAAAGGATCTTACATATTTTGATTTTGTAGGTATGGGCAATGTTTGAATTACCTCTATCTTGGCTAGATCCACTTGTATTCCTACAACAGCTATGAAATGACCAAGTAACACACCCTCCTACATGAGCATGAAACACTTTTCATTGTTAAGTGCCAAATTATGTTCTTGAAATATTATCAAAACCTTTTCAAGATTCACCATTGCTTCTTCAAAAGTGACTTCAAATGTTGTGAAGTCATCCATGTAGATTTCCATACAATCATGTGATATATCAACAAAAATGCTAATAATTGCTCTTTGAAATGTTGTAGGAGCATTGCATAGACCAAAAATAGAGTATGAAAAAGTACCCCATGGATAAATAAATGTGGTTTTATCTTGATCTTTAGGAGCAATACTGATTTGGTTATAACCACTATACCCATCTAGAAAAGAGAAATACTTCTTTCTAGCTAGTGTGTCCAAAACTTGGTCTATGAATGGTAAAGGAAAGTGATCTTTTTTAGTAGCCTTGTTCAATTATCTATAATCTACATAGATTCTCCATTTTCCTCCCTTTTTAGGCAGTATAACTAGGGGTGACACCCATCTACTATCAAATATAGGATAAATAAAACTAGCATCAAGCAATTTCTGCAATTCAGTTTTAACTATTTCTCTTAGGCTTGGATTTATCCTTCTTTGGGGTTGATAGAGTGGTAGACAACCTTAATTGATGTATATCCTATGAGTTAATAATGTAGGACTCAACACTTTCATATCACTATAATCCCATGCAAAGGCCTTTTCATGCCTTTGAAGCAATTCTTTTAACTGTTCCATCTGTGTGGGTGTTAACCTAGGATTAACATGGAGATTATGACCTTTAGTCAATTCAATAGTAGTAGTGGATTATATCATAGTGGTTTTATAAATTGGAATTTCTTCTAATTCACAAGGTAAAATTGGATAAAGAATTTTAGGTTCTTTGATCAAAGTACAATTCTTATCGCATTCCTCATATGTGATCAATTCTAACACAAAACTTTCAGATACATCTTTTTCTACCACACAAGTGTTAGTGAGGATACTCTGAAGTACTGAATCTTCCTCTTACAATTTTAGAAAAGACTATCTATGCAACATCATGAGTTGTACTATAGAATTTAACTCTTCTTCTTCATCTCCTAAATCTATCCAAACAAATGTACTCAAATCTAGTAATGGTTGGGATGGAGGATATAAATCAAATTGCTTTGTTTCTTGGTCATTTGATATAGTCAGATTTGCTGATTTGAAACTTATATTTTCATCAGCTATGGCTAACCATGGTCTACCTAAGATGATAGGATAACTAGATAAATTAACTTTATGGGACAAAATCATGAAGTTTTCAGGATACTCCAAAGAATCTAAGGTTACAACTATGTTTTCTATCATCCCATCAGGGGTGACATTAGAACTATTTGCAAGTTATAAAATTGTTGGTGTAGCCTTTAATCCTTCTATTTTCAACTTCCTCATGGTATCTTTGGTCATTACATTGATAATAGCTCTGAGGTCTATTAAAGCATTTTAAAAAAACTAACCATTTATACTAACATTCACTATTGGACTTCCTGGATCAGAATATTTTAGTGTAATCACTTTCCCTAGCATGATGTCAGCCAATTGTCCCACAACATGTACTATGGTGGGGTCCTTTTTCTTCCTTCCAAGTTTCTTCAAGAAGGCTTCCCTAATAGCTTTTCAATAGACTAGAATGTCCTTAATAGCTTGAAACAATGGTATTTGGACATGCATATTTTTTAACTGATCAACAATGTCAAAAGGTTGTTCCTTGGTTTGTTCAGGTTTCTTTTGTATCATTTTTTTTGGAAAAGGATGTTCTACTACTATTTGAGTTAGGGTTTACATGGTTACATTAGGTGAGTCAATAGGTTTAGCAATTGAAGGTTCTGATGTTGTAGGAGAATCTGGTATTTTAGTTATAAGAGGCAATTTAAGTGCTAGTAAAGTTGTACCAGATCTCAAATTTATATCAGCAACATTTAGGGTGTAAGCAGCATACTATTGAGCATCAGCACTATACATGGGTTGTTGTGGTTGTTGGCTATTCAAATTTGGTTGAGATTGTGCTAGTAATTGTGTTTTCTTTTGAGGTCTAGGATTTTCAAGTGGTGACATTAAACCAAGTGTCGAATTGGAGGGGGTAATTATGGAGCACCAGTATTTTGGTTAGGCCATTGTTGAGATCCCTTGGGGTGGTTTCCATTGGTTTTTTTGGTTTTTCCAATAGTTCTATTGGTTCTATGGGCATTTGTTACTCTATTGATTAGGCCAGGGAGGTTGGCAATTCTGAGGCCATTAGGATTGTTGTGGGTTATTTTTCCTAGCATTGTTCCAATTGGATTGATTTTGTGGAGGACCTTGGAAATTATGATTTTTCTAGTGATTACCATATGAATTTGAACTTTGAAAGGGGTCTTGAGGCATACCTTGATGTTGGGCCCATGGTTGACATTGATCAACAAAGAATACTTTCTCATCATCTATATCTATCTTGACATACTCGATTGGAAGATGTTGGTTCTCCATGCTTGCGACCAGTTTACATTGGCAATCCTTCTTTTTCTTCTAACAATGAGGACAATACTTAGCTAGTTGTAATTTAGCTTCTTCTTGTTTCTTCTTTGTAGTCATTGTATCTAGATGTGTAGAAACATCATTGATGATAACTTGTTTGAAATCTAACAATAGGTTAGATATCTCAAGCTTTGAAATGCCTTGAGTAATTTATTTAGTGACTGTGGAGTGAGGTCCTTGGCCTTTCTTCATGGTTGACCTTGAATAGTTCTGACAGATCTTCTTAAGATCATCCCAAGAATCTTGATATATGTCACCACTAGCCATCAGGTCCAATGCTTCTAGACAATCATCATTCACACCTCTCAGAAAGACTAGCTTTTGTGAATCTTCAAAGAATGTATGTTGAGGGTTATTTTGTAGTGTGTATAAGAAATATGAAACATAGTCTTCCAATATTTTTTCCTCCTTCTATGATATCTTGAAGATATCATCCCCTCCTAAACTAGATGCTTTGCAATATTCTTTATAGTTATCCAGAAACAAAGCTTTCATTTCATCCCAACTTCCTACTACATTAGCTCCTAAGCCCATGAACCATCATAAAGTTGATTCTTTCAATGTTTCTAGAAACAACTTAAGCTTATGGGCATCAGTGTTGTAGTCAAACTATGATAAAGGATATCAAATTCAAATAAGAAAGTATCAAGGTCTTTAGTTTCAAGGCCATAGAACTTTGGAAGAGCAGTGGGAGGTATGTTCTTAAGATTAGCATTGGTTAAAAGACTTGGAAGAGGAAATGGAAAAGTAGGTTGTGCCAAGACTGGAGGTATTAGATTATGAGGTTGCTACTAAAAAGGGACATTGGGTACTAGATGATTAACAACTAGTGGATTCAGAGCTTTTTTTTTTTTTTCAAGAAAACTAGATAATACTTCGGTGAAGGGTTGAAGACCAAATATATCTATTGTTTCAATTCTTGATACTGTAGGAAAAATAGGGCTCGCATCTTCAAAAGGTAACTTAACTTCTTCTTCTTCAACTTCTTCATTCAAATTAATAGATCCTTGTGGAAGAAATCTGCCATATTCATCTCATCATCTTCCTCTTTGATGCATGCAATTAAACTTTTCACATTGGTGAAAGAAACTTTAAACTAGAGATTCTAAAATAAAAATAACTTTATCTAGGAACTATGACTCAAAAATGCTCTTAGCTTGACACCATCCCTAGCAACAGTGTCAAAATGACCCACCTCACAATAGGTGTATCATAGTCATGCACTAGGCCTTGCTTAGGAATAATATATTCAAACTAAGGACTATTTCTCCCACTATGAGGTGCATTTAATCTTATCAACCTAGGGACATATACTTGAAATGGTTGGCATAGTATGTGCACTAGGTCTCTTAATGAGTCACTAAGCTTATGTTGCAGGAAAGTAAAAATGCAATGAAAAGAACTTCCACTATTGTTGTAGGAAACTAACACACTTAACTCTATGAATATTGGAAATACAATGACAAGATAACAAATATTCCAGCTTGGCTCATCCACTAAAACTATTCTCACATATGTTGTAGGAACATTCACAAAGTGTGATGCTATAGGAAGGAACTCACAACTTCTAAATAAGATATTATGAATGATCAGAAATAAATCTATTTTTTCCTAACCTAATCCACCTTCCAAGTGAGCCCCCTTGGTTGGCTTCTCTAAACTATTAACACAATATAAAAGCTGAAAACTATTTCATTCAATTTAGAAATTCATTACATAACACATAACTGTAAAAACACAATTATAAAAGTTAATAGTCTGTTCTCAAAGACTATTTCTTCTAACTAGTTCTAAAAAATTAACACACTTGGGTCAATTCCTATATATATATAAAATCACCATTTATTCCATAATAAAAAAGTAAATGACCTAGCTTAAAATTTGCAAGAGAGAAAATAGGAAGATAACAACTAAAGGCGAGAAGAAGAAATAACGGCTTAAGGCAGGAATAATGAATTCTAAATATTTGCTTGTCATAGATTAAATGTAGAGAAGGTAATGATTTTTCATATTTCTTCCTTACTCATTGTCGTGTCTTCTAGAACCGTTACAACTTCCTCCACCATGGTTGCTCCTTGGTGTTCTCTTCTTAAATGCTAGTGACGCTTAGCTTTTGAATTCCTCCAATCATCTTTCAATCTTCATTAACAAGTTAGTTATAACACAAAACATGTTTTCAAGTAAACATTTATCAAATTAAATTAAATGATAAGAACACACATTTTGATAACTATATGAAATATTGCATACTATATATAATATTAGCAAAAGATGGCATAGTTTCTACCCCATAGGTTTATCATAGGTTCAGTAAACATAGGTCCACAAATGTTTTTAAAAAGATAAATAGAGTATCTTAAACATCATAAAATAAAGGAAAATTTTGGTCTTATCAATTCTAATGATTTACACTCTAGAAACAATGTATTATTAAGAAGGTTAGTGATACTTACCTTATGTTTCAAGGTTGAAGCCATACTCTCAAGGAATTAGGATAGGTGAGGGTTAGAGCTACACCATTTCACAAAGATGCCCCATGAATTATACATTTAGCATAATTCATTTGAATGTGGGTTATTTATGATGATAGTTTGATACTCCTCCCTAGGATTCTCTAGAGGAAGGTTTTGAATAGCTCTCTTATGCATGATTGTCCCTTCGGGGAGCTTAGGGTTTTTTCCTTTTTCCTTTGATTGGATCTTGATTTGAGAGGGACCACATTAGCCCTTATATCTAATGAAACTTGGGTGGGTATCACCCAAATTTTTCCATTCCTAGCAACACTAGTATTTGATACCTCAACATGATTATAGAGGGGAAGGTTTTCACCATCCATATACATTTGAATTTTATTTGATCCTACCATTATGATTCTCTTCATTTGGACATAGCTGAGGTCCTAGCCCTAAACCTTCTCATTTAAACAGAGTGGATTGATCTCAAAGTAGAGGATGAAGATTGATGGCCAACCTATGTCATTTCTACATCCTTTTTAACCTATTTCCATGTAGAATCATTGAATATATTTTGAGTAGTCAAATGGGCTTGAAGGAAAAAGCATTTAGAACCCTACCCTATCAATTTTGCTATCTATTGAATTTCCTTTGTTCACATCTTCTCATTTTTCATCACTATTTTCCTAATTTTGGTGCAATGATACATCATGTTATGTGAAAGGTAGAGGATCAATTAAACTTAATATTAAGATTATATGTGACAATGCAAATTGGGTTGATGGATTGTAGTCTAATATGTTGAGTGTGGCAAAATTGAACAGTTTGGGCTACTGAGTTGAAATCCAAAATGAGAAGGAAAAAATCTTTGATGGCATTGGTGAACCATTTGGAAGTGGAGAGAAAAAAAGAGGTAACTTGTTCTATCTACACCTATTATAAAATACTTGTATATTTACACGATATGAGGTTGTTTGGTTATGGCATAAGAGGTTATGCCATGTGAAATTTGATAATTTGATAAACATTAGCAAGATGAAAAGAGTAAGAGGGTTACCAAGATTAAGAAATCATGATAAAGTGATGTATGAACAATATCAAATGAGGAAATGAAAAAGTCTAGTTTCAAGAGCAAGACCTATTCTTCTAACAATATTTTGGAGTTGGTTCATATTGATTTATGCAATCTTATTGGATTACAAAGATATTATGGTGTCAAATACCTTATTCTATTTGTTGATGAATTCTCTAGAATAATGGTTGTGATATTTTGGAAGGAAAAACCTGATGCATTTTAAATGTTTAGGTTGTATTTGGCTAGAGTTGAGAAGGAATCAAGAAAGAGTTTGAAATATCTGAGATTAGATAGAGGTAGTGAATTTATATCAAATGAGTTCAACATATTCTGCAATGACAAATGAATCAAAAGCTAAATGAGTGCACCAAGGACTCTGTTGGGACTTAAAATTGAAGCCCTAATTTTGAGTACCATTGAGAAATCAAGTCCTATAAGCGCCTTTTAATGCAAGTGTGCCCGGCTATCTTTTTGAGGCCTAAAAGTTGTTTAATGTTTCTAATACCTTGCATTCACTATATCCACTCATCCCATGAAGATAAATTGCCATTCGTAGTCATTCTATGAAGTTTTGTCTTGAGCAATTTCCAAATCTATGTTTTGCCCATGTATCAAATAGTGAAAAAAGGTCTTGTTTGCATTTTAATATCTCACACCCAATAATGTTTCATGAAAAACCACTTTGGGAGTGTTTAGTTTCTATACCAAAGAACCTATGTTTCAAATTTTGAGTCATTTCAATTTTTTTGACTAGGTTTTGAATCCCTTAAAGTTTGTCATTTATTGTTGTCATGCTGATGCAGATTGTTCAAAATTCTAGGAGGCCCTATTTGAGATGTTATAACTTTTGACCCAATTCAACAAAATGATAAAAATCCTTTTGCATTTCATTCCAAAGGTTAGAGATTTACTACATTTCAATTTTGAGCTTATGATGAATCTATGAGAATTTTTTGAATGCAATTCCAAAAGCAATTTGTAAAGCTTTACTAGTGTCCAAAGAGGCAGATTGGTGGGTACCCCTATTTGTTATTTCAGAACTCTGCATTTTTTATTGGTGAGATCAAATGTATTGTACCATTGTTTTCTCCTCTGAAAATACTTTTAAGTGTGCCAATTTTCAAATCTTGATGAATCCATCTGCACATTTTCCTAGGTTCATTCCATTTGAAAAAACTACCTTTCTGGCAATGTTTTTAGTCATGCAAATCTGAGTAACCCACTTTGACCATTCACCAAATGCATCTAGTTATTCATCATGAGCTCTAATCTTAGATTTATATTGTCTTCATGATAGTGAACCAATGCCCTAGTTTTTATGCTCCCATGTATCCATTTACCCAATTTTTGAAGCCAAAATAGAACAAGATTTATGGTTTTCTGACATGTTTTCTCATAGGTAATTATGAGAGGGCAACTTTGATAGTCAATATCTTTTGACTGAGAATTTTTCATCAGATGAGATTTGACAAGGTAAGAGTATGTGGAACAAGAAATTAGTAAGTCCATTTTTAGAGCCTGGTCAAGTACTTTTGTTAGTTTCTAAAGCCAGTCAAAGGACCTTCTAGTGCTAAAGTGGTAGTTTGCAGATTAATGATAAAATGAGTTTTAAATGGCATTTCAATGGTTTATTTTTATCTTAGTCACTCCCATATTTTTAGTGAGCCTATTTGGAACATCACTTGTATGAAAACAAAAAAAAATAGCCAAACCCAATTGGGGCCTTCACCAAGCTATTATGGCATTTGAATTATTTCAAATATGGATCAGTTTTAAGTGGCACTTTTAGGGTTATATGAAATTTTTGACTTGATGCTATGATAAAATAATTACATTTGAGGAGAATACTTTTCGAGCCACTGCATGACCCAATGTATAACTCTCAAAGCTATGCCATACAAGATAACCTTGATATCATCTTCATCAATGACAATCTTGTCAACCTTATTGGATATTATGTGGATGATGACCAAAGATTTTTAATCTATGAGTATATACTATTGGGGTCACTAGGAGATTATCTGCATCATCTTCCACCAAACAAGGAGCCCTTGGATTGGAAAATTAGAATGAAAATGGTTGTAGGCACTGCTAAAGGGTTGGAGTACTTGCACAAAAAAGCCAATCCACTATTGATTTATTAATATTTAAAATGCTCAAGTATTTTACTAGATGAGGGACATCATGCCAAATTATTTGATTTTGTTTTAGCCAAACTTGGTCCAATGTTGGACAAGACTCATGTTTCTACTCATGTAATAGAAACATATGGGTACTATGAACCAGAATATGCAATGACTAATTAGTTGAAAATAAATTAGATGTGTACAATTTTGGGATTGTTCTATTAGAATTAATCTCAGGTGGGAAAGCTATTGATAATTCAAATTTAGTAGGGGAGCACAATCTTATTACTTGGGTACATCTATTATCAGTCTGAGGTTGGGAGGAAATCCAAAATGTTACCATTAAGTACATGATATGTAGGGTACTGGAAAAAGTAAAAGCAATGGTGTCCTCTTCCAAGTAAATTGATTGCCCAAATTTAAAGTTCTCCCTCTGTCTCAAACCCACACCAAATATGGGGGATAGGATTGAGAGCTCACATTATAAATTCAATATGAATACTAATGAATCTAAGATATTCATTTGCAATATCGATGCTCTTGGAGCTAAATAGATAAAAGTTTTTAAAGAAGAGGATTGATTCCCTATATCAAGTCAACCTGATGTTGGACAATCTTCCTACTATTCGTACATGAAGTAGGACAATTTTAGCCTTTGTTGGACTAGGTATCCTATGGGGTTCCATGTGGATAAAACACATTACATCTCCAACCACTTAAAACTCATAGTTTTTAGTACACAAGGATGAGAGTAATAGCATTTCTAAGGTTATGGGAGCTAGTGATGGGCTTGATACCTTTCCTTCTAGTGATGGAGACATTGCACCTGGCTATATGGTTTTGGGTTTTGAGGTTTTTCCCTATAGTTATCAACATGATATGGTTGTATCTGGAAAGCTTAAGATGTATCAAAAGTATCCATCAATGATTCATTGTAGCCCATTAGGTTGGGGACCTTAATAAGTAGTTGAGGAAGGGCATCTGGTTGCTTTCTCATATGAAGTTACATTTGTTAAGAGTGATATCAGATGACCATCAAGATGGGATTCTTATCTAAAGATGGAGGAAGCTAGGGTACATTGGTTTTTAATTCTCAACTCACTCATGGCAGGATCTGACCCAAAATGATGAACTAAATAAGGAAGTTCAAGCCCAAAAGAATGAAGAACTTTCTAGATGGAAGCTTTTTGTGGGTGATGTTTTTAGAGCTCTTGTACATTCATAGCTTCCCTTCATTATGGTGGAGGATGGATTTCTTTTGTTATACATTCATTGTGGGAGGCTAATTCTAAACATTTAAAAGTACCAATGCACAATAGACTAAATTTCTTTAAGACAACACCCTTTTGGAAGCTGTGGTCTACATGGTGGAGCCTACCTAGTGAAGTCAATGATTTTTGACTTGACACAAAATACTCGCTGGAAAAGATGCTAAATTTTGGTGGTCACCATGTCACCACTAGAAAATGAGAGGATTTCATAGTAGAGACATGGTGAACTCCTAGAAAATGTAAAAACTAGTAGAAGTTGTGGGACTTGGTAGTGATCAAGATGACTAATTGTATTTCAACACATGGCATCATTTGAGCGGTCAAGGGAAGTATAAGGAGATGTATTTTAGTAAAAAAAAAAATTTCAATTTCTAATTTTGAGTGTTCAATTTGAGAATTTGAGAATTTTTCTTTAAATGATGATTTTCTACAGTTCAAACTATAGAGATATTCAATTTTTTTAAATTTCATTCTTTTAAATTGTCCATTTTATAGTCTTGGGCTAGCTTTTCAAATGGCTACTAGAGGGGCGAGATTGAATCAAAATATGGACTCCAATATACCATTGGAACTAGGAGGAAATGAATTTTCTAAATATAGGGTCATAATTTTCATAGGTATTTAGCGGCATAGTCTATAAGAATATTTATATTTTTGGGGCATTCTTGGCAAAATGGGTAGAATTCATCATTGAGCATCAAAATTAGTTGGAGGGCAGACATGAAAGTTTGTTGAAGCCTGAATGTGAAGAAAAGTGATTCTAAAAAGTTTATTTTGCCTCTAGAGGTCATATGATTGATTTTTTTCCTTTTCCTAGATCTCAGATCTGGCATCAAAATCAGTTATGCTTTCCATCAAATATCTGAGATATTTTATACTTTTGAGAAAAAAAATGAGTGAGAATTTGATTTACTAGTTGTGGGGAGAGATTAGAGAGATTGTTTTTAACTTCTTGGGGAAGTTTTCCAAGTGGACACATGGTGGTTGCAGAGCAGATCTAGGAAATTAGTCCTTCTATATCTTTCTTTCTCTCATTCATTGATTGGTTCCAATTTTGCAACAAATTTACTCACTACTATGATACTATGTGTGTTCCAATCTTGAGTGTTCTCAGATTTGTGGAACTAAGGTTCCAGTTTTGATGTGTTCACATCACTATACACTACATTTTCTTCAGCATTTTGTCTCTATTATGAACAATAGTTCTAATTTCTTAGAAGTAGATAGATTATATAGTCATTTGTTGTGTGTATTCTGAGTTTGGGCATATACCATGATGTATTGGTTTCAAGGAAATTAATACAAAGCTTCATTTTATTAGTTTCATTCTGATTGTCATCTCCTTCCTCTATTGTCTGTAATGTTTTGTGTTCAAGAATAAAGAGCTTGAACTCATTTGCAATACCTTAAGGTTTTATGTCTGGATAGGTTTTCTATTAGAACAAAGAGCCAAGTAAATGCTTATTTACCTTGACAAGGTTGCAAGTTTTACCAAGAGGATATTATAATAAGTATCAGAGTTTTTATGAAGATGGATGTTTATTTACAAGGTGAATGGATAGATTAGATATCAAAATATATGAGTATATCTCTGTTGGATCCAATTGATAATTGCATGATTGTCTTTGATGTTACACAAATGTCATATCAGTCATCAGACAGAGTCTACCGAGCTCAGAAGGTAAGTACAGCTGTTGACAGAGTTTACCGAGCTTGCAAGGTAAACAAAGGAAGTTCAGTGTTTACCGAGCTCACTCGGTAATCAAAGGATTTGTTGCCGAAAGATAGTGTTTATCGGACTCACTCGATAAACAAAGGATATGAGATAAGTTGTCAGTATTTACCAAGTTGACTCGGTCATCGAAGAAAAGATGCAGACAGTGTTAACCGAACTCACTCGGTCATCAAATGAAAGTCGGAGAAATCGGTGTTTACCGAGTTCACTCGGCGACTGAAGGATTTCATGAAATTCTCTGTATTAACCGAGCTCAGTCGGTTAACACAGGAATTATTTTCTGTGCAGTATCTACCGAGTTAAGTCGGTCAGTGAAGGATTTCACGAAATTCTCTGTATTAACCGAGCTCAGTCGGTTAACATAGGAATTATTTTCTGTGCAGTATTTACCGAGTTAAGTCGGCCAGCGAATGATTTCTTGAAGGTTAAGTAATTAAAGTTAATTACTTTATGTAATGTATGAAGCCGACTCATAGCACAATTATTTATAATTGTAACTTGTATTTGAGCCGACTCAATAATCTGAAAGGTATATATGAAAGATCAAATTGCGAATTCAAATAAGTGTGTGAATGTGAAAAAGTGAGCAGAAATCTAATATGTGAATTATAAGGAAGGTCAGAGCAAGTTTTTGAAGGATCAGAGATGCAGAGTTGCATTTGATCAAAGATGATCTAGAGGAACAGAACAGAGATCTGTATCAGCAAAGATAAGTTGTATTTATTTCAGATCACTCATTGTTACTTTCTAACAATTGTAACAGTGTTTTCAAATCTCTTAACAGAGTGGGTTTAACAGCCTTTTGTAAAATCCTCTAACAAGGTGGCAATTTAGTTGAATTGATCTAAAGACCTCTAGCAAGGCCACTCCTAGCAGGGTGATTAAATCCTCTAACAAGGTCGCACCTAACAGTGTGTTTTGTAACCTTTAACAAGGTTGGCTCCTAACAGGGCTCACTTCAAAAGAGTGAAAAACAGTAACTAGTTACATTGGTGGTTTTTTCCATATTGAGTTTCCACGTTAAATCTGGTGTCTCTTGTCTCTTGTTTCTTGTGTTTTCAGTTTGATTATATGAGTATCAGCAATGAATATTTCCTTTGACATCTTAAGGGACTTGTAAGAAAAGTTTTTTTAGTAACTGATTCACCCCTCCCCTCTCAGTTACTCCATTCTCATTTTCAACAATTGGTATCAGAGCTTATTAGTGCTTGCAGGAAAAGATTTCAAGGATCTAAGCCAAAGATCAAGATGTCTTACAAGAGAGAAATTCCAAGACTCAACAAAAATAACTTCTCTGCATGGCAAGGATTGATGAAACTTCATTTGGCTACTATTGGTGATACAGGACTGAAATATCTTGATGAAAAATACAAAGAACCTTCCGACACATTATCTGTCAATGATATTGCTGAAAAGAAGACTCATAACAATATGATGACAGACATTGCATCTGCACTAAGCTATGAAGAATTTGATGATATCAAGGATTGCCAAACCTCTTTTGACATGTGGAACAAGCTGAAAGAAATCTATGGAGGAGATGACAATGTGAAAAGAGCAAAAGCAGAAAGTCTAAGAGGACAATTTGACCAAATGAGAATGAAAGAGGATGAAAACATTGCAAAATATGTTGATAGAATCAAAGCATGTGTCAGTGCAATCAGGGCATCCGGAGGTGATATCAAAGAAGAGACGGTTATAAGCAAAGTTCTCAGAACCTTGCTTCCCATCTATGCAATCAGAGTTTCTGCAATTCAAGAAAGAAGGTGTGAAGCAAATCATAATATCAATTTGGAGGCTATAGTTGGAAGACTAACCGCATTTGAACTAAACAATTTTGACAACTATGTTCCAGCTTCCAAAAACACTGAATCAGCATTTGAGGCCAAACTTTCACTCAAAGATAGAGGCAAAAAGAAATCAGAGTCAGAAAGTGATGATGAATCAGACCAAAGTTCAGACAGTGATCTTGAAGTAATTGAAGCTCTACTGGCAAAGAAATACTCCAGAGGCAGAGGAAAATATAAAGGTAAAGTTCCTCTAATCTGTTTTTCATGTGAAGAAATTGGTCATATTGCAGCTAGATGCCCAAACAAGCAGAACAATGATGAAAAGAAGGGTCATAAATGGAATATAAAGAAAGATTACAAATCATTCAAGAACAAAGGTAAGAAATCATGTTTCATGGCTGAAAATTCTAAGGATTCTGATAATAGTGAAGATGAAATTGTTTATATTGCTGTGAAAGACGATTCTGATAGTGATGAGGAAGATAAAATGGCTCTTATCTCTCATATAAGTATGAATGATACATGGATTATAAACAATGGTTGCTCTCATCATATGACTGGTGATAAAACTAAGTTTGATCAGTTTGAAGATTATGATGGTGGCAGTGTAAGGTTTGGTAATAATGAACCTTGTTTCATAAAAGGAAGAGGAAGAATCTCTTTAACCAAAGAACTTATATGCAACAATGCCTATTGGGTTGAAGGTCTTAAACATAACTTGCTAAGTGTGGCACAGTTACTCAATACCGGATTTAAGGTGGAATTCATGCATGGAAAGGCAAGACTGTTGAATGAGCAAGGAAAGCTGATAGGATCTGGCACACAAACTAAAGGTAACTTGTTCTACCTAGAACTTGGTGAATGCTCATGTTTTATTGCTCAAACTAAAGAAAGTTGGTTATGGCATAAGAGGTTGTGTCATGTCAATTTTGATAATCTGGTGAAGATAAGCAAATTCAAAAAGGTAAGAGGCATTCCTAATATAAAGAAACCTGAGATCGGTTTATGCAAGAATTGTCAGATTGGAAAAATGGGAAAGACTAGTTTTAAAAGTAAAAGCTATCAGTTTGAAGATATATTAGAAATTGGGCATACTGATTTATGTGGACCCATTGGAATTGAAAGTTATACTGGAGAAAAGTTCTTCATTCTTTTTGTTGATGATTACTCAAGAATGATGACTGTTATGTACCTAAGGAATAAATCAGAAGCCTTTGAGAAATTCAAATGGTACTTGGCAAGAGTAGAAAAAGAAACAGGGAAAAGATTGAAATGCTTAAGGTCAGACAGAGGTGGTGAATTCATTTCACATGAGTTCAATAACTTCTGCATTGAAAGAGGAATTAAAAGACAAGTTTCAGCACCAGGAACTCCAGAAAAAAATGGGATAGCTAAAAGAAGAAATAGATCCATTATGGATTGTGCAAGGACCCTATTGATTGAAAAGAACATTGCTATCAAATACTGGAAGGAAGCTATCAGCACTGCAGTTCATACCTTGAACCGAGTACAACTAAAAAAGGACTCATTCAAAACTCCCTATGAATTATGGTATGGCTACAAACCCAATGTAAGTTATCTGAAAGTATTTGGAAGCAAATGTTATATTCTGAAAGAATCTAGAAAAGGTAAATTTGATGTAAAAGGAGATGAAAGAATATTTCTAGGTTACTCTTGTAAAAGCAAAGCATATAGATGTTTAAATCTATCTACTCACAAGGTCATAGAAAGTGCACATGTGAAAGTTGATGAGTTTGCAGAGAAATCAGAAGAAGAAAGCAAGAAGGTTCCTGAAGACTACAGAAGATTTATTTACATTGAACCTGATACTATACCAAGTACTCCAGTTAATCAGGAATCCTCAACTCCCGAGTCATCAATGACCAAGTTGCAGGAAGTTCAAACCGAGACACAGGAAGTATTTACCAAGCTAAAAGAATCCGAGTCACTTTCAGACTCTACCAAGCAAGTATCTACCGAGTCTACCGAGCCAGAACAGCAAGAATCTAAAGTACAAAGGGACAACAATGAAACTCATTCAAGAAGTAAAGAACCTGTGTTAGCTAAATATGTCAGAAGGCATCATACTCTAGATCAGATCATTGGAGACAAATCTGAAGGAACTCTGACAAGAAGTAAGTTGAAAGGCACTTGTTTACTTGCTGATTTTGAACCCAGAAATATCAAAGATGCATTGGAAAATGATAGTTGGATTGAGGCTATGAATGAAGAAATAGAACAGATAGAGAAAAAAAAAACATGGACTCTTGTATCTAGACCCAAAGATAAGAATGTGATTGGAACAAAATGGGTATTCAGAAATAAACTAAATGAAGATGGCAAGGTATCAAGAAACAAAGCTAGACTAGTATGCAAAGGATATGCTCAAGAAGAAGGTATAGACTATGGAGAAACCTTTGCTCCTGTTGCAAGATTGGAAGGTATAAGAACCTTACTTGCATATGCTGCTCACAAAAGATTCAAAGTTTATTAGATGGATGTCAAGTCAGCATTTCTCAATGGAATACTGGATGAAGAAGTTTACATTGAACAACCTGAAGGTTTTGTTGATCCAGATAAGAAGAACATGGTCTGCAAATTACACAAGGCGCTGTATGGTCTAAAACAAGCTCCTAGAGCATGGTATGAAAGATTGCATAACTATCTTATTCAGATTGGTTTTCAAAGGACTAATGATAACAGTAGCTTGTATATAAAAGAAGGTCCAGATAATAAGATTGTTTTGGCAGAAATATTTGTAGATGACACTGTTTTCACAGGCAATGATGATCTATGCAAAGAATTTTTAGAACAAATGAACAAGGAGTTTGAGATGTCTATGTTTGGTGAGATTAAATTCTTTGTAGGTCTTCAAATCCAACAAAGTAAGCATGGCATCTTCATCACACAGTCAAAATACATCAAGGAGATATTTAAAAAAATTGGTATGGAAGATTGTAAACCAGTTGGAACCCCTATGTGTACTGGATTAAAACTTACCAAGGAAGATGAATCCAAAGAAGTGGATCAAACACTGTATAGATCTATGATTGGAAAGTTGCAGTATGTAGTACATACTAGGCCAGATATTGCCCTTGCAGTCGGTATTGTAGCAAGATTTTTAGCAAAACCAAGAGAAACTCATATAATGGCAATCAAAAGAATAATGAGATATTTGAAAGGAACTGAAGATTATGGGCTATGGTATAAATTTGGAGGTAATTTGGATTTGAAAGTATTTACTGATGCTGATTGGGCAGGAAACCTTGATGACAGGAAAAACACAAGTGGAGGAGCATTCTTTCTTGGAAAAAGATTGGTTTCTTGGACAAGCAAAAAGCAGAATTGTACATCCCAATCTACAGCAGAGGCAGAGTATGTTGCTGCAGCAGTAAATTGTTCAAATATTGTTTGGTTTAAGCAGTTATTGCAAGGAATGAGGATGGAAATCAAAGAACCAGTTATTATGTTCTGTGACAATACTAGTGCAATCAATATATCAAAGAATCCAGTGATACATTCTAAGACCAAGCATATTGCAATCAAATATCATTTTGTCAGAGAATTGGTACAAGACAAGGAGATCAGATTGGAATATGTCAATTCAAAGGAACAAATTGCTGACATATTCACAAAGCCACTACCTAAGGATACATTCTTGTATCTCAGAGGTAAGTTAGGGGTTACACCCCTATCCGAAATTCACTAAAAACAAGTTTTAGTGATGCATCAACGCATACCAAAATGAAAATCTATCTGTTGATGCAGTCAAATCTGGAAGCTTTGCATATGAATCAGTACTAAAGGTACATTACAATTCATTTAAGTTCTATTGTCTTTGGCATTTGTTGTCAAAGAGGGAGAGATTTACTTTACTGTCATATCTTTCTGAAATTTGTGGGAAAAAGAAAGTTCTTATGTAATTCCTTTACAGAGGGAGATTACTGAAAGAGGAAGAGTCTATCATCTTAGAGGGAGAATTGTTTTGATGACACATTGTGCTGATAAGGACTTGTTTTCAAATTTCATTCTACTATGACATGTTGTGTTGCCATCAATGCCAAAGAGGGAGATTGTTGGATACAATTGATAATTGCATGATTGTCTTTGATGTTACACAAATGTCATATCAGTCATTAGACAGAGTCTACCGAGCTCAGAAGGTAAGTATAGTTGTTGACAGAGTTTACCGAGCTTGCAAGGTAAACAAAGGAAGTTCAGTGTTTACCGAGCTCACTCGGTAATCAAAGGATTTGTTGCCGAAAGACAGTGTTTACCGAACTCACTCGGTAAACAAAGGATATGAGATAGGTTGTCATTATTTACCGAGTTAACTCGGTCATCAAAGAAAAGATGCAGACAGTGTTAACTAAGCTCACTCGGTCATCAAATGAAAGTCGGAGAAATCGGTGTTTACCGAGTTCACTCGGCGACTGAAGGATTTCACGAAATTCTCTGTATTAACCGAGCTCAGTCGGTTAACACAGGAATTATTTTCTGTGCAGTATCTTCCGAGTTAAGTCGGTCAGTGAAGGATTTCACGAAATTCTCTGTATTAACCAAGCTCAATCAGTTAACACAGGAATTATTTTCTGTGCAGTATTTACCGAGTTAAGTCGGCCAGCGAATGATTTCTCGAAGGTTAAGTAATTAAAGTTAATTACTTTATGTAATGTATGAAGCCGACTCATAGCACAATTATTTATAATTGTAACTTGTATTTGAGCCGACTCAATAATCTGAAAGGTATATATGAAGGATCAAATTGCGAATTCAAATAAGTGTGTGAATGTGAAAAAGCGAGCAGAAATCTAATATGTGAATTATAAGGAAGGTCAGAGCAAGTTTTTGAAGGATCAGAGATGCAGAGTTGCATTTGATCAGAGATGATCTAGAGGAACAGAACAGAGATCTGTACCAGCAAAGATAAGTTGTATTTATTTCAGATCACTCATTGTTACTTTCTAACAATTGTAACAGTGTTTTCAAATCTCTTAATAGAGTGGGTTTAACAGCCTTTTGTAAAATCCTCTAACAAGGTGGCAATTCAGTTGAATTCATCTAAACACCTCTAGCAAGGCCACTCCTAGCAGGGTGATTAAATCCTCTAACAAGGTCACACCTAACAGTGTGTTTTGTAACCTTTAACAAGGTTGGCTCCTAACAGGGCTCACTTCAGAAGAGTGAAAAATAGTAACTAGTTACATTGGTGGTTTTTCCCATATTGGGTTTCCACGTTAAATCTGGTGTCTCTTGTCTCTTGTTTCTTGTGTTTTTAGTTTGATTATATGAGTATCAGCAATGAATATTTCCTTTGGCATCTTAAGGGACTTGTAAGAAAAGTTTTTGTAGTAACTGATTCACCCCTCCCCTCTCAGTTACTCCATTCTCATTTTCAACATATCTCAAGTACCCTTGTATATGTTTTGATTTAGTTTATGCCCAATGAATAAGGGAATTATCAGCTAGGAGATTGCATGTGTTTGTTGTTACATACTTTGGTTGTGTTGATATTCAACATCATTAATCAAAATCTTTTCCCTTTCATGTTGAAGAGCTAAAAATTGTTACCCTCACTCAGCTTGTGGATTTCATAGAGTTGTAATTTTCTACTACACATCTTTGTTATTGCATAAGTATAGGGGAAATAAGGTTTTTTTCTACTTTGTTTAGATTCAGTATATGCTTTGACAACTAGTACCATATAAATAATTTATAGGTACACCCACCTAGGTTTTGCAAAGCCTAAAGTAGAAGAAGAGTCAAGCCTTATAGTTGGTCTAGTGTCTGAAAGGATATGTTAAAGATGGGAAGTACCTACCTCTAGATGTATCTTGTTCTCATCAGGGTAATTTGAAATTGTGTTGTCTCAAAACACCAACAAAATGATGACTCTACTAGGGATTGTATTAAATCTGAATGGTAGACAAACCTTGAGAATTTGAAAAAGAAAGATTTAATACAACAGAAGAAGTGCAAAAAAATGTTGTAGTAGTAAGTATATGATGTTATTTCTAGTTTATTTCTCTAAATTATGCACCCCAATAAGGTTTTATCCATTTGCAGTAGTAGCTTTGAGGTTGAGTGTAAATTGTGTTGTTAAGAGTATTCATCTTCAATCAATTTAGCCAGATTTTTATTTTCAAAGTGTTGTTGTAAAATTAGAGTCAAGAATGAAAAATAAGTTTGTGTTCCCTTTTTCCAAGATTGTAAATCTACAAGAGTGGTTTGACAATTTGAATTTCTCCTACATCTAAAGGTTTAGTTCAGATTTTTCAAGTGATAAATTATGTTTTATTTTTCACATGAGTGAGTGGTGACTCTAAATCTCTACACTAGTTGTTTCTTAGTTGATTTCACTGCAATATTTTGAAGGACTTTTAGTTGTATGGGCAGATCTAAAGCTTTTGATAGTTTCTTAGAAATGAAGTTTAAGTCCTTGATAAGTTTTGAAGTGTTGTTGCAACCTGCTACTATAAGAAAGTGAAGTGTAAAAAGTAAATCATAGTAGTGATTTCTTTATTCCTCTTGCAAGGAGGTGGAAACTCTATGAATTTTTATCAATGGTGTGAAGGATTTTTAGTATGCACCTGTGTCAAATCAAAAGATCAAAGTCTTGCATCAACACTATTTTGGTTTTCATGTTTTATTTTCATGGAAGTCAAATGTTAAAAATTAGTGCCTCTATTCAGTGAGTTTTAGCACTATAATGAAGAGGTAGAAGTTTGATTTTTAAAATAGAATTAGATCTTAGATTTGAAAATAGTTTACCAAGACATGAAGATGTTCTTGAAGATATGGTAGAAATTAAAAAAGATCTTTGCAATCAGATTGTCAAATTTATAAGAAATGTGGTAGGAAGTGTTCAGGATCTAGAAGATGATCAAATCTATGAAAATTTTAAATCAACACTTATGGAGTTGCATGTTTCTTTAAGACCTAAGGAATCTTCATGGCCTATTGCTTTTCTAGATGTATTTATGCCTAATTTATTTAACTGGCCATCACATTTGAGGGTACAAAATATTTTTCATGTTGATAGTCTTTTCAAGAAATTTGAAAATGATTTAAATAGAAAATTTGAATGTGTTGAAAGTAATAGTGAGCCTAGTGAATCCATAGATAATGACAACATTTCTTGTGACTATGAAGAGATGGATTCTAGATCTACTAAATTAGATGATTTTAAGTTAGCAAGATGAAGATGGTTATGTGACTGAAAAAGAATTGTATAATATTATGCATGAGAGTGTGGAAAGTTGTAATAGTAGTACAGATAATTCTTCTTCTAGTAAAGATGAGAATGATACACCTAGTAAAGAGGTATTGTGCAAAGAAGAAATAATATGTTTTAGTAATGATTCTAGTTTTTCATATTGTCATACTAATGGTGTTGAAAATGAGAATGAAGTAACTGAGAGGGGGAGGGGGTGAATCAGTTACTACAAAAACTTTCACAGTCCCTTAGATGTCTAAAATTTTGATCTATTTAACAGATTACTGAAACTTGATATTGCAGAAAATAATAACAATCATTAAGAACTGATATCAAAACAATTCAGCAAACTCAAACACTAGAAACACCAGATTTAACGTGGAAACCCAATATGGGAAAAACCACCAATGTAACTAGTTACTGTTTTTCACTCTTCTGAAGTGAGCCTTGTTAGGAGCCAACCCTGTTAAAGGTTACAAAAACACACTGTTAGGTGTGACCCTATTAGAGGATTTAATCACCTTGTTAGGAGTGGCCTTGCTAAAGGTCTTTAGAACAATTCAACTGAACTGTCACCTTGTTAGAGGATTTACAATAGGGTTGTTAAACCCACTCTGTTAAGAGATTTTGAGTTTACTGTTACAATGGATAGAAAGCAACAATGAAGTGACCTGATATAATGTGCAACTTATCTTTTGCTGATTACAGATCTCTGTTCGGCTTGATTGGATCCTTACTTATCAAATACAACTTTGCAGCTCCTTCAATGCATCTGATCCTTCATCACACTTCTTCAACATTCGCTCTTATATTCAATATTAGCTCATTCCATATCCATACATTCGCACTCTTCTGCATCCAAATTCTTACATCTCACAAATTCACAACTTGATCTTTCATATATACCTTACAGATTATCTTAGTCGGCTCTAATCACTGACCAATAATCAAAAAAATATAATAGTCGGCTAGAAATAATTAAAATTACAAACTAAAAAATCCCTTTATTGGCCGACATTGCTTGGTTAATACTGTTCAGAAAATAATTCATGTGTTAACCGACTGAGCTCGGTTAATACAGCGAACTCCGTGACATCCCTTCAATCGCCGGAAGAACTCGGTAAGTATAGATGACTGAGTGAGCTCGGTAGAAACTGTATATGAGCAATGTTAGTATGCTAATAGAAACCAAATTTAAATAAAGCTTCTACAAACTAAAAAAAATTCATAAACTTCAAGATAGACTAAGATGAGCTCTTAATTGAGAATATGAGCCATTAATGGGCTCTCTCAATAAGAAGCTCTCTTGTTGAGTAGCTTTGTCTAAATAGATAGGATGTATGCTCAAGATTTATGCTTCAATAAGGGCTTCAATGGATGATTGTGGATTTTTGGTGTGGATAGATGGCTTTAGTATGGATTTGGCTCTCAAAATAGCATTATAACTTTACTTCATGGATTGTGTTATTTTGCAAAGGGAAAGGATCCAATTTATAGGCAAGAGGCTTGAGGGATTGAGGGCTAAGATGCAAGGATGGGAAAAAGCTCATGGAGGGCTCAGATTGCATGAGAGGAGAGCACATGGATTGTGCTTCCTTATAGCCAATCAAGGAGTGACACATGTCACATGGTGAGAGGATGGAGGAAAGGGGAAGGATGAGTCAACAAAGGAGGCTCAAGGGATAAAATCTTCATAAAGACCCTCATAATGACTTGTAAGAGCAATAAAAGAGCTTGTAAGAGTCATTTATGACCTAGTGGACTTCATAAAGTTTTATGGTTGAGATATTTTGAGGGTGATGAGAGAAATTTCGACTTGGACTTGATTAGGAAGGTTTTAAGCTTGTTTAGGCTTGTGCAAATGATTAGAGGATGGATTAGGATGGTTTAGGATTAGCTTAGGGATAGGCAAGTGGATGGCATTTAATGAGGGTGGGTGAAGGAGGAGATATTTGTTAACTTTGGCTTGGGTTAGTAAGTCTTAACCCATGTTTAGGGAATGTGACAAGGTTAGGAGGGGATTAGGATTAGGTTTAAAGACATCTTCTAGAAGAGTCTAGACTTTGGATGAGGATAAAGACTTTCTAGAATAGTCTAGAATTGCCTAGGATGAGGATAAATTAGATTTTTAGGAAATAAATAAAGTTTTATTTATTTAAAGAGTTTGGGTTGAGGAGATATTTATTAAAACTTTTTTAATAAACATGAGGATTAATATTTAATCTTAATTAAATATTTTGAGTTGGGATTAGGGGTAGGAAATGATGGGATTAGCCTTTAATTAAAATTAAAGAAGGATTAGAAGATTTTGGAAGAGGTTAGTGGTCTTAAGGAAATTGGCCAAGTTTTGGACAAAAAATAAATTTTTTATTTATTTTGGGTTTTTTGGTCAATTTATTAATTAAATAATTAATAAATAAAGAAATAATGTTTAAATAAGATTTAAACATTTTTGTGAGGGATTCCTTAATTAAATATTTTTAATTAAGATAAAGGGATTTAATGGCATAAAAATAAATAAATTAATTAAATAATTAATTAATTAATAAATGATGATGTCATCAGGAATTTTTCAGAAAATAAAAATACTTTATTTTCTAAAGATTTTTTAGGTGTCTACATTTTGCCCCTCTTTGATGTGATGCCGCAAGTGGCATGGCATCAAAGATAAGAAAATAAGATGCCCAAGGCTAGAGCGGAAGAAGAGAGAATGGACTGTGAGATGCCCCCTCAAGAAGGCAGCGGTGAGAGAAAGCGAGGCTCGGTGGCTTCTTGAAAAATACAAGAATCTGGGATGAGCAAGGAGACTCAAATTGGCAAAGAGAAGGGGCTGAATTAGCTCAAACTCTCACTATGGGAGAATGATAAAGGAGAATCAGATGCAGAAGAGGAAGCAAGCTTAAGACTTTAGGGAAGGTGGAGGATGAAGGAGCAGAGCGCTATAAAAAGGAATCCAGGATAGGGAGATGGATGAGGGGATTATAAAGCTAATGCAATAGGATTTCAAAGAGTCAGATTGGTGGAAGATGGGTTTCAGAGATCCCTAGGACTAGGATTGTGGATCTCGAAAGATGAGGCTTGGTGGATTGATTTGGATTGGTGGATCCCTAAGACTAGGATTGTGGATCCCTAAAGCTAAGAGTGATGAGTGATTCAAAGAGATACTGATGCATAAGCTGGGGTAGGAGAGATGGATGCTGGATATGGATGGGGGATAATGGAGATGAAGGAAAACCATTGAAGCTTTTTGAGCGGGGGGATACTTCAAAGAGAAGTACCACCATGTAGTTGAGCACTAGATTTGCTATAGGACTGTTGGTTAATTGCCAAGGTTACCAAGAACATCAAGGCCTTTTCACCAACTATCCAAAGGATTGACAAAATAACTCAAAACAAACACGCAAGGATTGCCCCAACATCACACATGAATCCTAGAGGAAGCAGCGTGGAAATGACATTGGAGAACCCACAAGCAGAAAAGAAAAACAAATGAAAGACCTGATCAAGACCTTACGCTCTAATTGCCCCATTCGCAGCATACCATGATATGGAAGATCGTGGCAACCTTGAGGAGGGAACAAGGAGATTGCTTGGAAAAGATACTTCAAGACCCAAAAGGGAAGATCCCAAATCAAAAGAAAGTGAAAATCCAAAAGAGAACTGTTTGCCAACGAGATGGGTAAGACGAGGTACTAACGGACCAAGATCAGACATGAGGAAAGCTATATCCTGCAAGGACCTATCGGAGAGCACCTAAGCTGGTGGATTTGGATGAGTGATACATCTGGCAAGCTGAACTAAGAAAGATAACACTTTGGTGATAGGAAATCTAGCTAAAGGATGCATTGGAATATCTAACCAAAGTGTGCGATGTGTGCAAGATGTTGACCAAGGATGAACTGACATGAACGCTGGATAGATACAATGGTACTAAGCTAAAGAGAATGTACAAGCTGATGGACCAAGATATTTACAAGTGGGCTAATCAAGATATGGTACAAGCTAATAGACCAATGATAGGTATGATACAGATGGATAAAAAGCTCAGGATGAGAGGATAGCGGGATGGCTCAATTTTGTGTAAGATGCAGAAACTAAGGATTAGGTGATAGCATAAGATATGGATTTGGAAGGATGCATCCAATGATGATGATAGATGTATGACCAAGGATGGGGACAATGCTAAGGTTGGTGGTAGCTGAGCTGATAGATAGTGCTAGAGTGAATGGCTAATGAGAGGATGACATTGGATTTGCATGAGGATAGCCTAGAGCGAGGTACCAATGACAAGGGAGGATGGACAAGACAAGATCTCCAAGGAATACAGTGCCCCCAGTTAGAAGATGACATGCGAAAGGAGTTCTTACGATGGATGTGATAGGATTGAAGCTAGGATGGAAAAGCTAAAGGCGCTAGGGAGATGGATGATAACTAGGATGATGGGGTGAGGTTACAGAAGATAAGTGGATAGTGATAGATAAAAGCTGGAGGATGAAAGATAGGTGGATAGTGATAGATAAAAGCTGGAGGATGAAAGATAGGTGGATAAATTGGAAGATGGAGCTGGATGGCAAGATGTGACCAAAAGCATGAGGATGATAGGCTAAGTTGGGGATGGCTAGATTACGCATGATGCTTTTTTGCCAAGTTTTCATCATGGTACTTGTCCAAGGCGCTTGAATTGCCAAGTTTTCACTAGTGGACACTTTTTTTTTTCTTTTTCTTTTTTTTTTGACTTTTTGACTTTTGGACTTAGCTGGAATGATTTTGGCTTTCTTCAGCTATTTTGGCTTTTTTGGGTTTTTTCACTGGCTGTTGGAATGTTCAATTTTGTTGCTAGTTGTTGGTACACCGAAGGTGTGATTTATGCAATAGATTGGATTAGATGGGATTGATGGTAGGAGATGGAGGGATGAAAATGCTGGAAAGGAGCATGAGATGGGGATGCTTGCAAGAGCAACATTGGCACATGTTGGAATGGGTGTGAAAAAAGCATATGGGGGATAGATGGTAGATGTGGGTGTGATGGAGGATTTGTGGAAGCATGCTTGGGGATATAGGCACCCAAGATGGAGTTAGGAGATGGGGGACATGAGTCACTAGATGGGGGATTAGCAATGGTGGATGCCATTATGCATTGGGTTTCAACTTTTTTCTTGGGGATCCACATGGTTTTGGATTTTCTTTTCATAGGCTTTTGCATTGTTTTGCATTCTTTGATTGGATTTTGCCTTTTTGGAGTATGTCTTTTAGAATAGACATATGATTGCCTAGGATGTGGATTTTTAGCTTTATGCATTTTGAAGTTGGCATTCACATTGCTGTGGTAAGCTTTGGGAAGATGGTTAGGAGAAGCTTTGTGAGATGGAGAGGGTATGAAAGAGCATGTAGGGGGATGATGATGGATGATGTGCCCTGATATGTGCCTTTGTTGATCTTGCATAGAAATGGATGGAATAGGATTTTTATGATGGCTGATAGGAGGATGGAGGATGGTAGATTTTGGGACATAGGGACCCAAAATGGATTTAGCGGATGAAGGGGGGATATGGTAGGTTGTTTTGGGTTGCAAATATGGTGGAGGGGGGATGACATAAGATTTCTTGAAGGAGTGATGGGAGGCTGGCATGGTGGGCTTGGAGATAGGCTTGGTTTGGGGGTGTGGTGTACCAACACCTTTATATGGTGAGCCTTTGGATACATATCCAAGACCATGAAATCCTAGATTTTTTTGTGCAATAATAGGCTCTCTGATTCCTTGCTCTTGTGGTCCTAAACCTTGACCTTGATAATGCCATCGATTGAGCATTTGAACAAGCTGAGGAAACTTTTTGCTTGCAGAAAATGGTAGAAGTGATTTATTAGGTGTATTGCAATGGGGAGATACTGTTCTTAATTCTTCTGCTGAGAGAGGGCCACCATGGATGAATGTAAGTGAACCAAGAGGGTAGATTATAGATGGTGGAATAGCTTGGATAGGTGGTAAGATGGAAGCATGGAGCGGGGGAGATGGAAGGATAGGATCTTGATGTAGCTGGTGGGATGACAAGATATCTTGTAGTGGAGGAGATATGGCTCGAGGTTTTGGAGATGGAGGAGATGGTGACTACACTATGGATGGAAGACATGGTACGATGATATCTTCATTTATTCTTTGGGGGATGTCAACATGCTTTTGGGCAGGATCTTGATAGGATTGGTTTGGAGTGGATGGTGCGATAGGAGGTGAAGGGATGGATTCTTCAAAGGTAGTGGATGGATAGATGGGAGATTCAGTAGTGGAGATGGGTGTGTAGAAGATGGATGCATAAGGGTCATTACGAGAGATTTGGGAAATGCTTGGAGGCGATGTGGATAGGATTTGGAGGGATTTGACAGGTGGTGGGATTTTGATGCTTGCGAGAAGTGGAAGGATTTTAAGAAATTTTATGGATGGTATGGGGATGATAGCTATGGGAGATGGAGGTGATATTATAGATGGGGAAGCTTCATCACTGACTACTTCACATGGTTGGATTAGATGACATGGCTTATCGACTGTTGGAGGCAACTTTTCTTGTATTTCCTCTAGGAGATCCCTTGGAGACTCGTGTGTTAGAGGTGGAGGTAGATTGACAGGAATAGCTAGTGTGATGGGGGTGGAAGATTGGAAGCTTGGTTGATGGGGTGATGGAGGGGAAGATAGAATATCGGATGGCATGACTAGATAGTTTGGAATAACTCTTGGATTTTGGGGGATGCTTGGGGGAATGTTTCTAAGGCTTTCAATATACCCATCATAGTAAAAAATATTTTCATCATCATTGGAATAAGAGGTGGCGGGAGCAAGGACAATGCGACCAAACACATCATGATAGGATTGGTACTTCATGCTTTGATGATGAGTTTGATGGGGATGGGGTCTTGCGTATGGATGAACACGGAAGCTCATGGTTGGATTTGGGGTAAGCACAAATTTTGGATTGGCTGATGAAAGATTTCCTAGGGAGAGTCAAAGCTGTATGACAGACCTAAGGAGGATTGGCTGGAGATTTTTTGGCTTTCCTATGGATGGAAGACTTCAAGGGCATGCTATCAAAAAGTGAAAGTTTTTCTTTCCTATGTGTAGGATTCGTGGTGATTGTGTCAACTTAAGGATAGACTAGTGATCCTATGGCATGACACGAGATTGACCACTTGTGGATCCCAACCTTTAGCTCAAGGTGATGAGGGATACAAGTGACAAAGCTGGATTACCCTAAACAATGCTCTGTCAAAGGGATAACCTTGGTGAGATTGGTTGATTGGTAGGATTGATTGGATAGCAAAATCTAGAAAAGTGACAACAACTCTTTAAAGGCTTGGGTGATTTTGGATTGGGTTGCTAGCTGGCTGGGGGGATGATTTGGATGGACTTTAGATTTGGGATTGTTCTAAGGCAAAGAACTAGATAAATTCGGTTGCATCGGGGGAGCTTGGATGATTTTCTGATAAGGCAGTGACTACGCTAAGTATGCCTTGAGTTGGGAGATTTTTGCTTTTTTGGGATTTCGACCAAAATTGGCAAACATTCATTCAAAAGCTATGAACAAACAAGCAGACAAAAGTTATGAGCAAGCACATAAAACACACCAACATCCTAGGAAGCTTTCTACAAGGATGAATTTTTTTATAGCTAGGGAGTCCTCGATATACACAAGGTACATGAGGCCCAAATCCGTAGATGAAATCAAAAAGATGTCACACAGCCGAGAGGAGCAGTAACCCACTTCTCCTCTTTCACTTCTCAAGGGTATAAAGTTCCTTGAGGCTTAGCCCGAGTGACAAAATTTTGATCCCAAGAGAGGTGTCTTTGGATTCACCTCCCGATCTTTATACTCTGCCAAAACGTTGGAGTTGAGGTCGTCCCAAGGGGTGATGAAATCCCCAAGCAAGCCTCCTAAAAAGTGTAAAACAAGACCACATACATGATCTTGGGCTTTAAAAGACACGTGTTTATTCCAATTGATGATTTAGATTTTGTAAGCTATGATTGAAGACACTTGTGACTATGGCATACAATGTTCATTCTAATTTGACAGCATCGTCAGCATAATGGAAGTCGAGAGATCATCAACATAAGAAATGCGAGCATCATTGAAAATGCGTCAAAACCATGCGATGTTCATTGTTTAGGCATTCAAGATTTAGTGTGAGTTTTTTTTAAGCCCAAAATAAAGATGTGTGAAACTCGATTGCCAAGCGCGCGCCCAGAGGCCCTCTACGTCAATAGTTGTTCAATTTTAGTGCCCAAACTTGAAGTGTGATCGATTTAATCTAGAGTTTTGGTCATTTAAATTTTTTGATAAAGTTAAAGAAAACGTTCAAAGACCAAGTGAGTGAGTTAGATTGCGGAACATTTAACACCTTTTTTCAAGTAGACCCATCCCCATAAATGGTGCTGAGATTGCAACCAATGGTTGAATTGATGGGTGATTAGAAAAGAGGTGAGTCCAAGGAACTACTCAAATTGATTTTTTCAAATTTTTATTTAACTTAACAAAGTCTCTTAGATATCCAAAAATCAAACTTTACTTAAATTGCATGTGGAAAAGAGATTTGTTTTGTTCAATTTTAGAAGCTCCAAATGAAGTCTTTGATATTGCAATGGTTAATTGATCCTTGGCATTCAAGATTGGATTTGTTGTTTTAATCATGCATTCAAGGAAAATTTGATTTTAATCCATGGCATTCAAGAGTGTGTTTAGCAACATTCATTCAAAGACAAGTGATTAAACATTCAAGTTTTTTCCTTTGAGCATTCAAGATTGAGATTTTGTGTGTTGTTTTAAGAACTTTGAAGTGCTTTGTTTTAACCTTAGATCATTCAAGATTTTTTTGGACTCAAAAGTGAAAATGACTTTTTGGAATTTGGTTTTCATTCAAGATTTTGTGTTCTAGTTTGCATATTTTAAGCCCAAAAATGATATTCCTAGATTGTTTTGATGCATGAAAAACCTAAGAAACATTCAAGATTTTGCAATAAGACATTTTTTTGGAACAAATAACAAAGCTTTTAGGAAAATTTTTGGCAACCATTTAGGACTCTTAGTTTTCATGAGATTTTTTAAAAGAACTTTAGTGTGCACTTAGTGTTGATTTTGAACCTTTTGAAATGGAAACTTGAAGTTCTTTTTAAATTTCCAAAAATGAAGTGTTCCTAACTTTGCATGAATGCATCTAAAACCTTGATGTTGCAAGGATGAAAATGATTAAATTGGTTTAGTTTCACTTGTTAAAAGATTTTTTCTTTTTTGCAAATTTTTAATTTTTTAATGGATTTAAGTATGATTTGGGGGTTCATTTAAGCACTAAAAAGAATTGTGTATGATTTTTCTTCCTTAAAAAAAAAATGGCCAAGATCTCCCACAAGAAGAAGAAGACGAAGTAGATGGAATAAGAAGAATATAGACAAGAAGAGGAAGAAGAATTCCAAGTGCTTTGTCCACCTATAAGCTTGAAAAATCTGCAAATACTATGAGATAGACTATGAGTTCCTTTGTCTTCTACATGCTCATGTGGACCTACAAAACCAATTTATACAATCCTACCAATCACAAAAACAAGAAAAATTAGCCAAAATCAGCAAATGACATACAAAACTTGACTAAAAAAGCTAATGAAGATGACCCATGCGGGGTCCCACCGGGCATGCCAAAATGTATATGAGCAATGTTAGTATGCTAATAGAAACCAAATTTAAATAAAGCTTCTACAAACTAAAAAAAAATCATAAACTTCAAGATAGACTAAGATGAGCTCTTAATTGAGAATATGAGCCATTAATGAGCTCTCTCAATAAGAAGCTCTCTTGTTGAGTAGCTTTGTCTAAATAGATAGGATGTATGCTCAAGTTTTATGCTTCAAAAAGGGCTTCAATGGATGATTGTGGATTTTTGGTGTGGATAGATGGCTTTAGTATGGATTTGGCTCTCAAAATAGCATTATAACTTTACTTCATGGATTGTGTTATTTTGCAAAGGGGAAGGATCCAATTTATAGGCAAGAGGCTTGAGGGATTGAGGGCTAAGATGCAAGGATGGGAAAAAGCTCATGGAGGGCTCAGATTGCATGAGAGGAGAGCACGTGGATTGTGCTTCCTTATAGCCAATCAAGGAGTGACACATGTCACATGGTTAGAGGATGGAGGAAAGGGGAAGGATGAGTCAACAAAGGAGGCTCAAGGGATAAAATCTTCATAAAGACCCTCATAATGACTTGTAAGAGCAATAAAAGAGCTTGTAAGAGTCATTTATGACCTAGTGGACTTCATAAAGTTTTATGGTTGAGATATTTTGAGGGTGACGAGAGCAATTTCGACTTGGACTTGATTAGGAAGGTTTTAAGCTTGTTTAGGCTTGTGCAAATGATTAGAGGATTGATTAGGATGGTTTAAGATTAGCTTAGGGATAGGCATTTAATGAGGGTGGGTGAAGGAGGAGATATTTGTTAACTTTGGCTTGGGTTAGTAAGTCTTAACCCATGTTTAGGGAATGTGACAAGGTTAGGAGGGGATTAGGATTAGGTTTAAAGACATCTTCTAGAAGAGTCTAGACTTTGGATGAGGATAAAGACTTGCTAGAATAGTCTAGAATTGCCTAGGATGAGGATAAATTAGATTTTTAGGAAATAAATAAAGTTTTATTTATTTCAAGGGTTTGGGTTGAGGAGATATTTATTAAAACTTTTTTAATAAACATGAGGATTAATATTTAATCTTAATTAAATATTTTGAGTTGGGATTAGGGGTAGGAAATGATGGGATTAGCCTTTAATTAAAATTAAAGAAGGATTAGAAGATTTTGGAAGAGGTTAGTGGTCTTAAGGAAATTGGCCAAGTTTTGGACAAAAAATAAATTTTTTATTTATTTTGGGTTTTTTGGTCAATTTATTAATTAAATAATTAATAAATAAAGAAATAATGTTTAAATAAGATTTAAACATTTTTGGGAGGGATTCCTTAATTAAATATTTTTAATTAAGATAAAGGGATTTAATGGCATAAAAATAAATTAAATAATTAAATAATTAATTAATTAATAAATGATGATGTCATCAGGAATTTTTCAGAAAATAAAAATACTTTATTTTCTAAAGGTTTTTTAGGTGTCTACAGAAACTGTCTTTGCCAAATTCCCTTTGGACACCGAGTGAGCTCGATAAACACTAACTTTCCTTTGTTTACCTTCCCAGATCGGTAAACACTAACTTTTCTTCGATTACCTTCCCAGCTCGGTAAACACTAACTTTTCTTCGCTTACCTTCCCAGCTCGGTAAACACTAACTTTTCTTCGCTTACCTTCCCAGCTCGGTAAACACTCTGTCATAGTTTCCTTCGATCATCGAGTGAGCTCGATAAGTACTGAACTTCCTTCGTTTAACCAAGTTAGCTCGGTAGAAGCTATCTTTACAGTGTAATATACAGCAATGCTCGGTAGATTCTATAAACGACTATGTTTACCTTCTAAGCTTGGTAGACTCTGTCTGATGACTGATATGACATTTGTGTAACATCAAAGACAACACTATCCAACAAATGGTACTACTACTATAAGTTTTTAAAATCAGCCGGTTTATGATCAAAACCTAGGAGAATAGACTTGCGATGAATTCTTGTTGAGTGTTGATGAAATTTTAGAACTACTAGCTCGTGATCTCAAAAGATATGCAAATGTTTCTCTAGATGCTCATGTTGTCCCTTGTTTTGTCTCTTCCCAAGGTGAGGTCATTTCTCCAAGGTTTGATGTTGAATTTGATATAAAATTAGAATATCCATTGTCAAGTTTTGGAGGTGTATGTGATAATAGATCAAGTATCAATACACATGATGAATTTTCTAATGAGGAGAGTACCAATAGGGAGAAGTTTCATTTTGTTTCAGATTCTTATGATGCTGATAATACTACAATTGGTTTTGAATATGAAAAAGAAGCAAGGGCCAAGAGTGATAAATTTGAGTGTGAGTCTTCACTATATGCTGATGATAAGTTCAAAGTTCATTCTAATGAGTTGTTTGATGAACATTGTGATCAACATGAATTATGTCAACACTTTCATGATAGTTTTTTAGACTTGGTAACTAATTAGTTCTTAGAATGTGAAGAGGATTCAGCTTATGAAAAATTTGGTTGGATGAATATCAGTGTTACAAATGAGATAGAGAAATCAGAGCTGAAATTTTCTTCACAACTAGTTACACAAGGTGAGTTGAAAACTTTTTCCTATATGCAACTTGTTGAACAAAGTAGAATATGAATCATTCATGTTTATAATTGATAGCATGTGTTAGTCATATGTGGTTGATGGTTTTAAACTTGATCCTATTTTACATGAGCATGCTGATTTGTTTTCTCATAGTGAGCATGATGTAGAAGTTAATGCTGATTTGTACATACACTATGAGAATGAAGGTGTGAATTCAGTTTTGCCAAGTGTTTTGTTTCAAGATGCTAATCTGACTAGTGAAATTGATGAGAAATTTTTTTTTAGCTTACCTCATGAGAATGTAGATGAAAATCAGATTTATGATAGAGGAAAGAAGTTTTGACAAGTTTCGGTGGCTCGGGGCCATTGTTTGTACAATTTGGGAGTAGTTGTTTCTTGTTTTCAATATATTTGTTCAAGAGAAATTTTTGATATCATGTGTGTGGTTTTATTCTTCTAGAGATCTAAATCCTTGTCATTCCCACAAGGTACATGTATCCCTAGACAAAGCCACTATTGGGACTCAAAATTGAAGCCCTAATTCTAAGTACCCTTGAGAAATCAAGTCTTACAAGTGCTTTTTAATGCAAGTGTACATAGCTATCCTTTTGAGGCATAAGAGGTGGTTAATATTTCTAAAACTTTGCATTCAGTATGTCCACTCATCCCACAAAGATAAATTTCCTTTCTGATTCATTTTGTAAGTCTCGTTTTGAGAAATTTCCAAATCTACATTTTGCCTAAGTATCAAACCATGATAGAAGGCCTTGTTTTCATTTGAATATCTCACACCCAGTAATGTTTCATCACTCACCACTTTGGGAGTATTTAATGTCCATACTAGAGAACCTATGTTTCATATTTTAATTCATTTTGATATGTTTTGACTAGGTTTTGAATCCCTCAAAATTGGTCATTTATTGTTGTCATGTTGATACAAATTATTCAAAATTCTGGGAGTCCCTGTTTGACTTGTTATAACTTTGACTTAGTTGACCAAAATGATAAAATTCCTTTTGAATTTAATTCTATAGGTTAGATACTTACTACATTTCAATTTTGAGCTTATGATGAATTCGTTTGATAAGTTTTCGAATACAATTCCAAAAGCAATTTGTAAAGTTTTACTAGTGTTAAGAGAGGTAGATTGGTTGGTACCCCTATTCATTATGTTACAACTTTGAATCTATTATTGGTGACATCAAATGAATTCTATTGTTTTGTTACCCTCTAAAAATACTTTAAGTTTATTAATTTTCAAATCTTGACAAATCCATCTATACACTTTTCTAGGTCCATTCTGTTTGGAAAAACCACCTTTCTGCCAATGTTTCCAGTCATGCAAATCTGAGTAACCCACTTTGACCATTTTCCAAATGCATCTAATTATTTATCATGAGCTATAATCTTAGATTTATATTTTCCTCATGATAGTGAACCAATGCCCTAGTTTTTATGCCCCCAAGTATCTGTTTACCCAATTTTTGAAGCCAGAATAGAACATGATTTATGGTTTTTTGACATGTTTTCTTATAGGTAATTCTAAGAGGGAAATTTTGAAAATCAATATATTTTGACTAAGAACTCATCATGAGACAAGATTCAACAGGGTAAGAGTATGTGGAACAGAGAATTAGTGTGTCAATTTTTAGAGCCCAATCAAGTGTTTTTGTCAATTTTTAAAGCCAGTCAAGGACCTTCTGGCATTAAAGAGACAGTTTGTAGATTAACGATAAAATGAGTTTTAAAAGGAATTTTAGTGGTTGATTTTGATCTTAATTACTCCCATCTATTCAATAAGCCTGTTTAGAATATTGGATGTACCAAAATGAAAAAAATTTAGCCAGAGCCACTTGGGGTCCAACTAATTTCACCAAGCTATTATGGCATTTGAATTATTCCAAATATGGATCAGTTTTAAGTGGCATTTTTAGGGTTATATGATATGTTTTCTTTTATGCAAGGATAAAAATATTACATTTGGGGAGTAGATTTGTCAAGTCACTGCATGACTCTATGTATAATTCTCAAAGCTCTGCAATACAAGATAACACTGATATCATCTTCATCAATGACAATCTTGTCAACCTTATTGGATATTGTGCTAATGATGACCAAATATTTTTAATCTATGATTATATGCTATTTGGGTCATTGGGGTATTATCTGTGTGACTTTCCACTAAGCAAGGAGCCCTTGGATTGGAAAATTAGTATGAAAATGGTTGTAGGAACTATTAAAAGGTTGGAGTAATTGCATGACAAAGCCAACCCACTAGTGATTTATTGAGATTTAAAATGCTCAAGTATTTTACTAGATGAGGGAAATCATGCCAAATTATTTGATTTTGGTTTAGCCAAACTTGGTCCTGTATTGGACAAGACTCATGTTTCTACTCGTGTAATGGAAACATATGGGTATTGTGCACCAGAATATGCAATGACTAGTTAGTTGAAAATAAAATTAGAGGTGTATAATTTTGGGATTTTTCTATTGGAATTAATCACTGGTGGGAAAGGTATTGATAATTCAAAGTTGGCAAGGGAGCACAATCTTATTGCTTAGGTGCATCCATTATCAGTTTGAGGTTGGGAGGAGATACAAAATGCTACCATTGAGTACATGATATGTAGGGTAGTGAAAGAAGTAAAAGGGAAAGTGTCCTTTTCCAATTAAATTGATTGCTCAAATTTAGAGTTCTCCCTCTGTCTCAAACCTATGTCAAATATGGGGGACAAGATTGAGAGCTCTCCTTATAAATTTAAGATGAATACTAACAAATCTGAGATATTCATTTGCAATACCAATGCTCTTGGAGCTGAATAGATGAATTTTTTTAAGTAGAGGATTCATGCCCTGTATCAAGTCAACTTCATGCTAGACAATCTTCCTACTATGTGGTACACCTAGCAAGACAACTTCAGCCTTTGTTGGACTAGGTATCTTATGGGGTTTTGTGTAGATAAAACACATTACATCTTTAGCCACCTAAAATTCATAGTTTTTAGTACACAAGGATGAGGATAATAGAATTTAAAAGGTTATGGGAGCTGGTGATGGGCTTGGTACCTTGTCATCTAGTGATGGAGATATTATACCTGGCTATATGGTTGTGGGTTTTGAGGTTGTTCCTTGCAGTTATTAGCATGATATGGTTGTATCTAGAAATCTTAAGATGCATTATAAGTATTCATCAATAATTGATTGTAGCCCATCAGGCTAGGGACCTTAATAAGTAGTTGAGGAAGGGCATTTGGTTGCTTTCTCATATGAAGTCACATTTGTTGAGAGTGATATCAGATGGCCATCAAGATGGGGTTTGTATTTGAAGATGGAGGGAGCTAAGGTGCATTGGTTTTCAATTCTCAACTCACTCATGGTGGGACCTGACATGATATGAAGAACTAGATAAGGAAGTGCAAGCCCAAATGAATGAAGAACTCTCTAGATGGAAGCTTGTTATGGGTGATGTTTTTAGAGCTCCTACACATTCACAGCTTCTTTGTATTATGGTGAAGGATGGATTAATTTTGTCCCACATTCATTGTGGGAGGCCAATTCTAAACATTTAAAAGTCCCAACACAAAATAGACTAAATGTCTTTAAGAAAGCACCCTTTTGGAAGCCATATGCTACATGGTGGAGCCTGCCTAATGAAGTCAATGATTTTTGACTTGACACAAAATATTCACCAGAAAAGATGCCAGATTCTGGTGGTCATCATGTTACCATTGGAAAATGGGAGGATTTTCCTTGTGGAGACATGGCAATCTCCCAGAAGACAAAAATTTGTAGAAGTTGTGGGACCTAACAGTGATCAAGATGACCAATCATGTTTCAACACGTGGCATCATTTGAGCAGTCAAGGGAGATATAAGGACATGCATTTTAATAATTACTTTTTCTTATTTCTATTTTTAAGTGTTTAATCTAATAATTTGAAAATTTTCTTATAAATGATGATTTTTCATGGTTCAGACTATAGAGTTATTCAAAAAAGATTCAATTTCATTCTTTTAAAATGTCCATTTTATAGTCTTGGGATAGCTTTTCAAATGGTTATGAGAGGGGTGAGATTGAACCAAAATATGGACTCCAACATCCCATTGGAACTGAGAGGAGATGAATTTTCTAAAAATGGGGTCAGAATATAAACAAGTATTCAGTGGTACAGTCTATAAGAAAATTTGTATTTTTTGGGGCATTCTTAGCAGAATGGGAAAAATTCATCATTGAGCATCAAAATTAGTTGGAGGTCAAATATGAAAGTTTGTTGAAACCTGAATGTGAAGAAAAGTGATTCTAAAAAGTTTATTTTTCCTCTAGAGGTCATTTGACTAATTTTTTTACTTTTCCTAGATCTCAAATCTGACATCAAAATCAGTTATGTTTTCCATCGTATAACTAAGATATTTTATACTTTTGGGAGGTAGAGTGAGGATTTGATTTACCAATTGAGGGGAGAGATTAGAGAGATTTTTTTAACTTCTTGGGGAAGCTTTCCAAGTGGATACATGGTGGTTGCAAAGTAGATCTGGGAATTCATTCCTTCTATATCTTTCTTTCTCTCATTCATTGGTTGGTTCTAGTTTTGGAGAAAAATTACTCACTATTGTGATACCATGTATGTTCCAATCTTGAGTGTTCTTAGACTTGTGAAACTAGGATTCTAGTTTTTATGTGTTCTCATCACTATGACACCACATTTTCTTCAGCATTTTCTCTCTGTTATGAACAACATTTGTAATTTCTTAGAAGAAAATAGATTATACAATCATTTATTTTGTGTACTCTAGGTTTGGGCATATACCATGATATATTGGTTTCAAGGAGATTAATACAAAGATTCATTTTATTAGTTCCATTCTAATTCTGATCTCCTTTCTTTGTTATCTGTAATGTTTTGTGTTTAAGAACAAAGAGCTTGAACTCATTTGCAATACCCTAAGGTTGTATGTCTGGATAGGTTTTTTATTGGAACAAAGAGACAAGTAAATGCTTATTTACCTTGACAAGGTTGCAAGTTTCACTAGGAAGATATTACAATAAGTATGAGAGTTTTTATGAAGATAGATGTCTATTTACAAGGTGAATGGATAGATCAAATATTTAAATATATGATTATATCTCAGGTATCCTTGTATATGTTTTGATTTAGTTTATGCCCAATTAATAAGGGACTAATCAACTAAGAGATTGCATGTGCTTGTTGTTGCATACTTTGGTTGTGCTAATATTCAACATGATTAATCAAAATATTTTCTCTTTCATGTTGAAGAGCTAAAAATTGTTACCCTAACTAAACTTGTGGATTTCATAGAGTTGCAATTTTCTACTACACATCTTGTTATTGCATAAGTATAGGAGAAATAAGGGTTTTATCTACTTTATTTAGATTTAGTGTATGCTTTGATAATTGGTACCTTATAAAGAATCTATAGTTATACCTACCTAGGTTTTGCAAAGCCTAAAGTAGAAGAAGGGTCAAGCCTTATAGTTGGCCTAATGTCTAAAAGGATATGTTAAAGAGGGGAAATAGCTACCCATAGATATATCTTGTTCTCATTTGGGTAATTTGAAACTGTGTTGTTTCAAAACACCAACAGATGCCACCAATGAATGGAGTAGTTGAAAGAAAGAATAGATCAATCATTGACTATGTAAATAATATTGATGATGAAGAATAATGTTTCATAAAATTCTTGGAGAGAAGTTGCAAGTACTATTCTTTATATACTAAATTGAGTTCAAGTCAAGAAAGGTACAGACAAAACACCTTTTTAACTTTGATATGGATATACACCCAATGTTACTTGTTTCAAAAATTGTGGAAGAAAGTGTTACATACTAAAAGATGCAAGGAAAGGAAATCTTGAAGCTAAAAGTGATGAAAGCATAATTCTAGGATATTTCACCAAAAGAAGGGCTTACAATTGTTTGAATTCTTAAACTAAAAAAGGTCGTGGAAAGTGTAAATGTTAGAGTGGATGAATTTATAGAAAAGAATGAAGAGGAATGCAAGAAAGAAATTGAAGATTACAAAAAAAATTCTACATCTATGAACATGGACCTAGTACCTTACCTAAACCAAATAAGGTGGCTATCAAGCATCAAAAACTAGGCACTGCCAGGGTTTAACATAAACATTTTTTTGAGGATCAGGTTATAGGAGCTGAGTCATAGAATGAAGAAACCAAACACCAGAATGACGAGACTAAACATCGAACAATCAATGTCAAGTTGCATCTAGAGATGATTGAAGAAGGTGAACAAGTAGAACCAAGTGAGATACAATAAGAAGATAGAAGACTTGAAGCTATCTTAGTGAATATGTAAGGATGAATCATACACCAAACCAAATCACTGGAGACAAAGATTCATGATTTATAACAAGAAGAAAGTTGAATAATGGCACATGTTTATTATGTGATTTTGAACCTAAGTCAGTCAAAGATTCTCTAGATAATGAGGACTAAATTAAGACAATGAATGAGGAAATGGATCAAATAGAGGAGAACAAGACATGAACATTGAAACCAAGGCCAAAGAATCTCAAAATGTGATTGGAACCAAGTGGGTTTTTAGAAATAAGTTGAATAAGAAATCTCAAGTCACAAGGAACAAAGAAAGACTAGTTTGTAAGGGGTATGCATAAGAAGGAGTTGATTATGGAGAGAATTTTTCTCCTATTGCAAGGTTAGAAGGAAAGAGAAATTTACTTTCATATGTCACTTATAAAGGATTCAAAGTATACCAAATGGATGTCAAATCTACATTTGTGAATGGAATATTGGAGCAAAAAGTCTATGTTGAACAACCTAAATGATTTGTTGATCCTAACAAGAGAAATATGGTATGTAAGTTACAAAATGAATTATGTGGTTTTAAGCAAGCCCCTAGAGCATGGTACAAAAGGTTACACACTTATTTGATGAAAATTATTTTTGCAAGAACTAATGACAATAGAAATATGTACTTGAAATGTGAATATGAAAGTAAGCTATTGCTAGCTGAAATGTTTGTTGATGATATCATATTTGGAAGAAAAGATCTAATGTAAAAATCATTTACTAATGTGATGAGGAAGGACTTTAAGATGTCAATGATTGGAGAGATCAAGTTCTTGGTTGGTTTGAAATTTTATCAAATGAATAATGGTATTTATATTACACAATCAAAGTATATCAAAGATATTTTGAAAACCTTTAGAATGGAAGACTCAAGACCAATTAGAACACCTATGATAACTAGGCATAAACTTTCAAAGAATGATGAATCTATTGAAGTTAATCAAAAATTATATAGGTCAATGATTGGAAAATAGCAATATGTTGTACATAGAATAGCTGACATTGCATTAGTTGTTGGTATTGTAGGTATATTTTACACTAATCCTAAAGAAAATAATATGATGGAAGTGAAAAGAATCTTGAGATATCTAAAATGAACAAAACACTATGGATTATGGTATAAAAAGAGTGACAAGTTTGAACTAAAGATTTACTAAGATGTTGATTGGGTAAGCAACATTGATGATAGAAAGAGTACAAGTGGGGGTGATTTCTTTCTAGGTGAAAGATTTATTTCATGGACAAGCAAGAAATAAAATTGTATTTCTCAATCTACAACATAGGCTGAATATGTTACCACAATAATTAATTCTTCAAACATTGTGTAGATCAAGCAATTGTTGAAAGGAATAAAGGAAGAGATAACTTAAACTATGGGGATATATTATGATAATACAAGTTTTATAAACATATCAAAGAAACATGTGATGCATACAAAGACAAAGCACATTTCTATCAAGAATCATTACTTGAGAGAGATAGTACAAGACAAAGAAGTGAGACTAGAATATGTGAACACAAAGGAGAAAATAGATGAGATATTCACAAAGCTATTACCTAAGGATGCATATGAGTATCTAAGAGGTAAGCTAGGGGTCATTCCCCTATCTAAAGAAAACTAATTTGAGATGCAATTATATTACATCAAATGTTACAATCAAAATATTTTACACATTGACAAAGGAGGTCACACTTTAGGAACTGCCTAAAGTTATGAAAAGAAAGATAAAAAATTTGAGCTGAGGGAGGTTGTAGATGTTGTAAAGAAAGATGAAGGATGGAGTGATTGTGAAATATTAGCTAGAATAGTAACATGAAGATGATGTTTATATTAAAAAAAAAAGGAATAATGGATGATCTCTTTGGTAATGTTGTCAAAGAGGGAGAAAGTGTATATTGTTACCATCCTATATCAAAATAAGTGAGAGAGTATGTGTTGAGATATAAGATGAAGAATATGTATGTAGTTACAATCTAGAGAAAGGGGGAGACATAAGATTGTTAGAGATGTGTGTGATAGAAGGAGCTATTATAGTCAATACTACAAGAAGCAAGTGGAAGAATATTGGAGATGACATAGATGAGAATCAAAATGAAACTAAAAGGATGATGATTAGAATGAAAGTAAAGATATTAGTGAAAATATATTATAGAATATAGAGGAAGTTGATAGTGACAAATCAAGTGATGTATTTTGAATTTTCATGGTAACTTGAGGTATTGCCATCAATTCCAAAGAGGGAGATTGTTGGAAACTACAATTGGAGCAATTTTTATGTTGTCATTGATGTCAAACCTTACTAGTAAGACATTTACTACTTGTCTTGAGTGTCATATCAGTTTATTGATGAAGAGGATTTGAACAGAAAGATGACTAGATAAAATAGTATAGTTGATAAGTGTTGAGGAGTGAGTATGATGGAATTGTAATGGGCATTTGATTAGTTAGTTCTTGTCAAGATAATATGCTTTTTAATCATTATATTAAGTGGAGAAGATAGTTGAGTTGATGTATAAAAGAGAAGACAAGAAATTGAGTAAAATGCTAAGCTTGACCGAGTGATAGTTTCACTAAGTCAATAAAGAAAAAGATTAAAGAGCTTGGGAGTTAGTCGAGAAAAAAATATCAATCAAGTGTTAATTATGGATCAACAGGAGAAAGGCAATATGGCATAGCAACCAAGTATAGTAAAGACTGAGTGAGCCAATGGAAGTCTAGTAATCCTATGATGACTGAGTAGAAGAACATAGTATTGATCAAGTTTTAGAACAATATTATTTTGTGAAAGAATCAAGTTTTGACTCTGACATAGTTGAAATTTTATAATGGTCAAAATGTGTGAAAGATAAGAATTGATCAGCTAGCATATTTAATGCAAGAACTGAGTTTGTTATGCAGTTAAAGGAAATTATTTGATGAGAAGTTTCTAGAAGTGTCAAGAAAGGACTAAAAGGAAAAATTGATGGATATATTCATTAAATCTAATAAAACCCTAAAATCTATGGAAATGTTTAAGTGGAAAAAATCAAAGCTACCTATTTAAGGAGGTATAAGAGATGTTTTATAAGGTTTGTTCACTATCGATTGGATATTTTGTGAAGAAGGTATGAAGAACAAAGTAGCAGAAGAAAAGTGAGAAGATTGGTGAAATATGATTTCTTGAAGGGTTGCCAAGAAAATCAAAGAAGTAAAACATGATTAAGTCCACTCAATTAACTAATGTGAGTTGAATGGAGATTTGCATTTGCAAAGTGAGTTATTTTCTTACAAATCAATCTTGTTGTTACATTCTAACCATTGTGGAAGTCAAAATAATTCAATCAAGGTTGACCTAATAGTCATTTGTAAATCCTATAATTAAGTTGAAATTCTAATGGAATGATCAAAAGGCCTCTAACTAGGTCACTCCTAACATGGTGATCGAATTATTTAATAGGCCACACCTAAAAACAGGTTTTGTAACCTTTAACAAGGTTGGATCTTAACCGAGCTTACTTAAGAAGAGTGAAAAGTTTGTAGCATGTTAATGGTGGTTTTACCAAAAGTGGGTTTCCATGTTAAATCCTGGTGTTATTTACTTGTGTGAATGTTATGTTATGCATGTTATTTTACAATTGTTTATTTTACTATTAGTCAACCCACATACAAAATAAAGAGTTAAAGAATGTTAAATTATTGATGAGATGTTGTGTTGAGAAAGTGGTTTAATGAGATTATTTGAGTTTTTTAAAGTTAGTAAAAGTTGAATTAGTACATCTAGACCTGAGGATAATTGATTCACCTCCCCCCTCCTCTCTTTTACTCTAATCATTCTAACAAGGAGATGTTTAGTTTTTAGCATGAATAAGCTAAGTAAAGCATTAAAAAAATAAACCAAATGTTTAGAAGAGGTTGCAATTCAAAGTATGGAAAGTGAATATGAAAACAAGAGGTCTCACACTTTAATACATAAGATAGTGATGGAAAAAGGATCATTGACCATTGGAGTCAATAAGTTGAAGATGAATTAAAAGAAACATGCAAAATACTGACAAAACATGCAAAATACTAACTATTATTAGTGATTTTTCAAAAGTTGTCAAAGACATAGAAGAAAGATGTATGAAGCTCAATAAGAGATTATAAATTATTGTGGATTTCAACCCTAATAAGGATTTGTATGCTAAAATTGTGGAGCATTGATTAGCTTTATAAATCATAAGCTCAAACAACTAGTAGTGATTAGGAGAAGAGAATCAACAACCTTATAGACTTAGAAAGTAAAAAAATTTGTCAGATACATGAATTTAGGATATTGTATGAAAAAAATTCCATGAATTATAACTAGATTAAAAAATTCTTCAAATAACATCTTGCTCTCATTTCCTTACAATTCAAAAACTAGTTTCGCTAGAAATGCATCTTATAACCTCCTAAAACCTTTAGAGCTTCTCTTTTTCTACAAAAGAGCATACTAATAATGAATAGCCATCTATCCAATCCAAACTAGTGTGGTAAACCTTCTCATTCCCTACAATAGGATAGTATATAAAACAAGAAGAAGGACTTATAGAAAACATCAATTCTAGATACTTGAGAAATTTCTTCATGAAGCCTATCTACAATTATTTATGTCAAATCTATATATTTATCCTTAGTTTGGGTGAAGATTTTATCCAACTTTTCCATAAGAATGCATTTTGATTACCCTTCACCATATTCAATAGAGTGGTGGTATATTTTATCTCTAGAATCATGTGTTCTCTAGTTAGGGGTCATAGTAACTGAGAACCTCTTTTTTTGGATTTTAAGATCTAGTTCTTTGTAATAGTATTGTTAAAACATTGAGTATTGGTAGTAAACTAGGATTGTGATAGGTTTACATTCCAATGTTCATACACTTCTTTTGGTGGAATCCTCAAGCTATCCATGATAGTAATATGATTCACATAAACCAAAAATTATCCATTATTAGACACAATACTTCTTTAGGGAACTACTGGCTTGTAGTAAACCATTCTTAACCATTTTATCTACCATGGACCAAGGTTGATCATTTTCAAAGCATGCCACTACTTTCTTAATACTTTCATCTACTAGAGTAGTATTTCTTAATTCCAGAAGGAAACTCATCAAAGGTGTCAACATATTTTCCTTAGGCATTTAGGGATGATTTGAGGCCATAAGGACATATGTGTAGGATTTAAATAGGTAACACACAAGGTCACTAAGATGGATAACTAAAAAATACTCTAAAATGTAGAAAAGAGAAAAACAAACTAGGAAATTCAAAAAAAGGTTCCAAACTCACCCATGCTTCTATTAGAATATATAGTCTACCAATATAATTGAGATGGTGGGTGAATTGTTTATCCAACTATTATCAAAATTATTAACCTCATTAAATTTTAACCATATGAGAAATATAATTAGAAAATACAACAAGATAATTAGGCACAATAACACCAAATATGTTAACTTGGGAAACCATTGATCAAAGGGAAAACCCTAGTGGGGATGGTACCCACAAGATGATGTAGTAATATAAATATTCCTTGTTAGAGGATGGACCCTATTAAGAGTCTATAAAAAAGTGCAATAAAAATTAGTCCCTATTAGGAGAATTTGAATACTTGTTAGGAGATTCCAACCCTGTTAGGAGTTGTATCAACCTATTAGGATTTGTAAAAGGTAGATTGACCCATTATTCATATAGCTTCAAGGGAAAGACCAATTAACTCACTATACAAATTATATATGTATTATTCCTTACATATTAATAGAGTTGAATTGTATTTATCCTTCCTCTTTCTTAGTCCTATCTACTACACTTCTGCTCCTTCTCATCTCAATAGCAGATCATGAAACTTGCATCCAATAATCCCTTGGATTGCTTACTCACATTACCAAATACTCTTCCCTTGTTTGCACTTCCTTGATCACACCATGTCACACACTTCATAATCAAGGAAAATACTTTCCTTTATACCAAGTCCTCAAAACAATTCCTTGAGTCACCCTTGAGGATTTCCCAATTAATTATATTAGGACTTCTTGTGGTTTCACAACACACCCCACATTTCTCCTGAAATGGGGACCCCCTCGTAATTTTTTTTCTTTCCCAAACCCCTAGTCTGAAGTCTAAGTTTTTTTGGGGCTCTACATAGAATCTAGGTCTTGCCTAGTACCCTACCAAAAAAACCCAGTTGTTAGATTTAAGAAATATAGACCAAAAAGGTAACTAAGAGGTTAAGGTGTGCATTAATGCACCTAGCTCACATGTTCACCTATCATGGGTGTACAAGTGCACTAGATATGGAAGTGTGAATATGCACCCTTGGAGGTGTGCACTTGTACACCTATGCACCTGCACACATCCCAAAGGTGCACATAGTCCCAGGTCTATAAATACCTAGGACCACCCTATTGGCCTAGTTTTTCACCATTTTTGGAAAATTATTCCTCACATTAAATAACCCTAGGGTTGTAGTTTAAAAATTCATGTTATTATTAATAACCCTAGATTAAAATTTCCTAAAACTTCCATAAACCCTCGTTTGTGTTCCCTAGCCCTCAAAAGTAATTAAATATAATTTTCAAATAAAATGTGTAGGACACACTTATCCTAAGTCTTATTTTCCCCAAGGTCATTTTATTCTATTCAATAATTTAAACCTTTTGTTAAGCATGCCCTAATCGCAGTTACTTTTCTTTATGCCTTTTGTGTAACACCTTAACTATGGTGTTTTTCTTTGATCAACTACTGATCTTTCTAAGATTAATAGCAAGTGCATTCCTACAAGGTAAATCTATTCAAAATTTAAGCAAAGCAAGAAAGCACCTTTGAGACATGTAGCACTTGGTGATGTGGGTTATGACTACACCACAAAGACCAAAGTTTGTCAGATCTTTTTAGTACCTTTTTAGAACTTTTACAGAGTTATTAGTGCATGTTTCAAATTCTTAGCAATATTATTAGTTATCCTCATGTGGTGGAGTTATTTTTCTATCATGTCACTAGAGTTGTTGATCTTTGGAAGATTGATGGGTAGCACATGCCCACAATCTGAAAGTGGGAGAATTCTAACTAAAGAGGGTAGGTGCCTTTGTCACATTTGGCATTTGATGATGTCATGGACACAATCCTTCAGAAGGTATTATGCAATTTTTACTGTTGGCAGTTGTCAGACAAGTTGATACAAAAAGGAAGCATTCTATTGGTTGGTCTAACTAACTAGGTCTCAAAAGCATACAATTCTATAACACTATTGATCTTGGTAAGATCAATGAGAGGCACTTACTCACATTATGACAATGGATGAACTTTAAGAAAAGTGTGGAAGCACCTGCACACCATGTGGAAAGGTGGGACCTATTTTAAAAAGGAATGTCAAGTCAAGATAGGGTGGAAAAGTATGATGAATTGGAGCATAGTAATTGGTGAAGTATGACATGTACCTCTCAAGCAAAATATGAGTGTGCTAGTCGGGCCATTTTTTTTAAAATCCTTATTTACATAGTAATGTAATTTTTCATAATTGTCAATCGTTGGAAGATTGATGATTAGCACTTTATCACATTATAAAAGTGGTCAAGTTTTAAGTAAGGTGGGGAAGTGCCTTCTTTATACGTGGCAAGGTTTTTAAAACTTTAAAATAGCTTTTTATTTTTAAATAAGGTCATCCAATGCTATGTGATCAATGGAGGAAATTTAAATTTGAGGTATGATATGAAAATTAGCTATTAGAGACATTAAGGTCATTCAAGGCCACTTCATGCGACCTTAATGCTACAGTATAACTTGGAGATTCACCATTACTAAGCTATAAAATTGAACATTCTCAAAGCAACAAGGTTTCCAGAGCTAGGGCATGAGATTTGACAAGGTTTTCAATGATTTATAGAGTATTTCACAAAATAAGAAAAAAGTAGGAATCAGTAGGTAAGTGTTCTGTAACCTTCAAAACATTGAGAAATTATAGTTGTGCTAAGTCAAACTGAGAAGATGCCTCCTCAAAAGGAATTTTCTAGCATGACAAATTACCTAAAAAGATCCATTCATGATGGTTTTCTTGAACAAATGCCTCTATTTGTAAATGAGTTAACATGAAAAGGTAGAGAATTCATCCCCAAAAACCCTAGATTGGTGGTTAGTGAGGGTTTTTATGACAAGGCCAATTATTTAAGAGATGCACAAGTTTCAGTGCGGGGTTTGGAACTATTCAAAAAATGGTTTGCAGAATATAACTTGAACACCCCACTAACAAATGTGTGGGAGTTTGACATTGGGAAATTGGTTGTTCCTAGGGTTTTCTTTTATAGTGACCTATTAACTGACATGGCCAAGAAATACAACCCAATTACTAGAATTGTGAAAAAACCATGTAGGGGATAACCTCTTTAGGGTTTCACCTGCATTAATCAAACAGGTGTTCAAGCTCAATCTTAATCATGCTATCCATGAAAAAATTGATATGGAAGAATTCCTGACAAGATATGATGCACAGAGGGTATACTTGAGGGCAGGACCATTGCAACAACATATTGTCAAAATTGGGTCACTACCTTTGGTTGCACTGAATATCCCAGAGCCTTTGATGATGAAATATTTTAATCCTAGGGCTTACGCCTTGAATTTTTCTCTTTGAAAAATATTTGTAATGGATGAGCAAGATTATATTTAAGGCTCCATTGTCCTCATCATAGCTCAGACCCTTCAGTTTTGAATGAGCTCAATTATTCATTTTGCCACCTACCTAGCTGAGGAAATTCATAATAGTTTGATAGGAATAGCTCAAGCTAAGGTTAATAGGCCTTTCTATTGGTATTCTATACTAATTTATAAATGTCTATATAAAGGAGTTACTTTTTTCTCCAAGGAAATGAAGTTATAATTGGAGAGAGATGGAGAAAAACTCCTATTTTAGTTTTGGAGCATTGACATGACATGGGAAGTCACAGATACCAATTATATTAGATTTGATAGGTATTTCACCTCAAGGATTAGACTACTTTTGAAAGGATACAATCTTAGGATCCCACAACCTTTGTTGGAATTGATAAGACCCAAGGACCATGCCAAGGGGCTGTTGGTTAGTCATAATTGGGGGGATATCATCCTATACCCTATTTCCATTATGATCAAAGTTTATGGCTTTATGGGAAAACCCCATGTACTACCCTATCATGTGCCTTTAAAGATAGGAATTGCATAGTTATTATGGTAGATCAGATTGGTTAAGGAAAGGAATCTACTTGGAAAAGGTAAAGGCACATTTTTCCTTGTCGTCACTGTGGTACATGATTTTATTTTTGTTAAGAAAGGATGGAGAAATTTGGGCATATTTTTGGATAAGTATCAAATGGCCCAGTAACATGCCTACTACATCAATCTAGAAGGATTCTATGACCTCCTTAGGGAAAGGAGTAAAGCTAAAGCTCATACATAAATTGTGTACTTCCCAAAGGATGTCATTAGAAATGTATTTTCATTACAAGAACAAGAGATCAAAAAAGAAAAATGGGTAGTTTTTAGCAAGGTTTTAGAATTCATCAATGCTTTTGAGCCCAATTATAACCCCTTGGTAGATAAGAAACATTAGGGAGCCAAAATGGATGTTTTGTTGAATAATTTTCTTGGAATAATGTAAACTTTGAATGAGAAGGGTATCTTAGTAAAAGCACATCCAAATAAATCTGGTAAGGTGGAAAGAAGAATAAATAGCTAAATGATTGTGAATCCAAGGCAATATACATTGCGAACAAGGGTTGGATATGTTGTAGTTCAGAGTGTGTAGAATGTCCCTCCTCGCAAGAGGCTAAGATCAAGAAGCCCATCTGACACAAGTGCCCCCCAAGAGATAGAGGCTAGAACAAGGATCTTCCTCTCAAGAAAGAGTGTATTCACCATCCTAGACCCCACTCGAAGTAGATGATTAAGCATCTCTAAGAGAACAACTGAGACGAATTGGAAGGGAGGGAGTCATAATTGTCACTACCATTGATATTGAAGGGGGAATGCCTAAGGAGCCTCTCATGCCATCTCTTTACCTTACTATTATTGATTATAGAGGTAAGGAAATAGATCCAATAATTACACAAGCATCCCAGAAGTTTATAGATGATGGAAATTTTGTAAAATCTAGGGCTTTTGCACAATTCTTATGGAGAAAGAATAGTGGCAATTTTGAGGAAAAATGTAAGACAATAAAAGTAGAGCAACCAAATAAGTTGGACTCTGAAATTAAGGAGTTTAAAGCTAAATTTTTGGAGGACTTTGCCCAATTAACCCCTGAGGCCAGAAGACAACTAGTAAAAGAGTTAGGTGTTCTTATTTTACCTGAATGGGACATAGCTAACACTATGATTTTTTATTCTATTAGAAAGGAAAAAGATGTGCAATATAAAACTGAAGAAGAAATATTGCAAGCACATAGAGGAATGCAATTTAGCAATGATCACCAAGCTCTAGTAATTTGGTCTATTGAGAAAAGAAATAAATCTAGGATGCAATAAATTTTAGAAGCTGAGCATGTAGGCACCCTCATAGTTTACAGAGCAGACAAAGTTGACAATGAAGAGATCAATAAAATGACTTGAGATGATAGTGTTTGGGATAGTGGTAGTTCGGAAAGAAAAGAATAGATTTATAGAGCTCAATGGAAAGTTTGAAGAAATACTAAAGGCATATGAGGAAAGAGGGAAGAGGATAAAATTATTGGAAAATCAAGTATCCCAAATGGAAAAATAGTTAGGAAAGAGGAAATTAGGAGAACCAATTAGGCCTCAAGTTACATACCCTCACCCCCCTATTGAGCCATTCAAGTCTACTCTAATTGTTGAGTTGCTTGATTCCCCACAGAGACCTAAATTTTATACTATAGAGGAATTTGAAGAATAAAAGACTAAGTTATGGGAATTGTAGGTTGAGTTGACTAATCAATATGAGGAAAAACTCAAACAAACAATCTTATACTTAGTAGATGGGATTGACTAGCCAGCATTCTATGACAAGCTAGTGGCGATCCTTAATATGTGGGATGAAATAAAAAGTGTTGAAGACAGTTTGAAGCCCATTGTTAAAAAATGGAGTGAGAGAGAGATGTTACTCTCATGTGTCTCTCATTTGTCCAATTATCTTGTGAAAAAATAGAGAAGACTTTGTATTAACTGATAATTTGACAAAAATTGATGATAAAAGGGTTTCTATCCAAAAAGGAATAATAATTTGTCTCTCAAAATATGTAGGAGAAAAATTTGATCTTTTCCCCAGTTCACTCAAAAGGATTAATAAGGTAAAATAAAATGAAGAGTGGGGGGAGGAATTGGATGATTTACTTTGTCATAGAATAAATGAAGTTATCAATGAAAAAGGACACATGTTGTGGGCCATGAGTATTGAAGAATATATCAAAGTACAACTATTTTACAATGCCATCAAAAAAGAATTTTTTTAAATAGACAAATTAGGAGGATTTGTAATCAAAAAACAACATGAAATCTTAATTTTTAATTGGCCTAATGCTACTATTTTCAACAAATGGAGGGAAGACCTTGTATCTTTAGAATAGATGGAAACAAAAGAAGATGGTGTGGGCTAGGAAGAAGATCAAATAAATGACACCTCATTAGAAGAAGGTAAAATAGAACAATCACCCTCATTAATAGAAATAGAACAACCAATCACAACTACTAGCTCAAGGGACCAAATTGATGATGTGGTAGCTAAGGACTCAGAAATAACTATTGTTTTAACTATTCATGATGATGAAAGTACAAAGCCTCTAGTTGAAGTGACCTTGTAAAAATCAGAGCCAAACACATCATTGAAAAACCTAATGGCCACATATTCTAAGGATTCAAAATAATAAAAGGCCAATCATGAAATTTTTGGTATTTCAAAGTGTAACAAATAAAAGGCCCACCAAAAGAATATTATGATGTAAAGTTTTTTCTGTTTCACAAAATTTTGTCTCTTATGACAATAACAATTGTTAAAATCTTTTTTCTAAAGGATAGTTATCAATTCTTTATGTCTAAATATTGTTTCATCTCACACTATATATGTGAGATTATAGGGCTAGAGAAAGGGTCTAAATTCTTGTATAACTTTAGTCTTTTACTTAGTTTGTTCAGTCCAATTTCTTGGTGTAAACTTTAGGATGTTTTTCTCTGCAAGTATCTAAGAATACATTAATTTGGTAGGATTTTGATGTTTTATCTTGAGTCTTGCTAATTTTCTATTTCAATTGTATACTATTTTCAAAGGAAAGTAATGCTAAGATGAACTGTCCCCATATCTATTCTTGCTGAAATGTGTCTCCATTTTTATTTACTAGGTCATTTTGAAGTTTTATAAGCATAGTTTGTCCAATTGAATGCAATTAAATCAAGTTGTATGCCAATTCACTATTACTTTTAATTCAATGAATTAAGTAAATGCTTCAGTGAGGTTGATAGGGTTTCCATGGTAATAGGAATGATGTATATAAGAATGATTTTCAATAAGAATTTTTGATAGTATTGATTGTAATGTAGTCAATTAGATCTATAAATTGAATGGACTCTTAATCCCAATGTATAATACATTGATCTATTGATTCAATTTGCAGATGCAAAGATCATGAACAAGCATCAAGCTTAAATCTAAAGTCAATTTTACTTTACTATTTGAAGAATGTTAATGTTGGTCAGAATTTGTTTACATGTAATCCCTATATTGTAGTAAGCTACTATTTCCTAGAATTATTTGTAAATCTAAGAAGAATGTGACGAAATCTACTATAAGGGATGTGTATTACTGTGAAATTTCATGGAATGAATAAAATATGTATTTAATATTGGTTTGAAAATTGTCCATCCCTCAGGTATACCCACCTTGGTTTTGTAGAGCCTCAAGAGTAGGAAATCTATTTGATTTTGTTGAAGTGGGTTCCAGATATAAAACACATATAATTATTTATGGGAAGTTGATCCTTAGATTTTTGTGATCTTTTATTGTCTGGGTATTAAGTATTTTGATGCTTAACAATTAAAAAACACCAACACACCCCACTCCCCTTATTCATTTTCTCCTTTAGAGTCTTCATGAATGCACCTCTGCACCACTAGAGGTGCATTATACACCTCTCCTACATAGAAACACATAGTAAACAAACTAAAGGTGCACACCTATCCAAGGTGCATAAGCTATATGCCTTTGTTTACCATTTAAAAAAATCTTAAAACACTAACTCACTAGAGTAAAGGTGCACACATGTGCACGTATCCTAGGTGAGCATTTGCACACTTTCATGAAGACCTAAACTAAAGAAACCTACATAATGGTGCACATATGCACACCATTTTTCACCCTTAACCTTGCAAACCTTAAGCCTCCCTTAAAAGCACATGCAATGTATGTAGTAGCATACATGCACATATGTGCACTCCACAAGGGTGTCCACCTATGTAGGTGCACCACTACAAACTTAATAGCCTTGTAAAGGTTACTTAGTGCACCTAGCACACCTATCAAGGTATGTAAGGTGTGATAAACTTCATATATAGAGAAAAAAGGGGGATTTGATTGGTTTTGTAGGGGTTTTAGGTTCTTGGTCTAGTTTTTTTAGTTTTTTAGGGTTTTTTTAGGGTTCATTTTTCACCCCTCCAAACTAATTTGTTTATGTTTTGTACAAATAAAATGGCTTCCTTTTTGTCCTCACTTGCAAAGAAGATGGCTCCAAAACCAATTGTTTTAAAATTTCAAGGGGCACCAATAAATCATACTTTTAGGATGTACATTCAAATGTTAGAGATACTGAGTTGGAAAATATAGATTGGAACACATTCCTTTTAGTTTGCAATAAGTCTAAGGAGAGGTCCCCAATGGTCTCAGTACTTATTTGATCAGGCTTGGTTAATTCAACCTCACATACCACATCAATGCAATGTTCAAAGGTGGTCATGGCCTTGGTAGAGAATTATGTGTCAAAAGAAAGAGTTGTGAAGATTATAACAGGGGAGATAGTCCTAGACTTAAGACCAAGGAACATTAAGAAAGTCTTCCATCTCCCCAGAGTGGATCAATATGTTAAGATTACTTATCATCAAGTAGAAATATGGTATAGAGAAAATGAAAAGGAAACTAAAGAGATCATACAATTGTCATTCTTGATTGATAGAACACTGGTGGGACAAAGATCAAGCAAAGTAGATATGACTAGAGGATACATGAAGGATGATATCAAATACTCCATTGTGCTTCTAAGTAGGGTTATGGGTCTATCGATAGCTAGGCACTTGAATATCTAGATGGTACATTTCATCAAGACCATTAGAATAGCTAAAATTCCAATTGATTGGACCATAATACTAAGTGAAAACTTAGATGAGAAGTTGGTAGGAGTCAAAGCCAACACCAAGATTTACATGACATCATACTAAGTGTATTTACTGGTAGCAAGGAGAACTATCTAGAATTGTATAAGAAGGGAAGCATGAAAGATGCTAATGTCTACCCTTATGTGGTATATCCCCAACTAGTATAGAAGAAGCTCTCATATTAGAGAAAAGAATATAGAATAGTGAATGATGCTTTCATTTTTGCAATCATCTGATTCATTGAGGGGGATTATGCCAAGAGGATGTCAATAGAGGTAGCAGCAAGGATTGTAGAGATGGGTGCCTATTACATCCAATTCAAGACATTCACCTACCTAAGGGTAGAAGGTATAACTATGAACCCAAAGAAACCCCAAAGATATCCATAAAATAAGCTCATTTTACTAGAGATTGCAAGACAACTCACATTTGTAGATGATAGAGTGAGGAAATAGCACAAGAAGACCTAGGCATGGCCTAGGCATGGCCTATCACTATAGGTCCATTGAAGCTGAGTGAAAATAGGATATCATGACCTTTGATGTAGAATAGGATCGATATCCCTTGGAAGATTACAACTCCCCTCATTCATTTTTTGACAATATTGGTAGAGTTCAACTTTTGGTAGGAAAACAATTTGTTCATGAAGATGCAGTAGAAGATCATTAGATGAATGTGATAGATAACTATGATATCTAAATTAGGAATTATTGTAGGATGACTCTATATCTAGTAGGAAGTACCTTGAAGATAAACATCCCACTAAAGCTTGTCTAAAAAGAATTTCAAGAGGTCTTAGATCCCTTGTACAATCATGACATGATATTTGATAGACCAATTATGAATACAGAGGTTGATAGGGAAGAGAATGCAAATATCAATCATAGGGAAAGACATATAATCCAATTGACAAGGGACTAGTTCAAGAAGCCCTTTAAGTTGGACCTAGATCCTCATACTATTATCTTTCAAGCCACAACATGCCTAGTTAAGGGTAAAGGTGCAAAAATAACAACACCAAACTTCCCTAGGCAATCTCTAATCAAGTCAGAAATGGTATATAAGCATGATAGGAAAGTTGGTTAATTCAAAGCTGAAAAGGGGAAGAGTAAGAGGAAAAGAGCTTCTCCAAAAAAAGATAAACCTAAAGCTAGAGAACCTCAATAGGAAGAAACAAATCAAGCACAAGAGGAAGCTAAAGCACCTAAGAACTAAGAGCCTCAAAATGAAGAAGCAACTCAAACTTAGGATATTCCACAAGTACCTCCACCAAAATAGGAACATGAACAAAAACTAGAAAAGGAAGCATAGGAGGTATCTCCACCTATACAAGAGGAATAAGTCTCTACCTCAATTATTAAGAAAGCTAAGATTAGACCTACTATCATAAGGACTTAAAGGAAGTAGATACAATGAAAGGTTATACCTATTCCTCTAGTCCCAGAAACTATCCTTGAAGAGGATGAAGAGGATGAAGAAGATGAAGAAGATAATCTCCCATTGAGTAAAAAGACATGCTTGGTAAGGGCTTCCCAAGAAGAGAGAGGAGAAGCTCCACCATTACATCACCATCTATTCCTAGGCAACCTATTGAGGTTACAACTTCAAAGGATGAGAAACAAAAATAGATGGGTGAAGAAGAGGGGAAGTGAATAGATATTTTTCAAGATGTATAATTTTGACTTTATGCCAGTAGGAACTAAAATGGTGGGTGATAAAATATAAGATACACCCACAAACCAACCTTTAGGAGAGGATTGGAATCAAATGCCACCTCTACCACAAGGATCTTTGGGTACCTCGCCACCATCATTTTAGGATTTTTCTTTTTTGGGTAAAGGATAAGCTACTCCCCTCCCTCCTATCATCAAAGAAGAGAGAGAAGTGTCTCAAGAGGAGATAGAACAAAACCCAGTTGATGAAGTATCAGAGGAAGGAAAGATGCCTAAATAACCTCAACAAACTCATCAGGATACAAAGGCAAGGACTTTTGAAACTAAAAATGTAGGGGCACCAAATTTGGATATCTATCTAAAAGAGAAGACTCTACATAGGAGGGATATGGGAAAAGGGCCTACAGAGTAGTCCTCCTCTTCATCCAAATATATGTCTCCTATGGGCACTGTATTGGCCTAGTTGAAAAGGGAAGTTATGGTCTAAAAAAAGATACAATCAAACCTGAATGAAGAAGAGAGTACGGATGCACTAGTAGAAGCCATCAAGAGAATTGGAGCCACCTATAGGTGATGCACAATAATTAACCTTATTAATGAAGAATAAAGATTAGGACCAACTTTCTCACATAGTCATTCCTCCTCCACATGCTAATATCAAAGATTTGACTCCTAAGGACTATCCAATTATAGGAGTCCTATTAAGAAAGCCCACAGTAGATACAGCTAAAGTAATTATCACTATGGATATCAAGGAGGTTTTTAGGAATTTTGATGATAATGAGAATGAATTTATAAAGTTTCTCAATGAAAATGAGCTACTAAGAACATATCTACATGAAATTGTAGGTCCATTGGATCAAGAGCACCTAGAGGTTACTCTTGTTGTGGCACTAGAAAGGAGAGATAAAGGGAGTGTTCAAGTTGATTCATTTTTGGGAGCATGGTAGAAATGGCATGAAAATATTAAGAAAAAGGGTGTAGAGATAATACAAGATAATTTGAACCTATTGCATAAAGTGCATTCTAATGTAGAGAAATTGGTACCTATAGTAGCTCAAGATTTTTAGGTTATGGATGAGGTACATACCTAGGGAAAAGACCTTCAAGCACTCCAAACAATAAAAGGTCAAAGGTATCATATACTCATGGAAGTGTATACAATAGATGAGATTGATAAACTTGAGATAGGATTGAGAAGATAGCTACTAGAAGTAAGGTCATTGAAGAATCTTATGAAGATATTCAGAAGTTAAAAGGTCAGTCTCAAAAAAAAAAATTTGGATGTAGAAATGTATTATGATGCTATTTTCCTCAAGATTCATGAAGATGAGATAAAGATGAAGCTCAAGTTAGTACAAGAAGTTGTTGAACAATTTTGAAGAACTTTCAAGGATGCTTCATCTGATGAAGATATTAGGCAAGCATTTAAGACTGAAGAGATTTTGTTGAAACATGATAGTAGACTTGAAAATTTTGCAAATACTCAAATGGATATCAATAATTATTAGCAAATAGTTAGGCATAAATATAAGGCTTTATATTTTTTAGAAGCTTGCCAAGTGATGGAGATTATAGAAAAATTCAAGAGCAAACATGCAAATCACTTTGGTATAAAGGGGAAGAAAACTTAGAAGCTAGAAATTCAATTTTGACACTTGGGAAAAATTTGGATTTTTTGACCCTATTGCGTAGGTGTGCAAGGTGTGCTACTTTAGAGTTGCACTGATAGTTAACTACCAATTCCAATTTTAGAGTTTTGCATGCATTAAAAATACATTCTAATGGTAGTTCAACTCTTAGAAATGTTCAAAGAAGGCCAAGCTTCCATTTTTAGAGCTTCCAGTGACTCCTAGATCCTCTTATAGCTTCCTTCTTCTTTTATACTACTTCTTTTTATCTTTTAAGACATGTAAAGGCTCATGCATCCATTAATTGATATAAACTAGGGTGGAGTCCTACTTATCACCATTTAGAGAGTCAGTTTGTACATGAATAGATTTTTTTTATTAGTTTAGAAGCATATGTTTACATAAAGAGATCTCTCACTCTCAACACAAATTGAGGAGATGATTTCCTATAAATTTAAGAATGTAATACGTATTCTAGGCCATTATTTTGATTCAATAATATATGCTTTTGGTGCTCTCATTTTGAGTGTAGTTATTCTTTCTGGAGTGTGTCATTTTTGCGGATTCTTGTTCATGATAATAATGGATCCAATAGTTTTGTTGTGTTGATTTTTTTGTACAATATTTTAGTTTTCATGTTTATCATGTGTTGAAAATTTTTGCTAATGTATAGAGTTGGAGAAGAGATCACCCTTTTTGTTCCTACATAGCTTCTCATCTTGCATGAGTTCACTTTTCGTGGCCTTGCAATTTGATAAGAAGTGAAACATCTTTCAGTTTTACTAAATTCCCATTGAAGATTACATCAATTATTTGAGGAAGTGTTAGTCCTAGTTTCATTTGTTTCCTACCTAATCTTTTCAATGATTTAACTCACAAATGTGTTGTTACTATAGTTTATGTCCATTAGGAATTTCTCTTTCAAGTTATTTTCTTTCATCTCTCATTACCTTATCTTTGTTATTTGCTTTCCTAACCCTTGGTTAAATTAGGAATTCATATAGTTGCATTGTTATATTTCATTCATTTAAAAATAGAAAATTCCAAAAAACATATCCCTTTTCGTGGTTAATTTTGAAATAGCAAGCAGATTGATCATCTTATCCAAAATTGGTTCAAACTAGCAAAGACCTCTTTATGAACAAATACATTTATCTTCAACTGAATGGATTCTAGTAGGTCACAAGATTACTCAAAAAATTGGAGTTGATCCCAGATCATCTTTTCAAAAGAGGAGTTTGAAAGGATTCATGTTGTTAAGCATTATGCAAAATGATAGCTCAACGGGACCACAATAAGATAATTGATTATTTTTCAATTATAATAATATTATTGGCTCATAGTCTATGCAAATTTTCACATATGTGACTTCACAACTTGGGCACTCACTGTCATCACCATCAAACTATCCTTTGTCACTATATAACATTGCATATCTAGATTATATCTCTGTTAGAAGATATAATACAATCATCAAAAATTATTTCTTTGGTACTTTATTTCTACACTACTCTTTGTAAATCACTTATAATTGTCATATATCTTTGACATACATTACACAAATTTAATCTTATCATCAGCACATAATGTGGAACATGTCATTAACTCCATGTCACCTGATCATCACAACTTTTTCTATACGACCATGATCTCTATCTTCTATTTTGTCAATCTTTACATAACTGCTACTATGTTGAAATCAATGAAAAACAAAGTCATGAATACAATTTATCAATATTGCCACATGCTCTCCAATGTGTAGGGTACTCCCCAAGGAATACCATTAACATTAATGCTAAAAATATCCCCCTTTGGCATTGATGGAAAAATATATGAAAAACATCTAGGTTCCAAGAATACCAAACAACACTTTGTTGATGATGTTTCTCTCATCTTTCCAAATCCTCTTCATCAATAAAATTTAAAATCCCCTAGAATAGTTCTCTATTTTGCATCTTCTTAGGATTGGCATGAGTTGTTCATAAAGTAAACAACTCTCAACTTCTCCTCCATTCATCATAACTCTTTATGCTGTATATCTTCTCCATAGAGATATGAATCTTTCTAAATTACCTAAATAAAGAATAAGGATGTGCTCATCTCTCCTCATTCAACTATCTCTCTCCTATTCACATAGAGGTTGTTTTTTATGTACATTTCTCCCCCATTAACATCAATGACAAAGGCCTCATTATGTTAATCAATTGTTTCAAGTCTTCAACCAGCTCAAGTATCCAAAGATACTATTCAATACCAATTACCAAGTGTCATTAATGACTCTGCTAATCACAGATACTCCCCCATTTAGGAAGCATCAACATTTGGTCCAATCAATCATTAGTGCTATGTATGATTGGACTAATGCAATCTCTACATCATCTACTCTAAAGTAGGTAGGGGAATAACCTCAAGCATACCTCTCAAGTACTAAAATGTATCTTTAGGTAATGGTTTTGTAAAGATATCTGCAATTTGATCTTTAGTACTAACATACTCTAATCTAATCTCTTTCTCGGCTACATTCTCTCTCAAAACATGATACTTAATAGATATATTCTTAGTCGTAGAATGTAATACATGATTCTTATACATATTTATTGTACTCATGTTATCACAATATATGATAATATGTTCAAAAAAATTCTATCCCAATATCCTTCAACATATGCTTCATCCACATAATTGATTATAATTATTTGTTGCTCCTACATACTCTACCTCATTTGTACTCTACAAAATACAATCTTGTCTTTTTTTTAGCCAAGAAACCAATCTTCCTCCAAGAAAGAATGCTCCACCACTTGTATTTTTTCTATCATCAATATTTCCTACCAAATCCGCATTAGTATAAGCACATAAAGTGAAATCATTCCATATTCCATAGTCAGATCTTCCCCTTAAATATCTAAATATCCTCTTTACCATTGCATAGTAATATTCCTTAGGATTATCCTAAAATATAGCTACAATACTAACTACATTTGCTATATCTAGTCTAGTGTGGGTCAGATATTGCAAACCTCCAATCATGGATCCATACTTTTTCTACTCAATTATAGATGTCTCATCTTTGCTAGATAGCTTGTGACTAGTTATCATTGGTGTACCAATAGCATTACAACTTTCCAAGCCAAATCTCTTCAACAAGTCCTTCAAATACTTCTCTTGTGAAATGAAAATGCCATCACTATTTTACACAGTCTACAAACCTAGAAAGAACTTCATCTCTCCTACGATACTCATTTCAAACTCATTCTTCATTTCTTCAGCAAACATATCACTTGCTTCGTCATTTTCCTCTAAATATTATTTCATCAACATATTGATATGAGATTATTTTGAAGTGAATAAAGTGTAATGGAACAATTATTGTTTTGTCACTGATGTCAAACTTGCTACTTGTTGGTAAGATAACTACTTAGTTGATTTAAGCACTATCATTTGTTTTATTGATGAAAAGGATTTGATCAAATGAGATAACAAGAGCACCTAGAGAAAATATTTAGTTATGGTATGAAAAAGGAGCACAAATATTAGTTAAGACAGTGATGATATAGTGTATTATTTATCTACTTAAGGATGCAAAGGTTAGATGCATTGATTAAGTGTCATGCCCAAAAATACAAGGCTAAAACACACAATTTTATTTTAATCTTAAATTTCATAAATTGATACATATCACTATGTTTATCTAATTAACTTCAATCAAACGAATATGATTAAAAATCATACAAATACCATAGGAAGAGTGAAACATCATCATTTTATCCATTTTCAAATAAACAGATGCAAAGAACTGAAATATTAAAAGGCTCCATGCAAGAATATTACTCAATCTTTTCTTTTCTATTAATCAACCTGGTTCAAGGCTCCATCGGGAAAGAACCAGTAAGAAAACTCAACATCTTTGCCAAATACATCAAAATTTAAAATACATTTTTACATAATGCTACAATCCAATTGAATTCTCTTCTAGGTCTTTCACAAGAGGTATTTTCCAATATCTTCAATGCAACAAGGGAACCATGGAAAGACAAGGACTGACCTAGAGGTAAAGCAACATATAAGATGAACAACTCAAGCATGCATCCCAATCCAATTTTACACAATAGGTCCAAGCATAGAACTTGACTAGGGGGGGTGGATTTTCTCAATGGGAGACGTCAATCACCATGCCATAACATAGCCCTTTTGAGGCTAAAACTTCAAGAAATTTTGTTCTTCTACAAGGCCTTTTCGAGGCTAAGACCACAAGGATTTGCATTCCTTTCCATATTCAAGAATTCACAATATCATACAAGACATGTGATGACAAGTAGGGGCCCATACACCCTACCCTCTTTCCCTCCTCTCACCATGAGAGGAGACTCTACACCATTGAGGTCCAACTTATGCCCTACCCTCGTACATGGCCACTTCTTCCCTATCCAAGGGTGCGTAATGCCAAAACAATTGCCATGAAATCCCCTCAAAAAAAAATCATCAAGACAAGCATAAGAATGCATCAAGAACAAATAAAAATCCCTCCAAATCCATTCCAACACACAAGCAAGCAAAAACAAGAACAACAAAATACTTTATGCAAGATTCAAGGATGAAAACATGAAGAACAAAACCAAAAGAGTGAAGAATTACTACCTTCACAAAATGTTATGGAAAATGGTGGTTTGAGAAGAGCTTTCCCTTTTCTTCCTTCAATCTTCCAACTTCTTCCAAAACTAGATGTTGGGTAACAACCACAAAACTACTCCAAAAAGCCTCTAAGTATGATCCCTAACTCAACTAGACTTCAAGTAACTCTAGATGGAGTTTGAGTCACCAACTCAAGTAGGATACAATCAATTTTTTCAATAAACTAAAAATAGGGTTTTTGAGTGACCCTAAAAGTCAAACAAAGAGGCTAAGGGGGTGGGAAGTACTCCCCACCCATACCCTTACCCCATGGGCACTTGAATTTAATGTTTTTAAGCCTTAAAGACTTAATATGAACCAAAAAAAAGCTAAGAAAATTTTAAGACCAATTAATAACCTTCAAAGAAAGACAATGCAAAGATAGCACAAATTAACAAGGGGTTTTAGTTCCATCTTTCTATTAAGTTTCCTGACTACATATCTTGCACACTCATTGCACACATCAGTAGGTTCAAGAAATCGCATGCATTATGTAATTTACATATCAAAAAAATCATATAAATTAAAACATCCATTTTTCTAATAATCAATTGTTTATCTAATTCTACTCATTTTTTTACTATTAAAATTGCATAATCAAAGTGTTTGTTTTGTATTCATTTACTTCATCATTGTATATTTTCATAAAGCATAAAATGACAAAAAAAAATATCTAAAAGTAAAGCATCACACATCATAAATAGCATAATAATTTTTAGTGCATCAAATAGTGTCCCGACATATCAAGTCATGAGTATCAAAAAAATAATGTATCATCTATGCTACGATGGGTCGGGGTGAGGCCTCACAAATCAAAACATGAATCTTTCATTTAAGAAACCCTTTCTTATTTCTACACACCTTTAATCATTATAAATTATGTAATCAACATAACTTTATTCATTAATTCAGATTAAAATACTAGAATAATCATCTTTAGGCATGCATATAATTAAACATCATAAACATCATTAATAAGGAAAAATGAACTATCTGAAAGCATACCACTTAATCATCAAGGTACCAAAATCAACGACCTCATTATTAGGTGAAAATACCTCACATCACTGATAGTAACAATCAATATTTTAAATAGTTGAGGTGATGAAATAGTTCTACAATCACTAAGTATTAGAACATGGATATATCAACTACTCTAGATTTCATTACGACATTCACAATATAAGCATTACTTCATATCTATTTCCAATCTCCTATAATGGTTTTAACAGAGGGTTCATATTTGATAAGTACATACGAGGAGGGTCCTTACATTAAGTCTAGAAGAACAAGCAAGAAGTAATTGTGTCTCCTAAGCTTGACCGAGTGCATAGTAGGTGTTGATAAAAGTTAGTACAAGCCAAGAAAAAAATAAGTTAGAGGTGAGAAAAGTGAATATTTAGTGTATTTAAAGAGAACATGGTGTAAGTTAAGTAAAGTTTAGTTAATTTTGAGCATCAATAAACTTTAGTGTTTTTTAGGTGAACTAGTGTTGGTCGAGTGAAAGAATAGTAAGGAAGTTGAGTGGTAGCATATTGATGTTGAGTGCCAATATTCATGTTAAATAATATATTTGATGAATTTGAGTTGACTATTTTGTTTTCTTGAATTGTGTGAAGCATGTGAAAGATAACTATGATGAGCTGGTGATAGAGAATTCAAGGTAAACCATTTTGAGTCAAATTCAAGGAAAGTCATAGAAGAAATTTCTAGACAAAAAAAATGGCAAAGTGGGTAGATTCATTTTATCCTACCTAACCCTAAAATGGATTATTGTGGTTAAGAAACAAAAGATCTTAAATTTCTATATATAGAGAGAGTTGGTCAAAAGAAAAGGTTGTCATGTGCAAAAACCTAAGGAAGACAAGGAGTCTATGGTATTGCTTCATTTTGTGGCCAAACAGAAGATACTACAATTGGCATGTAAAGAAAGAAGGCTTAAGAGAATGAATTCTTGAAGGGTGAAAAAGTTATCAGAGCTGAAGTGTGTGAAAGCCAAGTAGAATGAAGGACTAAAATAGAGATCTATAATCTAAAAGTGAGTTGTAATTTGTTATTGGATCAAACCTTACTATTACTTTCCAATCATTATATCAATCTAGGGTAAATCCTTTGGATTAAGTTTAACCTAACAGTCATTTGTAAATTCTTTAATCGGGTGACATTCTAAGTGAATGGTCTAAAGTCCTCTGACAAGGCTCACTCCTAATAGGGAGATTGAAATCCTCTAACTAGGTCACATTTAATAGTATGTATTGTAATTTTTAATAGGGTTGGCCTTTCACATGGCATCACTTCAGAAGAGTGAGAAATAGTAGCATGTTATGGGTGGTTTTTTCCAAATTGGGTTTCCAAGTAAAATTTTCATTTCAAATGTGCTATTGAATCTATTATGTTTCATGTTTACATTCTTGAACTTATTTTGACCTAGGATAGTAACTTAAAAACTTTAAGAGTTGTATGATCTAATCAATGCATGCATAATAATGCTTTATGGATATAGATTCACTAAGCTATGAAAAGTTGTATTTGTACATATGGAGCTTGGATAACTAATTCACCCCCCCTCCCAATTATTCTAACAAATTGCAACAATTGGTATTAGAGTCATAGTGCTTAAGAGGACTATTTTGAAGGTACTAGAAGTAAAATATCAAGATGTCAAGAAGAGAAGTACCCAAGCTTGACAAGGAGAACTTCCCTGCATGGAAAATTCTAATGAAGCTATACTTAGGAGGTCTTGGAGATCATGTGCAATCTACCATTTCCACTAAGCATGTTAATCCTACTAGAGCCCTAACTAGTGATGATCTAAAAAAGAAGAAAGAACACAATCAAGTAATGTTGGAGATTGCCTCTACCCTAAGTTATGCTGAGTTTGATGATATGAAGGGTTGTGATAGTGTAAAGAAGATTTGGGATGCTCTTCATACCATTAATGGAGGATATATAAATGTTTTAAGAGAAAAATCTGAATGTCTTAGAGGTAAGTTTGATGATATGAGAATGTTGCTAAATATTTCTCTATAATAAAAGATGTTTTTAATACTATAAAAGGAGCTACTAGTAAAATAGATGATGATATTATATTAAGAAAAGTACTCAGAACAATGATGCCCATCTATGTTATTAAAGTTTTTGTCATACGAAAATTGAGATGTATACCAAGTTCTAATCTAACTCTAGAAGGCTTGGTAGGTAGGTTTATTGCCTTTGAGCTCTCTAATTTTAATAACTTCAAATCTAACAATGTCAAATCTTCTTTCAAAGCTAAGATGAAATTAAAGGGACCTAAAGAGAAGAAGAAAAAGGTCAAATATATTTCCAGTGACAATGACATAGATGAGGAGGATGTAGAATAGCTTGAAGTAGTACTAGCAAGGAGATTTCATAGAGGCAAAGGAAAATTCAAAGGTAGGTTACCTATCATGTGTTTTAATTGAAATGAGATTGGTCATATTACTGCTAAATGTCTAGAGATCAAGAACTATAGAAGAGAAGAAAAATACAAAAGTAAGAGAGGTGAGGACAAAGAAGATTACGAAGGCAAAGGAAAGAAGTCTTGCTACATTATAGAAGAGGAAACCAAAGATGGATCTGATGACCATGATGATGAAGTGGTATTTTTTGCAATGAAGGATGATATTGATGAGGATGGGGTAAATGCACTAGTTTCTTATGTGAATAATAGTGATAAATGGATCGTTGATAGAGGGTGTTTACATCACATGACAGGAGATAAAAGTAAGTTCATTACCCTAAATTATTATGATGGAAATAGTGTAAGGTTTGGTAATGATTCATCCTATTTGATAAAATTAAAAGGATCTATCAAACTTACAAAAAAGATCTTGTGTGATAATTCTTATCATGTTGAAGGACTTAACTATAATTTGTTGAGTGTGTTGCAACTGAATAGTTTAGGTTGCAAAGTTGAGTTTGAGAATAAGATAGCTAAGATCTATGATACTAATGGGAAACTAATTGGGAAAGGTGATCAAACTAGAGGTAATCTATTTTATCTTGATATGAATGATTATACTTGACTTGTTGTAGAATTTTATGATGTGTGGTTATAATACAAGAGGTTATCTCATGATAACTTTGATAACTTGGTTAGTATTAGTAACATAAAAAGAGTCAAAGGTTTGCCTAAATCGAAGAAAATTGACAATATAATTTGCAAAAAATGTCAGTTAGGTAAGATGAAAAAATCTAATTTTAAGAGTAAGGCTCACACCTCTAAAGAAATTCTTGAGATTTTTCATATTAACTTTTGTGGACCAATTAATGTGCAAAGCTACAATGGTGACCAGTACATCATCCTATTTGTTGATGATTATTATAGGATGGCGATAGTTATGTTCTTGAAATAGAAATTTGATTCTTTTCAAATGTTTAAGCGGTACTTAGCAAGAGTTGAAAAGGAAATAGGCAAAGGCCTAAAATGTATATGATCTTACAGAGGAGGAGAATTTACATCAAATGAGTTTGAGATGTTCTATAATGACAGAGGAATCAAAAGATAGACATCTGCATGTAGGACCCCTCCACAAAATGAAATTGTTAAAAGAAGAAATAGATCTATAATGGACTATGCTAGGATACTCATGATGGAGAAGAATGTTGCTTTGAAATACTGGAGAGAGGTTGTAATTCTAGTTGTCTATACCTTGAAACAAGTGCAAGTCAAGAAAGGTACTCATAACACTTTTTGAATCATGGTATAGATACTGACCCAATGTAAAATATTTTAAGGTGTTTGGAACCAAGTGTTACATTCTTAAAGATTTTAGGAATCATAAATTAGATGCTAAAAGTGAAGAAGATATATTCCTTGTCTATTCTACAAAGAGTAAATCTTATAAGTGTTCAAGTACTAACATTAACAAAGTTGTGGAAGTTAAAAATGTGAAATTTGATGAATATACAAAGGTACATGAGGCTGAACATATTAAAGAACTAGAGGAATACAAATATTTTTTATACTTTTATGAAGGTGCATGTTGATGAAGATTTTGTAAACCAAGTTGCTAATTAATAGAAAGTTTCAGTAACTACCAAGTCACATACAATGAATGTCGAGTTGTATTCAGGAATTGAGCTACAATTAGGAGTTGAGTTGTAGACTGAAGTTGAGACACATTCTAATTATATGATTAGCATACATGGAAGAGATATTTAATTACCTAATAGAGAAGTATGTAGTGATTTAGAAGTTGAAAAACCTAATGAGGAAGGTAGAGAAGAACCAAGATTATCAAAGTATATTAAGAGACATCACCTTTCTAAACAAATTATTGGAGACAAAGATACTAGACCAATAACAAGAAACAAGATAACAAGTGATACATTCTTGTTAAGCATGTATCAACCAAAGAGAGTGAAAGATGCCTTATAAAATGAGGACTGGAGTAAAGCCATGAAAGAAGAGATTAAACAATTGAGAAGAACAAGACATGAACTCTAGCTCCTAGACTAGAGGATAAGAATGTGATAGGAACCAAGTAGTTATAAAAAAATAAGCTAGATGAGAATGGTGAAGTTAGAAGGAATAAGGAAAGATCAATTTGTAAGGGGTATGCATAAGAAGAAGGAATAGAGTATAGAGAAATAGTCACACCTATTGCAAGATTGGAAGGAGTAAGAACTCTACTTGCTTACTATGGATACAAAGGTTTCAAAGTTTATCAAATGGATGTGAAGTTATGATTTTTGAATGGCATAAAAGAAGAAGAGATCTATATAAAATAGCCAGAAGGATTTGTGTGTAGACCACACAAAGCTTTATATGGTTTAAAGAAAGCCCCAAGAGCATGGTATGAGAGACTTCATACTTATCTTGTGAAGATTGGATTTGAAAGGATTAATGATAACAATAATATGTACATGAAGATTGAAGGAGTTAAAGGTAGTTTACTAGCTAAATTTTTTTTTGATAGTATCATATTTGGAGGTCAAGATGGATTAAGGTGTTTGCAAATGAAATGAAGAAACAATTTGAAAGTCTATGTTTGGAGAGATCAAGTTATTTTTTGGTTTATAAGTATATCAAATGAAATATGGTACATACATTACTAAGTCTAAGTATGTGAAGGAAATATTGAAAAAAATTGGATTAGAAGATTCCAAACTAGTTAGCACACCTATGGTGATAGGACAAAAGTTGTCAAAAATTGATGATTCAACTAATGTGAATCAAACATTGTACAAGTCTATGATTGAAAAATTGCAATATGTATTACATAGAAGACATGACATTGCATTATCTATAGGGATTTTTGTAATATTCTTTGCTAATCCTAGGCAGAATCATTTGGTGGCTATTAAGAGAATTATGAGATGTCTAAAAGGAACAAAAGACTATGGTCTATACTACAAGAAAAATAAAAATTTGAGTTGAGAGCTTACACTAATGTTGATTAGGCTAGAAATATTGATGATAGAAGGATCACTAGTGGAGAAGAATTTTCTTAGGAAAGAGGTTGGTCACTTGGACCAGAAAGAAACAAAATTCTATACCTCAATCTACTATTGAAGCTGAATATGTTGTTGCTAAAGTAAATTTTACAAACATTGTATGGATCAAACAACTACTAAAAGGTATGAAGGAGGAAATCATTGAACATGTGGTACTTTATTGTGATAATACAAGTATTATAAATATATCAAAGAACTCTATGATGCACATTGCAATCAAGTATTATTACTTGAGAGAGTTAATTCAAGAAAAAGAAGTGAGGATGGAATATGTGAATACAAAAGAGTAGATAGCTAATATCTTCACAAAATATTTACCTAAGGATGCTCATGAGTATCTAAGAGGTAAATTAGGGGTGATACCCCTATCCAAATCTACTTAAGAAGCATGAGAAATTCCCTATATCAGCTAAAGTTAAATTTTGTATCTTACAACTTGATGTAGTGGATATTACTTTGGGAGCTGTCTAAAGTAATGAAGGAGCTGAATTAGAAGATTTGTAGTCACAAGTTAAGTGAGAAAGGGAGAAACTAAAATTGCTAACATTTTCATGTTGAGATGGCAAGTCTTTGGAATTTTTTTCAAAGAGGGAGAAATAGTAAAGGGACAAATAAAGAATAGAATACCAGACATAGTGAGAAGGATAAAGAAATAAGAAATATCTACTCAAAGGGAGATAGTTTATCTGATATTTACTAATGAGGGAAAAAGGACTAAAAGAAATACATCTACCTAGTAAGAGGGAGAAAGTAATAAGGGAGATATAAGTTAGAAGGAGAAGCCCTACAAGATAATAGATGAAGGGGTTCATAAGGAAGAGTTGATTGTATGTTGCTCAGAACAAAATTTTGCAGCCTATACAGAAGATGAAATTTGTTGATAAAGGGAGAGATTTCAATGAAAGGAATTATTCTCTTTTTAGAATTGTTGTTGGTACTAGTTTTTCATCAATGCCAAAGAGGGAGATTGTTGATATAGATTTTTTTGAAGTAAAGAAATTATAATTGAACAATGATTGATGTCAAACCTGCTACTTACTTGTAAGACAACTACTTAGTTGTTTTGAGTAATATCATTTGTTTGATTGATGAAGAGGATTTGATCAAATGAGATAACAAGAGCACCTAGATGAAAGGTTGAGTTATGGTATGAAAATGGAGTACAAAGATTGGTTAATACAATGATGATATAGTCTATTTTTTATCTATTTAAAGTTGCAAAGGTTACATGCACTGATTAAGTCTAGAAGAATGAGTAAGAAGAAATTGTGTTTGCTAAGCTTGACCAAGTGCACAATAGGTGTCGAGAAAAGCTAGTGCAATTCGAGAAAAAAATTAGTTGGAGCCAAACAAATTGAAGTTTCAGTGTATGTCGAGTGAACATAGTGTAAGCTGAGTAAAGTTTAATTGATACTAAGCATTAGTTAAATTTAGTGTTTTTTGAGTGAACTAGTGTTGACTGAGTGAAAGAATAGTATGGAGTTGAGTAAAAAAATATTGATGTTGAGTGCCAATATTCATGTTAAATCATAGATTTGATGAATCTGAGATGACTATTTTTGTTCTTGAATTGTGTGAAGCATGTGGAAGATAACAATGATGAGCTAGTGGCACGGAATTCAAGGTAAACCATTTTGAGTCAAATTCAAAGAAGATTGTAAAAGAAGTTTCTAGAGGAAAAAAAATGGAAATATAAGTATATTTATTGTATCCGATGTAATCCTACCTAATCCTAAAATGGAGGATTATAATGAAGTGGCAAAAGATCTTAAATCTCTATATATAGATAGATCTACTTAGAAGCAAAGGTTGTTGAGTGCCAGTATTCACGTTAAATCATAGATTTGATGAATTTGAGTTGACTATGTTTTTCTTGAATTGTGTGAAGTGTATGGAGATAACTATGATGAGGTGGTGGCATAGAATTCAAGGTAAAAAATTTTGAGTTGAATTCAAAGAAGATTTTAGAAGAAGTTTTTAGAGGAACAAAATAGAAATGTGGGTAGATTCATTATATCCTACATAATCCTACCTAATCCTAAAATGGATGATTATGGTTAAGCAGAAAAAGATCTTAAATCTCTATATATAGAGAGAGTTGGTCAAAAGTAAAGATTTTCATGTGTGAGAACCTAAGGAAGACAAGGAGTCTAGGGTATTGCTTCATTCAATGGCTAAATAGAAGAGACTACAATTGGTATACAAAGCAAGACGGCTTAAGAGTATGTATGCTTGAAGTGTAAACAAACTATCAAAGCTAAGGTGTGTAAAAGCCAAGGAAATTGGAGGACTAAAACAAAGATCTATAATCTGCAAGTGAGTTATAATTTGTTATTAGATCAAGCCTTACTATTACTTTCTAATGATGGAGACACAACCCAAGAACCGAATGGAACCAATAGAAAGGGAAAATTATATTAAATGAGAAAATAAGCTATTACAAAAAGTACAGAGAAAATAGACTTCAGAACATTCCCTAAGGGCTTACAATAGCATAAATCTGGAGATAATTTCTCCTTTCAGTACCTCCTCTCAAACTCCACTCTGAACTGCATTTTACAATGCCAAAAATCTCCTTAAATAGACACCGGAGGGTTAAGGACTAGGAGTACATTCTAGAAAGTGCTAGTAGGTATCCACCAACCAAATAGAAGGTTCCAGAAGCATCGTTAGAAGTCGATGCAAATCTAGAAGAATCTAGAAATGGTAATTGAACTTCCGGGAGGCATAACTTTTGAACCGTAGCTCCGATTGACGAACTGTTTACATTTTTGGAAAGCTCTCAAAGTGCTCTATAGCCCTATGGACAAGCTTTGATCATTCCCAATTTTTTGGCCCTTTTTGAAGTCATTTAATGCCCCTAACCTAACTTTGAAGCATTCTTAGGAGGTCTCCAAAATCCAAAAAACTGCAATAACTTTCAAACCGTGGGGCCGTTTGACTTGATTCTTTTTTTGGAATGCTCTAAATCACAATTACATTCATCTGGCCAATTCACACCTTCTAGGTCACCAAAATGATGGCCAAATTGCATGCTCCTATTTTTTTGGGATTTTCAAACACACTGATAGTGGAACTGTGAGAGTTGGAACCTTTATTTGACCCAAATGGGTATCAAAAAATGTAAAGACATGAAATAGAAACTAAGTCTAAGTACATTTTTTTGGGTGACACAATATTGCCCTTATACCTATGGATGCTCCTACATCAGACACCCAGGGTAGATTGAAAAGTGACCCTATCACTTTATGGATGGTAGAGGAAATCCCAAATGGGAAACCTCAGCTGCTAAAATCCAAGTTGAGTCCTCGATTGGCTGTCCTTTCCATTTGACCAAATACTCTTCATACTGCCTGTTTCTGGTACTCCTACCCACATGATGATCTAGAATGTCTTCTATCTCCTCCTTCTTAGAAGTAGGAATTGGACATGGCTCTAACACCAACTCCTCATTTGCACCATCATCATGATACTCTGTTAAATCTGCAATGTTGAAAATGGGAGAAATATGAATACCATCTGGCAACTCCACTTCATATGCATTTCCTAAGTCATGTTTCTTCAAAATTTTGTAGGGGCCAAATTTCTTCATTTTTAGCTTGTTGTAAGTACCGGCTGGATATCTTTCTTTTCGTAAGTGCACCATGACTAAATCTCCTACTTGGAATTCCTTATGTCGTCTCCTTTGATCAGCCCTAGCTTTATACTCTTGATTCATCTTGGTTATGTGTGCCTGAACCTCCTCATGTAGACGCTTGATATGTTCAAAAAATTCCTCAGCTTCAGCACTTGTCCTCTCCCCTTGTTCTATCTTCCTCAGCTCTGGTGCAGTCCTTGGGCTATTCCCATATACAATTTGGAATGGTGATTTTCTAGTACTCCTATTTATAGAGTTATTAAAAGCAAACTCTGCCTGTGGTAGAATTAAATCCCATCCCTTGGGCTTATCCCCAACTAAACATCTCATCAAATTGCCCAGACTTCTTTTTACCACTTTTGTTTGACCGTCAGTTTGTGGGTGATGCGTGGAACTAAATTTCAAGTATGTTCTCAACTTTTTCCACAATGTCCTCCAGAAATACCCCAAAAATTTAGTGTCTTTGTCAAAAACTATACTCCTTGGAAGACCATGTAGTCTTACCACCTCTTTGAAAAACAAGTCTACAATATGGATAGCATCATGATTTTTGTGGCATGGAATGAAATGTGCCATTTTGGAGAACCTATCAACCACCACAAATAATGAGTCATTACCCCTTTGTGTCCTTGGCAATCCAAGAACAAAATCCATACTTATGTCCTCCCATGGCCTTGATGGAATAGGCAATGGCTGATATACGCCAGTATTGTGACTAAACCCCTTGGCAACTTGACAAACCTAGCAACTTTGTATGAACTTCTTCACATCCTGTGAAATTTGAGGCCAAAAATAATGTTCTCTAAGAATGGAAATGGTCTTATCTCGACCAAAATGTCCTGCCATCCCTCCATTGTGTTTCTCCTTAATTAGATTTTCCCTCATGGAACTCCTTGGAATGCACAATTGACTACCTTTGAACAACATGACATCCTTAATCAAATAGTCTAACCACTTGGTTCTATCTACAGCAACAGGTTCTTTACAAGCTTTCCATGTTTCAGCAAAATCAGGATCCTCAAGGTACAAATTCTTGAGTTCATCAAACCCAACTACTTCAACCTGCATTACTGTAAGCAGTGACTGTCTCCTACTTAGTGCATCTGCAACCTTGTTAGATTTTCCACTTCTATGCTTCAACACAAATGTATAACTCTGCAAGAATTATACCCACTTCATATGCCTCTGATTCAATTTACCTTGGCTATTTAGGTATTGTAATGCCTGATGATCAATATACAAAACAAATTCCTTTGGCAATAAATAATGCCTCCATTTCTTTAAGGCCTGAACTATTGCATAGAACTCTTGATCATAAACAGAATACTTCTTCTTTGCATCATTCAATTTTTCACTAAAATATGCAATAGGCTTACCTTCTTGGCTTAATACAGCCCCAATAGCACTACCACTAGCATCACAATCCAACTAGAACACTTTTCTAAAATCTGGAAGTGCCAACACAAGCTGTTATGTCACCTTCTTCTTCAGCAATTCAAAACTTCTCACAACTGTTGCAGTCTATTTGAACTCTTTTCTATCCCCTCTTATTGTATCAGTTAGGGGTGCACATATGCCACTGAAATTCTTAATAAACTTCTTGTAAAAACTAACTAGACCATGAAATGATCTTACCTCAGTAGCAGACCTCAGAGTAGGCCATTCCAAGATGGCTTTTACCTTCTCTGGATCCATTTTGAGACCTTCAAGTGATATAACAAACCCCAAATAGACTAACTCCCTTTTTCCAAAGACACACTTCTTCAGATTAATTAATAGTTTCTCTTCCCTTAGTCATTCTTACCAGACTTAATTCCTCTTGGATGCTTGGTCGCAACCCACTGATATAATGAGCAACCTTCTCCTTATTTGCTTCTGCATGTCCCACTCTAATCAAGAGTCGGTAAAACTCCTCTGTATATTCTTGGACTGATCTTCCTGCTTGCTTTAACCCATGCATCTTCTTAAACAGATCAAGCTCATAGTCCATAGGAATGAACTGCTTCTTCAATTTTTCCACCATGCGATCCCATCTTGTGATCGTCTCCTTTCCTCTTCTGTTTCTTTCCAGTTGAACCTCTTGCCACCAGATTTTGGCATGGCCTTTCAGTTTGGCCTTTGCAAACTTAACCCTATCTAGGTCCCTTATATCCTCATACTCAAAGTATTCTTCTAGTTCATTGATCCAATCGATCAACTCATCTGGTTTCAAATTTCTTGAAAATACACCCACTTCAATTGTAGGTCTTTTCCCAAACTTAGTAATGGCCCTAAAAAGCCTTTCCTCTACAGGATTCAGAACTTCCCTGTCAAATTCCTCTTCTAGTCCCATTGCTTCTTCTTCATTGTCATCCTCAATATTGTCACCTGTGGCAACATTTGCTCCTCTACGAAGCTCCTCTTGTAATGCTTGTACCTGCCTCTAGAGGGCTCTAACCTTCTTAGGATTAATAGCTCTGGTCCTTCTTCCATGCTCTCTTCGTGGAGGCATCTTCTAACTCAAACCCACAACCACACAGTCCTAGTGCAAACTGCCTCACAGTCGGCGTTCTGTCTACACACTCAGGAAAACCTGCTCTGATACCACTTGATGGAGACACAACCCAAGAACTGAATGGAACCAACAAAAAGGTAAAATTATATTAACTGAGAAAATAAGCTATTACAAACAGTATAGAGAAAATAGACTTCAGAACATGCCCTAAGGGCTTACAATAGCATAAATCTGGAGATAATTTCTCCTTTCAGTACCTCCTCTCAAACTCCACTCTGAACTACCTTTTACAATGCCAAAAATATCATTAAATAGACACCAGAGGGTTAAGGACTAGGATTACATTCTAGAAAGTTCTAGTAGGCATCCACCAACCAAATAGAAGGTTCCAGAAGCGTCATTGGAAGTTGGTGCAAATCTAGAAGAATCCAAAAACGGTAATCAAACTTTCGGGAGGCATAACTTTTGAACCGTAGCTCCAATTGACAAACCGTTTACATTTTTGGAAAGCTCTTGGAGCGCTCTATAGCCCTATGGAATAGCTTCACTTGTCCCCATTTTTTAGCCCTTTTTGAGGTTATTTAATGCCCCTAACCTAACTTTGAAGCATTCTTAGGAGGTCTCCAAAACTCAAAAAACTGCAATAACTTTCAAACCGTGGGGCCTTTTGACCTGATTCTTTTTCTGAAATGCTCTAAATCACAATTACATTCATCTAGCCAATTCAAACCTTCTAGGTCACCAAAATGATGGCCAAATTGCATGCTCCTATTTTTTTGGGATTTTCAAACACATTGATAGTGGAACTGTGAGAGTTGGAACCTTTATTTGACCCAAATGGGTATCCAAAAATGTAAAGACATGAAACAGAAACTAAGTCTAAGTACATTTTTTTGGGTGACGCAGGATTGCCCTTATACCTCTCGATGCTCCTGCATCATCTAATCATTGTATTAGTCTAGAGTAAATCCTTTGGATTAAGGTTGACCTAATAGTCATTTCTAAATCTTTTAACTAGGTGACATTACATGTGAACGGTCTATTGTCCTCCAACAAGGCTCACTCCTAACAAGATGATTGAAATGCTCAAAATAGGTCACATTTAACAGTGTGTATTGTAACCTTTAACAAGGTTGGCCTTTCAAAGAGCATCACTTCAGAAGAGTGAGAATTAGTAGCATGTTACTCTTGGTTTTTCCAAAATTGGATTTCCACATAAAATCCTTGTGTTAAATGTGTTATTGAATATGTTATGTTTAATTTTTATATTTTCGCAATGTTTTTTTGACCTAGGATAGTAATCTAAAAAACTTTAGAGTTGTATGATCTAATGGATGCATTCATAATAATGTTTTATGGATATGGATTCACTAATCTATGAAAATTTTTATTTGTACATCTATACCTTGGATAACTAATTCACCCCCCTCTTAATTATTCTAAATAATTCCAACATGAAAAATATTAATATTATCAGAAAACTATTTTCAATTTCTTTTAAGCATAAGTTACTATATATCATACCTTTAGCAAATCTAGTCTTTTCCAAATACTTATCCAACCTTGCATACCAGGTTCTAGGTGCTTTCTTTAGACATATAGATTTTTCTTCAATATGCATACCATATATTTCTCTTCTATCAGAGGGAAACCTTCAGGTTGTTCAAAGTATACTTATTCTTCAAGTTCTCCATTCAAGAAGGTTAATTTAACATCCATCTAATACACCTTAAACTTTTTATTTACTCCATAAGCTAAGAACATCCTCACTTCTTCCATTCTAGATATAGGGGTATATGTCTCCTCATAATCTATTCCTTCTTGCTATAAATATCATTTGCATACAATTCTAGCTTTGTTTCTCACAACTTCTCCTTGTTCATTCATCTTGTTTTTGAATACCCATTTGGTTCCAATAAAATTCTTGCCTTTAAGTCTTGGAACTAATTCCCATGTGTCATTCTTCATAATCTAATCTAATTCTTCCTTCATTTCTTTAGACCAATGATCATCTTTACATGCCTCATCTATACTCTTAGGTTCAACTTGAGAAAATAAACATGATTAACATACTTCTTCATTTACCTGACTACTACTTTTGCTCCCAAATATCTATTCTAGAGGGTGATTCTTTCACTAATACATTTGATACCAAATTATCATAGCAAGTCCATCATAATTTTGGTGTTGCAACCTATCACCATCATAATTTTGACAACAAGCTGTTAGATTGTGACAACAACATGTTGTGACACTAAAATTGCAATGGACCTACCATGGTAATTTGGTTTAAAGTGTAGTAGTGCTTGATTTACTTCTGCTGAGAGTTGCTAGGTCAACCCTTTCTTCTTCTCTAGACTCTAATATATGCTCTTCAATATGATTCCCATTCTACAAATCATTGTTAGTCTCAATGATAACTTCCACATTTTCATGGTTATCCTTTGGATCAATAATAGTTACCAAAGCTATCTTTTCTACTACTTCCTCTTTTTTAACTAATTCAAGCTCATTCTCTTTATCATCACAATCATTCAAAAATCGTTCCATACTTGCTTTAAATTCTTCATCTTCATCAGATGGTGAATTATTTCTAGTTTTTTTTACTCTCTTGGGACATCTTGATGAGAAATGACCATACTCTTTACAAGTCCAAAAAATTAAAAAAATTGATACCTTTTGGCTCTATTTTCACAAGCAAATCAACACCTTTGATATTCTTATCTTCTTTAGATTTGGATCTATCTTTACTTGTACCTCTATTCTTCTATATGCAACAAAAGGATTCTAGATTTGGAAAATCAATGCTCTATTCTTTACACAATTATGATAACTCACTTAGAAGCTCTATCTTTTGGGTGTTGAAATTTCCTCTATCTGACTTAGGACTATCTTTTCTAAAATGACTCACCATTGATGTCCCAAAGTTGTTAAGCTTTCACTTCAAGGACCTAAAGCTTTGATAACAATTGTTAGAATATATAGTCCACCAATATAACTAAGAGGGGGTTGAATCAGTTATCCAACTATTATCACAATTATCAACCTTATTAAATCTTAACCATATGAGCAATATAATCAAAAACTACAAGATACTCATGCACAATAATACTAGATATGTTAACAAGGAAAACTCTTGATTATAGGGAAAACCTCGATGGGGATGGTAGCCACAAGATGATGTACTAATATAAATATTCCTTGTTAGAGGATGGACTTTGTTAAGAGTCTATAAAAACATTCAGTACATATCAATCCCTATTAGGATATTACAACCTTGTTAGGAGTTGTAGAAGGAAAATGGACCCACTATCCAAACAGCTTCAAGGGAAAGACCAACAAACTCATTATCCAAATGATATTTGTATTATTCTTTGGAGAATAGTAGAATTTAATTGTACTAATCCTTCCTCTTTCTCTTTTCTATAAACTAAGCTTCTTCTCCTTCTAATCTCAATACTAGATCATGAACTTTGAATCCAATAATCCCTCATATTATTTACTTGCATTTACCAAATACTTTGTTCTATTCACACTTCCTTGATCACACTACATCACACACTTTAAAATTAAGGAAAATAATTTCCTTTATACCAAGTCCTCAAAATAATTAACTATGTCAACCTTGAGGCTTTCCCAATTAATTATAATAGGACCACAATAAGATAATTAATTATTTTGCAATTATAATAACACTGTCAACTCATAGTCTATCCAACTTCTCATACATGTAGCTGTAGTACTTGTGAACTCATTGAAATCATCATGAGACTCTCCTCTATCATAGTATAACTTCACAAATCCAAATTATACATCTCTTAGAAGATATAATACAATCATCAAAAATTGTTTTGCAGGTACTCTATTTCTACACTACTATCTATAAATCACTTATAAATTTTGTATATCTTTGACTTATGTTATGTGAACTTAACCTCACCATCAAAAAACAATGTGGAAAATTTCCTTAACTTTTCATCACCTAATCATCAAAGCTATATCTATACGACTGCCATCTTTGTCTTCTATTCTATTAATCTTTACAAAATTATGGCTATGCTAACAACAATGACAAATATAGTCATGAATGCAACATATAATACTACTACATGTTCTCCAATTCTTAGGATACTCTCCCAAAGAAGTACCATTAGCATTCATGCTAACTATTTTAGATTCTAGGAAAAACCCCTGAAAAAGATTGCTAATTAATCATCTTCCTTTTTTTACTTTAGAAAATTTTGTAGGAAATTTATTGCAAGAAAATAATCATGGCAACAAAGAAGAAAAAGATTAATCAAAATCAAACTTGACTAATATTTAAACTGAATGATAGGGGAAAGAATTGATTTGACAATATGTTATAATATTTAATGAGTATCTTAATCCTTCACAAGTAGAAAATTTTCCTTACCACCACATTTTAAATCATCATTAAATGTGTGTCCTTACACTTATTATAGGAGGTGCTTCAACTTTTCACATCACCATGTATCTTATCGATAGTATAACACATCTTGGAAATTGTAAACCTTGATCCACGAAGCATAGGTTTGAAGGTTCAACTTCCTTTTTCCATGAAATATAAGATGTAACAATTTGATGACTAACTCTTTTTGTACACATGTTTATGAATCATGAACTTTGAACCATTGAACATAAAGTTTGAGGTTAAAGTTTGGTGTAGAACATTTACATCTGTTTCACCTTAATAAAAGACAAAAATTGACCTCCTCTTAGACTAGCATGAAGCATGGGATGAACTTTCAACTTTCAATTTTGTAGTTCAATGGTTCAAATTTTCAATGTAGGTGGGATAATTGGAAGGTGCAACATGAAGAACAATAACAAAAGATAGGAGAAAAACATCATTGCTTGAATTTTGAACTTTGAATATCAAACTAATGTTGTTCAAGTTCAAACTTAAATGATAACATAGAGACTCAGAAAATATGAATACTTAGACAAAAATTTGGACAATACCAAAAAAAGGGTAATAGTTGGCTCTAACAAGGGGCTAGGACTATAAGGACTTAGATGAACATAGCATCTCTATTTTTTCACTTGACACTAAAAGAGAAAGGATCAAAAAAAGGACAATGAAAGAAAACTAAGCTTAACGACTAACTACAACATGAAAAAAAATTATATACAATAAACATAGCCAATTCTTACCTTTGATATAGCTTTGAATATTTTCCATTATATGACAAAGGAAGTTCACTTCCATCCACATACTTGAGGTTGAAATAATTTGGACCAAGAGTCTTGTTGACTTCAAATATATCCTTCCACAAAGATTTATAAATCTTTTTGTGCCAATATTTTCTCTTTTGTCAACCAAATTCTTGATGATATTAATCAATTTTTTATTTGTTGACTTTTCCTATCCATTCCCTTGAGGAAAATAGTTCAAATAATGTGACAGATTAATCTCATCATAATAGCAAAATTATTTATCCTGAGATGACAAGTTTTGTGTGTTGTTAGTCACTATTTTTAATGGAAGTTCGAACCTAACTAATAATTTTTTTCCAAGAATCGAAACACCACATTTTTAGATGTTTTCTTAACTAGGACTAATTCTACCCATATTGTGAAGTAGTTTGTGGCAATGAGAATGTGGGAAGACTAGCACTAGAGCATGGATCAAGAGGACTGATGAAATCAAGACCCCACTACTTGAAAGGCTCTTCAATGACTATTGGATTTAGAGGCAAGGCATCTAGTTTTGGTTTTCTAGTAAATAATTTATATTTTTCATAGTTTTCCACCCAATTATAGGCATATTTGAACATGCATGAACAATGGTAATAGTTCATAATTGTCTTGAAGGTAGTGATAGAAGCTAAATAATGACCACCACAAGTTTTGTTATGAAATGTTTGTAAAAGTTTTTTTTTAATCTATATCCACACACTAGAGAAAAATCACATCCAACCCCTTTTTGTAAAGCATGTCATCCATAATAACATACTTATCTTTGTTTAATCTTAAACTCCTTGTCTCTAGCCATCATAGACTCAAGACACTCACCATAAGTTGAGAAATAAGAAATGTACAAAAACCAGATACCCTTCATACCAAAAAATAAGAAAATAGGGAGAATTGCATCTTCTTTATTTGCATCTATTATCTTGCATATCCCTTGGCCTCTAACCAACTTGGTGGATTTAATGTCAAGGTTTAATTCTTGTACCCTTTCCACTCATGTAGCTCTATTATTTATAACTACTTATTTTTGTCTTAATGTATTATTCACTGCAATGCTTGGGATATACACCACAGAAGGGGAATGAAGGATTTAGTATCAAAATTGTTTAACAACTTTCACAATGAGGAATGATATTTTTTCAACTAGATAATGTTACAACTCATGTTTTCTTAATGGTATACTCATGAAAGCTATTAGGACTTTCATATCTATCTCATTTTTTTGTAGCGATACCCTTGACATGGTATGTTCATATGCATAATAATATATGATAAAATATTTTCTCAAATCAGGATGAATCAATGTAGGGGCTTGGGCTATTTCCTTCTTTACCTCATCAAATGACTTCATAGCATCTTTACTCCACTTAAAAGTCTACTTTTCACTTAGAAGATTTGCCATTGGTCTTTTGGTCCTAGAAAAGTCAAAAATGAAACTTATTAAGAAGTTGACTTGTCCAAAAGGGGACCTTATGTCATTACAATTGGAAGGGTGACACAATAATTGGATGACCCTCACCCATTCAAGACCAATATTTATTCCGTCCTTCGAGACCAGGTGGCCTAATAATTTTCCTTCGGTAACACAAAATATAGACTTCTTTGTATTCAAAGAGATCTTGTGCTCATGTCATATTTGTAGTACTTATGTGAGGTCCTTCAAATGCTTCTTCCTCCTTAAAAAGATCATCATATTGTTGAGGTAAATAATAATAATGTTTTTTAATAGATCTTTGAAAGTTGAATTCATAGGCTCCTAGAAAGTGGCTCCAGCATTGATTAGCCCAAATGGCATCCTATGATAAGTAAATGTTTCTTAGGAAGTGGTGAAGGTCATCTTGTGTTGGTCTTCCTCTACCACACTAATCTAGTTGTATCTTGAAAAACCATCCAAAAGAGAAATATTTTCTAAACTAGCTACTATTTAGATAATTTGATCTATCATTGATAAGGAAAAGCTATCCTTCAAGCTTGTTTGATTCATATTTCTAAAATCTACACGGATCTAGATCTCCCTACTCATTTTGTGAATAGTCAATGTATTATCCACCCATGTAGAGTGGTGTATAGGGTAAATGATACATTCCTTAAGTTTCTTGTCAACCTCTCTAAAAATAGCAGCCACCGCCTTTGGATTATAGGTTCAAGGGAACATGAATATGATGGCAAAAATATCACTAGTAAATTTGGACCCAATTTTTGACCAATTTTGGTCAAATTTTGTTGTTATCTTTCTCATTGAAATTTTGACCAAATTGTAGGTTGGGTGAAATTTTGATAAATCTATTCATCAAAATTTTGACCAACTTGTAATTTGGTTGAAATTTTGACGAGGAAAATAGCAATGAACCTTGGTCAAAAATTGGGTCCAAATGTACTAGTTAACCTAGGCTTCAAGGGAATATGATGATGGAACTGGCCTTGGCTGAAATTTTTTAAATCCTCATAGGACTAGATGAAGACATCTTTGAACTCCTCAATACCATAAAAAACACAATACACTCCCAAGTTCACTTGTTACAGTAATAAGAAAGAATCCTATTAATTAAATCATATTGATTTAATTATTAAGTTACTTATTATCTCTAGTTTACTTAAGCTAAATTTTGGGCATATAGTAATTAATTATTTTATTAATTGTTATCATGCAACCTAGGCTAGTTACTAATTAGGGTTTTGATCTCCTTTTATAAGGATTGATATCTTTGTAAGTTATTAATACACTTTTGATAATAGAAATTTTTCTTTTTTCTCATCAAGAATGCCTCATCTATGGATCTAAGAATTCTAGCCTCCATAGCTTTTGATTCTTTCTTTTTGTGATAGGTGTTTCTATGTAGTTGATTCTTGGGAGTTGTGGGGTTAATCTTTCATAAACTTCAAAATGGTATCAGAAGTCTAGATCTTTTTAGATCTATGCTTTTTTTATAGAGGTTTTTAATTCATTAAAATAATTGTTTTGGATTTGGGGGCTCACTTTGAGCCCAAATGGACATCACCATTGAGTTTAGAGTGCCCAAAAATACCAATTTTCATATAAAATTCATCCAATTTAGACGTAGTTGAAATCTTAGGCAAAAAATATTGCTCATAGACTGGGCACATTTCTCAACTGGCAATTTGAATATTTTTGGCATGGAAATCAAGATTTTTGACATGTAAATCAATGTTTTTGTAATGCAAATTGAATTTTTTGGCACACAAAGCAAGATTTATGACACAAAAATTGAGATACTTTTGTACAAAACTAACATGCTTCTTGAAGTAATTTTGGTACTGGTGGGCATGCTTTTCAATGCATTTGGCATGGATCCCAAGGTGGTAAAAAATATTTTTCCCTTCCAGCTATTTCTTGACCTATGTGTGGTTTTTGGTCATAACGTGTTCATCCAAACTCCATTTTTTGCAAATGATATATTGTCAAAATTTTGGTTCCAAGCCCATTCCATTGGTGCAAGTTATTTTCAATTTTGGTGTTTTTTTTAATGTCTATTTTGGTTGCCAAAGTTAGGAGTTCTATTTTTCACTACAAGAGACATATCTTGAGACATTTTATTTTCCAGATTCTTCTCCAAGCACATCCCATTCAATTTTGTTTTTTTGCATTTTGGTGGCTATCTTGGTTATGTTAGGTATGGAGATTGATTTTGTTACTTCAAATGATTTTTCATGGGTTGTATTTATGTCTCTTTTGATCTTTATTAACATCCTTTTATAGTATTTTTGTAAATGCACTAAGATAAAGTGTCACTCTATTGCATTTTAGGATCTTGCACACCTTTGTGTTTTTTTGTACTTGCACTACATTATAAAGTGCCTTGGGGGGTTTCATGTTGGCCATATTTTCCATCTTCCTTTTTCAAGTGAGTGTTCCTTCTATGACATTAGCTTCATTATGTGCCAATAAAATGTGTCATTATAGGTGTTTGTACTTCTTTTGCACTCTCAATGTTCCTGGTTCTTCTTTCTCATTGAGATATTGTATTCAATTTAGTGTTCATATCCTACCTCTTAGCATTATAGGGTGGTTGTGTTGGTTCTATTACTTTCTTGGTTTGATAGAGTGAGCTATGTATTTAGTATTTGATGATATGCACTAAGAAATTACAGTGGTTGGATACCTATGCATTTCGATGAGATGGATCATTTACCATATAGACATTATTTCATTCCTATTTTTAGAGGCCATGAATATAACTTCCATATTCAATTGATCATCTCTTCATACTTAGTCTTCTCTACCTCATCATGTTCTATACAGTGTAGGTTCTTCAAATCAGCAGTTTTCAAGTGTTATAGCTTCATGCTCCAATGGTGTTCTCCATGATCATCTTTTTTTCTTATCTTTTTGGAAATTCCCTAGTTATTTTCAGCATTATTTCCATCTCTTTTGGACTAGGGTTTTTCCCATATGGTTTTCACTATTTCTCCTCTTTTCAAAGATTTGGTTATGCTTGGGTATCTCATCAAGCCTTGTTTTTAGGACCCAAATTTACTTTTAGTAGTAGTTTCTAGGTTTATAGCTACTTTCTAAGTTTATCTTAAAGGGGGTGTTAGATTAATAAAAAAATTTCTTATTAATTAAATCATATTGATTTAATTACCAAGTCACTTATTATCTCTAGTTTAATTAAGCCAAAATTTGGGCATATAATAATTAATTATTATCATGTAACCTCAGTTAGTTATCTATTAGGGTTTTGATCTCCTTTTATAAGGATTGATCTCTTTGTAATTTATTAATTTACTTTTGATAATAATAATTTCTCTTTTTTCTCATCAAGAATGTCTCATCTATGGATCTGAGAATTCTAACCTCCATAGCTTTTGCTTCTATTTTTGTGATAGGTGTTTGCATGTAGGTAATTATTGGGAGCTATGGGGTTGATCTTTCATCAAATTCAACATCACTAACTTGGGATCTTGTTCATCTTTGATATTTACTTTCTCATATTCATTGGTCTAGCTACCATCTTTGTTTTTTGCTTAATTCATAAAGAAGTCTTTTCTATCAAACAACTTTTTGAGTTCTACTAGCCCCTCTAGTATAGAGTTGTCTTTCATCTATAAGATTCCTTCATGATAATTCATTTCTCTATTCAAGAAAAATTCAAATTGTTCAACTTTTGAACCTTCCAAATACTTAGAGGAAAATTTATCTACTCCCTACAAGAAGGTGTGTATTTGGGCATTGTCTTTGAAGACCTATCATGATTGTGCATTATCAAGTACATTGGGCCTATGAATCAACTCAATAGTATAACAATATTTTGAAAAGCTAGGATGTAGAATTAAAAAAGAGATTGATCCTAAAAGTGCACCTAATCTAGAATTGAGTTCTTGGGGCATGAATTCTATAGAAAAAGTGCCAAATCACTTTATTTTGTACCATACTGTATTTTTGTAGTGCCTTTCTCATTTTTAATCACGAAAAAATTCCTAACTTGTTTCATGATTAGTTCAAAATCTCCACATACTTTTAGCACTTTAATGACCTTTTTATTGGCTTCTTTTAGATCCAATAATATAGCCTTACATTCAATATTGTTATTTGTATTATAAAGTTCAAGTTTAAAAGAAAATGGAAATTTATCTTCATGTGGAGAAATGAGAACCACAACTTCTCTTGAACCCATCATGGAAAAATCATCATCAAAATCCATAGCCTTGGGTAATCCTCATTCAGTGGTGCCAAACCTACAATGTCACTCTCGAGTATAATAATATAGTAAGCAAAATTAGTTTCATGATACAAGATTTGGGACCTGGGATCATGAGGGAAATATAGCATATTTTGATTCTCTTTCAAGAAGAAAGATTATTTTATGACTTCTAACATGAATGATATTGATACCAATCCATCTTTATCTCACCTACTAGGTCCTTAGAGAAATTCAAATTCAACATCATTCTATAGTTGGCTGGAATATCAGCCCCACATATAGTAAATTCTAGTCTCTTCTCAAGAAAGGAAACTAGTGAGACTTGTGCATCTTTGACATGTCAAATAAGGGGACTTTCTTCAAATCCATGGAGTATAATTTTCAAAAAAAAAAATTCATTGGGAGATCTAAGGCCTTGGCTACAATGGATGGCATTATGTTTTTAAAAGCAACATAATCAATACTGCAGTTATTTAGTTTAAAGTCATGTATGAATTAGGACACGTAAAAAGGTTAAGGTTTGTCCTCTCTAAAGGAAGTAGAGGATAATTTCTCTAATTTAACTAACTCTATTTGTTCATGCAATTAGTTCACTCCATAGTTTTCATTAGAATATACATTATTAAACTATTGGGAGATCTTCATAGTAGGTGATGTATATGCTACTTTAGTATGTTAGAAACACTAAATTAAAACAATCAAAAAGTATTTGAATACTAATTTAACATAACTTCATGAGAGACAAAGTGAAGTCCTCAAATGAGAATATGAGCCATGGATAGGCTCTCTCAATGAGGATAATCACTTGATGTAGAGGTGTGTCTAATAGCTAAGATGACTTGATTATGTATGTATGCTCAAATGCTCAAATGAGCTTCAATGGAGGATTCTTGATAGATTTTGGTGAATGGATTTGATGTAAAAATGGCTTCTCAAAATGGCATTATGGGTTTACTTTCTATATTGTGTTAAAATGACTTGGACGAGGATTCCTTAAATAGGCAAAGGGTTTGAGGAATCAAGGGCTAGGATGCAAGGATGGGAGAAAGCTTATGGAAGGTTTAGATTGAATGAGAGCAGAGCCCATAGATTGTGCTTCCTTACAACCAATCAAAGAGTGACACATGTCACAGGGTCATTGGTTAGAGCAAGAGGGGTTGAGGGGTCAACAAAGGAGGCTCAAAGCTCATATAGACCCTCATAATGGCTTGTAAGAGCAATGAATGGGCTTGTAAGAGTCATTTATGGCTTTGTGGGCTTCATAAAATTTTATGGTTGGGATATTTGTCAGAGAGTTGAGATATTTTGACTTGGGTTAGATTAAGAAAGTCTTAAGCTTGACTTAGGAATGTGCAAATGATTAAGGCTTGGATTAGGCTTGGGTTAAGATTAGATTAGGCTTGTTAGAGATGGGCAAGTGGATGGCATTTAATGAAGGTGGGTGAAAGAGGAGATATTTGTTGGCTTTGGCTTGGGTTAGCAAGTCTTAACCCATGTTTAGGGAATGTGACAAAGTTGGGGGGGGGATTAGGATTAGGATTAAAGATAAGGATTGACATCTTCTAGAAGAGTCTAGGCTTTGGATGAGGATGAAGACTTTCTAGAAGAGTCTAGAACTTCCTAAGATGAGGGTAAATAAGGTATTTAAGAAATAAATAAAGTTTTATTTATTTCAAGGGTTTGGGTTGAGGAAATATTTATTAAAATATTTTTAATAAACATGAGGATTAATATTTAATCTTAATTAAATATTTTGAGTTGGGATTAGGGGTAGAAAATGATGGGATTAGCCTTTAATCAAAATTAAAGAAGGATTAGAAGATTTTAGAAGAGGTTAGTGGTCTTAAAGAAATTGGCCAAGTTTTGGGCAAAAAATTAATTAATTATTTATTTTGAGATTTTTGGTCAATTTATTAATTAAATAATTAATAAATAAGGAAATAATGTTTAAATAAGATTTAAACATTTTTGGGAGGGATTCCTTAATTAAATATTTTTAATTAAGATAAAGGGATTTAATGGCATAAAAAATAAATTAATTAAATAATTAATTAATTAATTAATAAATGATGATGTCATCAGAAACTTTTTTCAGAAAATAAAAATATTTTATTTTCTAAAGGATTTTTAGGTGTCTACATTTTGCCCCTCTTTGATGTGATGTTGCAATTGGCATGGCATCAAAGATAAGAAAATAAGATGCCCAAGGCTAGAGAAGAAGAGGAGAGAATGGACTACGAGATGCCCCCTCAAGAAGGCGGCGGGGAGAGAAAGCGAGGCTTGATGGTTTCTTGAAAAATACAAGAATCCGAGATGAGCAAGGAGACTCGGATTGGCAAAGAGAAGGGGCTAAATTAGCTCAAACTCTCACTACGGGAGAATGAGAAAGGGAGAATCAAAGGCACAAGAGTAAATAAGCTCAAGACTTCAGGGGAGATGGAGGATGAAGGAGCGAAGCACCATAAAAAGGAATCCAAGATAAGGGAAGGGATGATGGGATGAGATAAAGTTAAGGCAACAAGATTTCAAAGAGTCAGATTGATGGAAGATGGGTGTCAGAGATCCCTAGGACTAGGATTGTGGATCTCAAAAGATGAGGCTTGGTGGATTGATTTGATGGGTGGATCCCTAAGACTAGGATTGTGGATCCCTAAAGCTAAGAGTGATGATTGATTCTGAGAGATATGGTTGCACAAGCTGAGGTAGGAGAGACAGATGCTAGATATGGATGGGAGATAATGGAGATGAAGGGAATCCATTGAAGCTTTTTAAGCAGGGGGATACTTCAAATAGAAGTACCACCATGTAGTTGAGCACTAGATTTGCTATAGGACTGTTGGTTAATTGCCAAGGTTACTAAGAATGTCAAGGCCATGTCACCAACCATCTAGAAGACTAATAGACTGACTCAAAATAAACACACAAGGATTGCCCCAGCATCACACATGAAACCCAGAGGAAACAGCATAGAACAGACACTAGGTAACCCACAAGCAAAAAAAAAAACAAACGAAAGACTTGATCAAAATTGTACACTCAGAGTGCCCCATTTGTAGCATACCATGATATGGAAGATCATGGCAACCTTGAGGAGGGAATAAAAATACTGCTTGGAAAAGATACGTCAAGACCCAAAAGGGAAGATTCCAAATCCAAAGAAAGCAAAAATCCAAAAGAGAATCGTTTGCCAATGAGATGGGAAGGACAAGGTACTAATGGACCAAGATTAGACATGAGAAAAGTTATATCCTGGAAGGATCTATCGGAGAGCACCTAAGCTGGTGGATTTAGATGAGTGATACATCGGGCAAGTTGAACTAAGAAGGATAACACTTTGGTGATAGGAGATCTAGCTAAAGGATGCATTGGAATAGCTAACCAAGAGTTGTGTGATGTGCGCAAGATGTTGATCAAGGATGAACTGACACGAAAGTTGGATAGATACTGTACACTCGATTTGTGTCACACTCTAAACCCTTCTATCCAAATGATTCCATGAGTTTGGAATGCTTGAATGCCGGCTTAGAGCTCCCTATCCATGGAGTGCAAGAGAGTATATTTCAAGAATAAGAAGGCTCTCAGATGAGCCTTAGAGATACTCTTCTTGCTAGTAAACCATGCAATGGGAGGTTCCAAAGACAAGATGCAAGAATGCAAATGTCCCAAAGAGTTCCTCAAGAATGCAATGCAACTAAAGATTAAACTAGAATGAATATGAAAAGTGCAGCTATTCTAAGCATGGATGAGAGTGTTACAATTCAAATATTAAGCTATGTGAGATAGATTATTGCAAAATAGAAGCTAAACTAACATGCAACATGAATCTAAGCTAAAATGCTATGGTATGAGAGAATGTAGATAAGAAATAGAAGTTCTCCACAAAGCTCCAAAGAAACCTGTTAGAAAACCTGCAGCATAACAATATTCAAAAGATGGATGGATTGAGGGGGAAAGCTCTCTCCCTTTTAAAGATGTACAGACGGTGGAGATCAAGATGAAGATGGTGGATGATCAACAGTTGAATTCGAAAATAGGAGTGATCCATGTGCACACACAAATCAACCAATAGAATATAAGTTGACTTGTCATATAAGACAAAAGTCACAAAGCCTTTTCTTTTAATTGCAAAATAGAAAAAAGACTTTATGTGTGCACTTTAAGTGGGTTAGAAGAATGGGGTCTTTTATTTAATTAAAAGGGGACATGTTCTTTTAATCAAATAATGAACTTAGGATAGCATAGTCAAACTATAGGTTATAATCAAATAAATTGATTATTAGCAATTTGGTCTAGGTAAATGATTAAATTAATTTAGCCAAAATGCTGAGAAGGGGGCTAATAGTCTAGATGACCATTTTTAGGTGATTACATTTGCCCCTCTTTGACTAATGCGTGATCGATCTGGGAACACATTATGTCAAAGAAAATTGAAGCCAAGTAGGCGATGATAGATATAGATGTCTAATTCTGAAGAGTAAAATGTAGAAATAGATAGCAAGTCCTGAATGCATAGCCTGATAGCAGTAGTACTGAACACTAGGAAGAGATGATGTCAGAATTCAAGAAGAATACTAACACTTAGAAAAGCAGACAGAGTGAGAGCAAGTGAGAAGATCAAACAAATGCTCCTAAGCAGTGATAGAGTATTTCTGCCCCCTCGGGATCGAAATTGAAATGAAGTAAGGGGATGCAAAAAACTAGCTAGAAATGAGAAAATTAGAATATAGCAATGTCCAAGATGACAGATAGATGATTAGAACCCAAGAATGACTATATAAAAAAATTGATAAAATGCCCCAGTTTGACTAGAGTTGACCTTGAAGGGCACAGTGTAAAATTAGGTCAAATCTAGTAGAAAGATGATTTAGATGTGAAAAGGTGACTAGAAGTAGAGATGAAGCATAGAAATGATGAAGACATGAAGAAATGAAGATGCCCCAGTGATGATTCAGAGATTAGACCTCAAAAGGTCAGCTAACTACTCAGAAGAAAGTAGAATTTTAAAAGACAATTTTGACCATCAAGATGAACTTGAATTTGGATTTCGATCCCGAAAATGAATCTAGGACGTCAAAATTATTTAAGAGGTCAAAACTTTATATAATGTGATGACAAGATAGAAAAGAGATGAAGCGAAAGATTAAGAAGGTGAAAAGACATGAACAAGAAGAAAGTAAAGAAATATATGAAAGGAGTTAGCTGATATGTCCACAAAAAGATGAAGAGAGAGCTCTCCCCATATGCAAGAATGCAAGACTAAGCTAGAAAATGAACCTAAAATGCAAGCTAACATGCAAAGTGGTTTACCAGCAAGAAGTGCATAACATTTAGACTCTTAATTTCATCATTGAGCATTTATTAGGGACATCATGAGATCATACAACCATCACTAGTATAACTATGAGGATATGAATATGATCGATATCAGATAGGTATGTGGAAATCCAATCTAAGCATCAGAGACATGTAAGTCAAGATAACTACGTGATTAGATTCCCTAAGTTTAATTTAGCAAGATTACACCTGTATCAAGGCATAAGCGCCAGGATAAACCCTGAGTGTGGTCTTGCAAAACAATCAAGGATGATACATTTATAAGTCAAAGTGTTGAATAGGACAAGCATGAATGCTTACAACACTATAGACAAACAAAAGTATACCCACAAGCAGAAATCAAGAAAATATGTCCCATGCCCCCAGTCTTCTAGTCAATGACATCCTTGAAAGACTATTAGGGAGGGAACATCTGGCAAAGAAATCATCATAGACAACACACAAAGTAGATAAATGTCAGCATAGCTCAGTCGTTTAAGTGTTAAAGTGCATGTGTGTAAGTCACTTGGCCATTTCTTCCAGACTTGATTCTGATAGTGAGAAATATTGCGACATCGGAGACCGTAGGTAAACTATCTAAAAAGTGTTGAAAAACACTAGATGTCAAGGTGGGGGAAGTGTTGAGAAACACTGTTTTGTGAGTTGTCAAAGGAACCCTAATGCACAAGAATACCTCAATAGGCTAAGTAGCTATGCCCCCAAGATGAGGACAAGAAACAATTCCAAGCTAGGAAATGTGTAGTGAAGTGGATGATTGAGATTGATAGACATAGGTGCAAGGGTTTCAAATAGCGCCTGTTTCCAGGTTTTCACCACTTTGACAGATTTTTTTTTTTTTTTTTTTTTTGGGTGATACATCAAAGTGCCTATTGCTAGGTTTTCACTAAGATGATCTTTTTTTCAAGACATTTTCCGATTTTTAGGATTTTTTCAGCATCATATATGATTTTTTGGATTTTTTAGAATAATTTAGAGATTACTAGTTCTCAAGCAAGATCACATCATTTTCTCCCAATGTCTAGCAAGGTGTAGGACATGATGGAGCAAAAAGTTGGTGGATAGACAAAGATGGATAAGAAAGGAGTATGAAGCAAGTGAAAGTGATCCTCAAGGATGCACTCCTCAAGAGTACCCAAGCTAGGGAAAGATAGCCATATAAAGTAGGTTTTGAATAAGCAATAGAAGAAATGAGCAAGATAGCATGTAGGATAAGTGGTGAAGCCAACAAGTGTGATAGCACATAAGATAAGCGATGGAAGCCAATGAATAATATAGCATGTAGGATAAGCAGTGGAAGCCAATGAGAGAGATAGCATGAAAGTGTGTAGTCCAAAAGAGTAGCCATGTCAAGAGACCTATGAGAACCATGTTTCATTTATTGTGATCAAGACCAAGGGGTCAACTAGATAGGATAGCGATGGGATAGAGAAATAAACATAAAGCTCAAGATAGAGGCTATGAGTGAATGGGAGACCACAATAGAAACTCTCATGGATAAGATAACCAATATGAAAAGATAGCTCAACATTGTCAAGATCAAAGAGAGAAGAGGGGATAGATGGATGATGAAAGAATTACGCATGATGCATATTTGCCAGGTTTTCATCATGGTACTTATCCAAGGTGCCACAAGAAGTAGTTTTCACCATAAGGTGGATTTATTTCTCTTTACTTTTGCTACCAAGGTGCCACAAAAAGTGGTTTTCACCAAGGAACATTTTCATTTTTTAATTTTTTTTTTTTTTGAATTTTTTTTTTTGAATTTTTTTTTTTTTTTTGAATTTTTAGAAAGAGCTCAAGCTGTTTGAATGTAAATAGTGCTCCTATAGAAAAGATAAGTCATGATAAGCCAAGACCATAGAAAGGTATGCTCAAAGATGTTGATAGGGTGATGAAAGAGAAATGGTAGTAGGAAGAGTATATGGAGGATAATAGTTCATGTATAGAAAGTAAGTGTAAGCTTTAGAAGATTTCATGAGGGTAGCTGAAATATTGGACAAGATCAACATTGACACACACCTTGAAGGGTATAAGAACAATGGAGGAATCATGGATGAAGTAGCTTGAGGCTTAGATGTATGAGGTGGTAGAAGAGATTTGGAAAAAAGTGGAGTGGAAGGATTTGGAATATTTTTAGAAAGATTTTTGGAAGAAGATGGAATGGAAGCCTTTGGAAGCTTGAATGTCAAATTTGATGTATTTTCAATATTCAAGTCTTCTAAAAGAGACTTGGGAATCCATATAGATTTAGATTTTGCTTTGGATACTTCAAAACACATTTCTTCAATAATGGGTTTAGGAACCCATATTTTCTTTGGTTTAGCTCTCTTAATAGTTGACCTTTGTAGTCTCTTTTGTGAATTCTCCTTCTTAGCATTCACATGTCGATTAGATGGGACATAGTGATCTTTCTTTTTCAGTGGATTCTTATGTTTATTCTCACTTCCAAGGGATTTGGTATTTGTGGATGAATAAGGATGATATGACTGGTTTAGATGAATAGATGGGTGAAAAGTCATCAAGGATGAGTGTCTTTGTTGATCTTGAGGTATGATGGGAGAGCTAGGAGTGGAAAGTGTAGGCGATGAAGGAACATAAGGTCCCAATATAGATGGAAGGTTTGAAGGCTTTAGCTTTGATGGATAAGGACCAAGGATAGATTTAGAAGATGGAGAGGGATAGTGGAAAGGGATATCAACATCTTTAGAGTGAGCAACATGATCAAAACCATCAATAGACTCGTGAGTACCTTTCATAGGAACAACATTTTTAATAGAAGCATTTGAAGCTTGAGCACAATTTTGAAGTGGATGTGGAGAAGTAGAACATGAGGGGATCCTTTGATCTTGACAAGTAGCTTTGGATAGCATATGAAGAGAACTTTTCTCATAATTTTCAGTAAGCTCAAGGGAGATAATGGAAGTGGTATCTTCATCATACTTAGGAGGTGGACAAGTTATAGGATATGGAGGGGAAAAATCTTGAAAGAGATGAAAGGGTGCTTGATCTTGATCTTTCTTGACATTTATAGCTTTTTCTTTTTCAGAGTCCTCTTGACATGGAGCCACTTCTAAGGACAAGGGAGAATGAAGAGTGAATGGAGTAGTGCATGAAGGTTGAGGATGTTTAGGATTGGTAGCATGGAAAAGGTTTGCAGCCAAATGAAGGTTAGCTTGAGTTTCTTTTAGAGATAGCCCTTGAGGATACACATAGTCAATGTGGAAAGCATTAGGTTCTTTATTTGATGGAGGTATGTTGGAAAGATTTGAAGTGTTGGGAGATGCACGAGTGTTGGAAGAAGTGGAAGATGTAATGGAGCCACTACTAGACATAGGTTCATCAACATAATCTTGCTCAAGAGAAGTATCCTCAACACATGAGTCACTAGAGGTTCCAATAATTCCATTATCAATAAGATCTTGGATTTTATGTTTTAGCTCAATGCAATCTAAAGTACTATGCTCATTATGTTGATGATAAGCACAATAGATATCCAAGAATGGGTTTCCATATGAGCTAGACTTTGGTAACATGATGATCTTATTGCTAAGAAGTTTTTGCAAAGTGTCATCATAAGAATCTTCCAAGGGAGCAAAAGTTCTATTAGAAGTATGTCTAGGATCTTCTTGTTGTTTCTCATGTGAATGATATGCATCCATGTCTTCATCATTATCTTGGTCAAAGATAGGTCCATCATGAAATTTTAGCATAGGCTCTAAGAAGGTATCACTTGCTTGTTCTCTAAAGAGGTCTTTAGATCTAGAAGATGAAGACATTTGATGTCTTGAAGTAGAGCATGTAGACCTAGAAGAAGAGGATGACCTCAAAGAAGGTGACTCACATGCATGTAAAGACCTTAAAGAAGATTCATGTAATGATGCAATCTTCTCCTCTAACCTTTTCTCAAGTTTAGACTTCATTTCTATCATGCGCTTAGAGAGACGAAGGTAAGAAAGATCATTTGTCTCTTCTAGTTCTTTGTATTGTGCATATAGAACTTGAAACTCTTTAGTGACATGGAGGATATCATGATTATCTAGATTTGGTTGAAGTTTGGTAGCACAAGGTTTAGATCCCATAGTTTTAGATGCAAAGCCAAGCATAAAATAGTCTAGAAGATAACTTGATGTTGAAACTATAGGAGGTAGAGTGTTCACTTGCCAAGATAGTAGAGAGAGATTAAAGCGACTTGTCAAACAATATGTCCAAGAAACTTACGACATGAATGACTCAAGTCAATAGCTAGGCAAGATGCCCAAATAGCCAAATAGATAGAGCAAGCAGGGTGACAAGTGAACAACTCTCCAACCCAAGAGTGTAGTCAAGAAATCAAGGAAACCATTTCAGCAAAAGGATAACTAGCAAGCAAACATAGACCATGAAGACAAAAAGACCAAGAGCACTAAGACCAAAGAGCCACTTTAAGCATGTTCAAAAACTAGAGACATAGAAAATCAAAGTCAAATGATGAGACTCCTCTTAGCAAGCAACACAAGAAAATGTTTGCATTTGATGTTTTGACTTGGTTGACAAAGTTTGACAATAGTTGATAGCATAACAAGTTTGATGTTCAAAATTAATTTCTTTCCAAGCAAGATAGTGACACATGGAGTAGTCTTCAAACAATCAAGCAAGGGACAAAGCAACCTTGCATGATACAAGCATATGTGACGTCTCAAAAGAATTCCCTAGAATTATCGTCATGTGTATGTTCAAAAGATTTTCACAGGTATAGCACATTCGAGAACACATCAAGCAATATCTACCTAGAAGTCATGGTTCATTACTCAACAACTTAGCCCACGCTTGATGCTCCTTCGCCTCACACCAAGTGGTTTCCCACAAGAGATATTGGCTTTGTCATGGAAATGCCATAAGCATAACCAAGGGAACACATATGGTGAGTGTAAATCTTGGGGTGATCCGGGTAGTCCACTAGGATCAATCCTTGCACCAAGAAGTTGAGCGGCTAAAAAAAAGGTAGTTACTAACTTAGAGTTTTTAGATCGGGCTTCCATTCATAGTGTTCCTCTTGCTCCCAATTATGGGACACCTCACCTTGCGATGAGTAACCGATCTCGCGATCACAAGAGTACCTTAAGCATTCTTGCCTAGTGATCTCCCTATGGTCGAAATCCCATAAGCGATCACACTAGACGAAGATAAACACTACGTCTACCAAGGTTTTGTGTCCTTGATGGCCTTGAGTTTATAGTGGGTTGGAAGAGCCAGGTAATCAGCTTGTTCCCACTTGGGTCATTCCTCTCAGGTTGTCCGAGAGCAGGCCCTCTAAAGGATTCTAACTACACAAAGTGGATCAAATTTTGGAAGTCAAGATTTATGGTTCACCACAAGGGTGAAGAGCATACTCTCCTATTCCAATCATTTTCTCCCAAACACACCAAGAAGATTCAGTTACCCCTTGCTTTTGAAACCAAATGGCAAGTCAAGATTTCTGATTCACCACAAGGGTGAAGAGCATACTCTCCTATTACCAAAAGACTCCAATCACAAGTTTTATGTGCCTATAAAAAATGAACAATTATTCAATGCCACACATGAAAACAAAAAAACAAGAAATTTTGGGTTTTTATGCTTTGGGCAGCCTTGCAAACAATCGTTAGTAGCCCTTGTGCATTTGAAGCTTTGACATGCGTTCTTTTTATGCAATGTTTCAATTTTTTTCACAAGGATGGCAATCTGAAATCACAACTTGTTAGCAAAAAAAGTTAATGTGAAATAACATAAAAATATGCAACAAAAAGTGGTGAGTTGCTTCAAAAATCTAATTTATCTTCCAACCAAGAACATGCAAAGAAAGTGCAAGTTAATCACAAATGCTTTCATTTTTACTCTTTGGTTTTGACCTAGTCAACAAGATTGGACTTGTTTGCTATGATTTCGTATCCAAAAATGAAAATGAAAAGAAAAGACCCCTGTTAAAAATTAGAGAGCTTTTCAAAAATGCAATAAATTTTTAAAAATCTCTTCATTTTCTCCCTAGAGATTGATTTTGTCAAAACAGGCCAAATTTATCAAATTGAGTTTTTCATCCTTAATATGATCTCAAAATTCAAAACACAAAGAAAAAACCCCCATTAGAATTGAAAACAATTTCTGAAAATGTAAGTTTTTTAAAAAAATTCGCTGATTTGCGATCAGAAATGGATTTTTATGAAAAACTAAGAAAAACTCATAAATCCCAAAAATCATGTCAAAATGCTCTGCAAATCGGATTGAGACATTTTGAGCATATACCCAACCTGTAAAAAAAATTTCAGAACCAAACACTAAGCGGTTTAAAAGATATGATCAAATCTTTAAACCAACTAAGTTTTTGGCCTTCAAACCAATTTACTTATGGGTTGGCCTTAAAACCAAAGTGATAATTCTACAAAAGCATTTGATTAGATCCAATATGCTGCTGTAAAAAACCAGAGATAAAAAATGAAAGAAAATGGAGCTGAAAATTTGATTCAAGCCCCACGGTGGGCGCCAAAAATGTACACTCAATTTGTGTCACACTCTAAACCCTTCTATCCAAACGATTCCATGAGTTTGGAATGCTTGAATGCCGTCTTAGAGCTCCCTATCCATGGAGTGCAAGAGAGTATATTTCAAGAATAAGAAGGCTCTCAAATGAGCCTTAGAGATACTCTTCTTGCTAGTAAACCATGCAGTGGGAGGTTCCAAAGACAAGATGCAAGAATGCAAATGTCCCAAAGAGTTCCTCAAGAATGCAATGCAACTAAAGATTAAACTAGAATGAATATGAAAAGTGCAGCTATTCTAAGCATGGATGAGAGTGTTACAATTCAAATATTAAGCTATGTGAGATAGATTATTGCAAAATAGAAGCTAAACTAACATGCAACATGAATCTAAGCTAAAATGCTATGGTATGAGAGAATGTAGATAAGAAATAGAAGTTCTCCACAAAGCTCCAAAGAAACCTGTTAGAAAACCTGCAGCATAACAATATTCAAAAGATGGATGGATTGAGGGGGAAAGCTCTCTCCCTTTTAAAGATGTACAGATGGTGGAGATCAAGATGAAGATGGTGGATGATCAATGGTTGAATTCGAAAATAGGAGTGATCCATGTGCACACACAAATCAACCAATAGAATATAAGTTGACTTGTCATATAAGACAAAAGTCACAAAGCCTTTTCTTTTAATTGCAAAATAGAAAAAAGACTTTATGTGTGCACTTTAAGTGGGTTAGAAGAATGGGGTCTTTTATTTAATTAAAAGGGGACATGTTCTTTTAATCAAATAATGAACTTAGGATAGCATAGTCAAACTATAGGTTATAATCAAATAAATTGATTATTAGCAATTTGGTCTAGGTAAATGATTAAATTAATTTAGCCAAAATGCTGAGAAGGGGGCTAATAGTCTAGATGACCATTTTTAGGTGATTACAGATACAATGGTACTAAGCTAAAGAGGATGTACAAGATGATAGACCAAGATATGTTACAAATGTACAAGGTTGTTCATGTTGTGGTTTTGTGAGATGGAAATGTTTGTGAAAGGTGAGATGTCTGTAATAGTTGATAGGCGGATAGGTAGATGGTTTGCAAAAAGCTTAAGTGAAAATGGGATTCTTTGTGTGCATGTGAATGGATACAAGCTTTGGTATATAATACAAGCTCGAATATGGTACAAGCTTGGACAAGATTTGGATATACAAGCTATGATACAAGGGATGATACAAGATTTACAAGCTGGGCTACAAGATTTACAAGCTGTACAGGAGGTATTTACAAGCTTCATTAGATTTTGGATATTTGGTTGGAACACCAAGGGAACAAGCAGGTGTTTTATGGAATGGTGGGTGAATGGATGAGGGATAGGATAGTGATAGATAATGGATTAGTCTTAGTACACAAGGTGCCTGAATTACTAGGTTTTCACCAAGGTACCTATCCAAGGCACTTGAATTGTCAAGTTTTCACCATTGGATGCTTATTTCTCTTTACTATTTTTTTTTTTTTGTATTTTTCAAAAGCTAGGTATACCAAGGATCTTCAAGCATATAACTTCTTGAGATGAATGATGTTAGTAGGATCATCCAAGAGTTCCCCTTTTAGTCTAGATAGCTGATAGGCTCCAGAGCCAAAGGAGGCAGTGACAACATAAGGACCAAGCCATGTAGGTTCAAACTTGCCTTTCTTTTCTCGATCAACTTGGACTTTCATATTTTCTTTGAGGACCATGTCGCCTGGCTAAAAGTGTCATGGAAGCACCTTCTTGTTGAAATTCCTTTTGAGACAAGTTTGATAGACTATGAGATGATCATAGGCTTGTTGTTGCTTCTCATCTAAGAGATCTAGCTGGGTGAGCCGAGCTACTCTGTATTCTTCATCTAACATTTTCTCTTGCAAAGATATGCACAAGGAGGGAAGTTCAACATCTATGGGTAGTACTGCTTCAACACCATAGACTAAGGAGTATAGAGTTGTGCCTATGGATGTACGAAAGGAAGTTCGATAGGCCCATAGGGCTAGATTTATTTGTAGGTGCCAATCATGGTCGGAATCATTGACAACTTTCTTTAAAATTTTGAGGAGGGTTTTGTTAGTTGCCTCTGCTTGGCCATTACCTTGTGGGAAATATGGGCTAGAAAAGTGATGATGGATGTGGAGGGAAGTGCATAATTCTTCCATGTTGAGATTTTCAAAGTTACCTCTGTGGTCGGTGAAGATGGTGGATGGGATGCCAAAGAAGCAAACAATGTGGTACAAGATGAACTTGGAGACCTGAACTCCTATAGCTGAGACTAGGGGGACTGCTTCCACCCATTTAGTGAAATAATCTGTAGCTATTATTATCCATTTATGTCCATCAGATGAGAGAGAGGTGATAGTTCCAACTAGATCAAGTCCCCAACAAGCAAAAGGCCAAGCTAGTGCAATAGGCTATACATCTTATGCTAGAGCGTGCACAAGATTTTTGTATTGCTAACATGGGAGACACTTTCTGACAAAGTTACAGGAGTCTTCTTTAATGGTAGGCCAATAGTAGCCTGCTCTAAGGGTTTTTTTCATGAGGACAATACCACTCATGTGGGCACCAAAAAGTCTAGAGTTTACTTCTTTTAACACCATCACGACCTCATTTTCATCTAAACATTGAGAGAGAGTATCATGATAACCTCGACGATATAGGGTATTGGCTATGATAACATAGCGGGATGATTTTGGGATGAGGTTTTGGTGTTGGGTACGTGTGAGGTGAGGGGAGATGATACCATCTATAAGGTAAGCATGAATCTCATGGTACTAAGGGGATTGGGGACCAACCAAGATAGAAACACAGTTTGAGTCATCATTCGCATAGGTAGGTGTGAGGAGCTGCTCGACTAAAAACTCATACTGCGTAATCACTTGGGGAATTTCCAAGAGCGAGCTGACAGTAACCATAGCATCTGCTACTTTGTTCTGCATTCGAGGAACTTGTGTAAATTGAAGCTTTGTAAAATGTTGGGTTAGCTGATCAACTAGCTCTTTGTAGGGTAATAGCTTTTCATCTTTGGTTTGATATTCATTTAGGGCTTTCTTGATGATGAGTTGAGAATCGCCAAAGATTTGTAACTCAGTGATGTTCCATTCTACAACTATCTTTAATCCTGCTATGAGAGCCTCATATTCACCTATATTATTGGTGCCAGGGAATTGTAGCTTGAACACTTTTGGAATGTAATCTCCTTGAGGTGTGACCAACAATATTCCTACCCCTGATCCATGAGATGTATATGAGCCATCAAAATAAAGTTTCTGTGGGGGCTATTCTTCAATTAGACAGATATGCTCATCTAGAAATTTTGTGATCAAAGGATATGTATCTACTAGAGGCACATTAGCTAGGTGATCTACTATAGCTTTCCCTTTGATTGCCTTTCTATCCACATACTGGATGTCAAATTTGCTAAGAAGCATAACCCATTTGGCCAAACATCCTGTAAGTGCTGTTCTGGAGAGCATATACTTGAGAGGGTTGATCTTGGAGACTAGTTGGATGGTATGACTTAGCATGTAGTGGAAAATATTTTGAGTTGAGAAAACAACTACCAAACAAGCTTTTTCCATAGGAGTATAATTGAGTTCATAACCAACTAGGGTTCTACTGATGCAGTAGATGGCTCTTTCTCTGTCGTAGTCATCAAGTTGTGCTAGAAGTGCCCCTAGAGCAGTAGGCATTGTTGATATGTACAAGATCAAGGGACGACCAAGAACTGGTGGAACCAAGATAGGGGGATTGATGAGATACTACTTGAGATGATCAAATTTGCATTGACATAAAGGATCGAAGTTTTCATCCTTCTTCAGTAAATGTGCAAATGGCGTACACTTATCTGCAAGCTGGGAGATGAAGTGTTCAATGGATTGAAGCTTTCCCTGAAGAGTGTGAAGTTGTCACAGTGTCTAGCAAGGAGGCATGTCTAAGATAACCTTGACCTTCTTGGGGTCGATCTCTATATGTCATTTAGAAACTATAAAGCCTAGAAGCTTGCCAGATGTGACCCCAAAGACACATTTCTTGGGATTCAGCATGAGATGATATTTGGCTAACCTATCAAAGACTTTCTCTAGGTCAGCAAGATGATCCATGAAGGTGTGAGATTTAACCAAGATATCATCCACATAATCTTCCAAAATACTATGCATAACATCATGGAAAATGGCTATCATAGCTCTTTGATAGGTAGCCCCAGCATTCTTTAGGCCAAAAGGCATTATGGTGTAGCAAAAGGCTCCCCAAGGGTTAGTGAATGTTGTCTTATGTTGATCCTTTTTTGCAATCTTGATTTTATTATACCCAAAAAATCCATCCATGAGGGATAGAATTTCATGTCTAGCGGTAAGGTCTACAATCATATCTATGTTGGGTAAGGGAAAATCATCTTTTGGACAACCTTTGTTAAGATCTCTGAAATCAGTGTAGATTATGATGTCACCAGAAGTCTTAGTGATAGGGACCATGTTGGACATCCACTCTGAGTAGTCAATAGGTTAGATAACCTTAGCAGTTAACATTCTTTCTAATTCAACTTTGACTAGTAATGCCACCTTGGGGTGCATTTTTCTAAGCTTTTGTCTGATGGGCTTGATCTTTGGATCAACTGCCAGATGATGAACTACAAGCTTTGGATCAAGTCCTGGCATGTCCTGATATAACCATGCAAATTGGCCAATGTTCTCTCTTAAGACCTTAAAGAGGAGGTCAGCTTGGTCTTGTGATAGGGATGCAGCAATGTGAACAAGTCTGGGGATCTCTAAAGAATTGATGTTGACTTCTCTAGTATCCTCAATTAGAATAGAAGACACCTCTGGTCGATTATCTTGAGGAGGCAATGCTAAATCCTCATGTTCTACTTATGACTCTGGATTTTTTTTGTTGAGGGGTTCTCTTCACTGCCTTAGCTAGTCCCAGATTCACCTTAGTTCTAGTTTTGGGTGTATCAAAACTAGGTTGGGGATTTTCTCCAAAATACCCCTTGGGATCTAGCTTATAGATATAGGCAAAATTTAGCTTTGTTTGCTTGTGAGGAGTTTCAGCTCCCATGAATCTCAGAAGTGCTTCCTCTAATGTGAACTCATCAATGTGTATGACACTTGGTTGGTCCCAATCTATGAGTTTTGGATGGGCGAGTGGTAGGTCAATCAAATGGATGGATAGTTCTTGGAGAACAGAGTCTCCAAGGAAGATTTGGTCTGGGATATTGTCATAGGCTCTCTTTTCAACTTCCTAAGGAATGTCTTTGATTTCAACAAGGTTGCGGTGAATGTTTGAAAAAGCATGACCATTCTCATTGGTGCCCCCAGTTGTGGGTATGCCAAAGCCAAGACCTGACTTTGATTCCCACTTGTGTGCATCGATGGGGCACTGCATGCCTCTTTCTTCTGGTCCTAGACCACCACCTTAATAGTTCCAATTTTCAATGATGAGCTTATGTTCTTGGGGATACTTGTGGCTGAAGTGATCAAGGCATACTTGATTTCTTGGAGGAGCATCCTTATGTAACCAATTGGTTATATCTGGAGTGAGCTCCTCATGAAGAGGGATTTTTGAGGATACAAAGGTTGTTGGGCCAAATTGTTTGTATCAAGGAGGTGGAATCTCCTTAGCTTTGTGATATGTTAGTCATCCATGGGCATGTGGATCAAGTGGGAGTGCCTCGATGGCAAATGCATCTAACAAACTATACTCTCCACAGCCTTTGTTATTGATCTTCACAGTAGATAGGGTGGAGGCGAGGATGGTTTTTGGGTCATTACAAGTGTGGGATGAGCTGGCGATCACCATGCTAATATCAATTCTAGGGAAATGGTTTTTATATGAAGCTTCAACCACATTACAGTAAGAAAAGGGTTCTGAATCGGCATGGATGGTTACCTCAGTGCCCTGATGTGGAAATTTCATGCACTGATGGTAGGTGGATGGAATGGCTTTCATGGCATGAATCCATGGGTGACTGAGGAGGATGGTAAAAGGTAAGTTTAGATCAATAACATGGTAGAGTGTTTCTTGGATGAGTGGCCCAACCTTGATTGGCAGCAAAATAGTTCCTTCTGTGGTTCTTTCTAAGTTGTCATAAGCTTTGATGGTGATAACCTCACTGATGATATTTGCCTCAATATACCCAGCTTGTTTTATGAATTTTAGGGTGCAAATATTCAAGGCTGATCCATTATCTATCATTATTCCTTTTATGAAAAAATTAGATACCATGATGGCTATGCAAAGTGAAAGGGTGTGATCTAGCTCCACCATGGGTATGTCGGTGGGTTTGAATGATAGGGCACATGAGGAGGATAGGTGTCCAATGAGATTACAAAAATTAGTAGCGTTGATATCTGAAGGGACATGGGATTCTATGAGAGCACTGTCAAGGATGTTTTTGTACACAGGACTAGTGTGGAGAAGGTCTAAAATGGAGATTTGGGCTGGCATGTTCCCGAGGTGTTCCAAGATATTGTATTGGATTTTGGACAGAGCTGATGATACTACTAGGGTTGATAGTGCCGATGGGACTGATGGGGTTGCAATGTTCAATCACACTCTTCTAGTGGTGACTACACACTCATTGTTTAGGCCTTGGATATTGATAACATTGACAAAAGGCTCTTTTTTAGATATACAACCGATGAGGCTACCATAGTCTATGTAGGATGAAGTGTGGTCATTGTTCTTCCCATGTTGTTGGTTTGGCTGGCGATTGTTGGTATTGTTGTTGTTGGTTTGGATAGGTGTTTTTCCAAGATTTTGGTTGTTGTGAGGAAGAAAAGTATTTTGCTAGATCTGTAAGCCTGCATTGGGAGAGGTTTGGGCACCAACGATGATTTCTTTTTTATTAATGAGGTCCTACACATAATCTTTTAGTTTCATGCATCTGAGGGTGGTGTGACCTTTTACCCTATGAAATTTGCAGTACTCATTGTCTTTGTACCATGCAGCTTTGGATTGGCCTGGGTCAATTTGCTAGGTAGGAGGAAATTTGATGAGGTTTTCCTTAGTCAATTTCTCAAAAATGACATCCAATGGCTCATCAAGGGGTGTATAGTTTCTAGGCATAGGTTGGAACTTAGGCTTTGGTCGTATAGCTACATTAATGGCATTAGCTTGATTGCTAGACCCTTGAAAGTTGGGTCTTGGATTTTGCCTTTGATAGCTTTGGTGATTCTGATGTTGGTAGTTGATAGCTTGTTGATTGTTTGATTGATATGGTGGGTTGGACTAATTTTGGGAATGACCAACAATATTCACATGTCTCGTATCAGTAACCCCATCTGTTGCAATGTACTTGTTTTTGTTCCAATACCTAGACTTGTTATTTGAATGTGTTTGATTTTGGCTGGCTTCCTTGTAAATCTTGACCACACCATCTTTAATCAGTCCTTGCTCAAGGATCATTCCTTTCTCTTTGATATCTTTGTAGGTCTACAAACAATTCATGGTCATGTGGTGAGCTAAGCTAGGATGGCATTATCAATAAACATTTTCACCAAATGGCACTCTGGCAAGGTGCAAGATATGTGGGTGGTAAGGGTTTGCCATCTTTGTAGATATTCGAGAAGGCTTTCTCCATCTTTTTTCTTAGTGTGGACAAGATCAACTACTGATAGTTCTGTTTCAACAAGATGGGTATATTGGGCTACAAATGCCTCAGACAATTCGGCAAAGTTTTTAATTGTGCCATATGGGATTCTATAAAACCATTCAAGAGCTAGTTCGGCCAAGATTTTGGGAAGAAGACACAAGAGGAAGATGTCAGCGTATGCCACTTCTTGGCAGTGCATGTAAAATTCTTTGATATGTGTGACAGGGTCTCCTTTTCCTCTGGATTTGTCAAACTTGGGTAACTCAAAGTGTTTGGGAAATGGTGTCATGGTAATGGCTCTGTCAAATGGGTAAGGACACACATTCTCAAACTTGAAGGTTTTTGGATCATTTCCCTCTTGGATGTTCTTCAAAGTTGTCTTCATGGCTTCTCATTCTGAATTAATGGGTGATGGTTGGGGTGCCCCTAATGTAGGAGTGTCCTAAGGTAGGTATGTACTAGATGGGGCAATGGAATATGGATGGCTTTGAGGTATCGGCTGGTATGGATTGTACATGGCTTGGGCAACTGAATGGTGGATGGTGGGTTACTGAGGTGGAGGTGGAACATATTGCTGCATGTGTTGTAAGGCTTGCTGTTGATATTGGATTTGAGGTTGGGATTGAGGAACATAATCTAGCTATGGGATAAATGGATTACTTTGTGGAGTTAAGGTATAAGATGGTTGTGAATCTTGGGGAAATGATTGGGGAGCTTTCAGAACTTGACTTTGGATTTGAGGAGTTTGACCAATATATGTGGGTTGTGCCCCCATTTGGGAAGGTATTTGCATGGAAAAAGAGGCCAAGTAATTGGTGGTTGGTGATGGTGGATTTCCTCCTAGAAGTGGCATAGAAAAATAGTTAGTAATAGGAGGTAATGGATTACTTGGTGGTGGAGGCGGTGGGAATTGAAAGCTTGGAAATGGAACTAATGGGGTTTGATAGCTTGGTGGCTAGATTTGAAAGCTTGGTAGAGTGGTGGTAGGAGCTTGGATCACTTGAGAGCTTGGCAAAACATTGGTAGTAGCTTGTGGGGTTTGATAGCTTTGTGGAGTGACGGCAATAGCTTGTGGATTTGTGGCTGATGGCACTAAGCTCCAAGGACCTAGTGGAAATGATGGAATTATGCTTTGAGCTGAGGTAAACAAGCTAGGGGTGATGAAAGGTTGATTACTTGGCCCCATGGTTAGCATCCTGGTTGTATATTGTTGAGGTTGGCCAAAGATGCTAGCACTGATTTGGGAGATGGGTGGATTTGGAAGGCTGGGTTGGAGAGCAGCAACAACAATAGTGAAGGGAGTGAATGATGAGGTGTTTTGGGTGAAGGGGGTTTGGGATGGAGTGTTATGGACCTATGGTGGAGTGATGGTGGCTGGATTGGCTTGCGGAAGGGAGATTTCAAATTGAGTAGAGGCTGGTATGTTTGGGTCTATTGGATCATAAAGATTGGCTTGAGGCTCTTCTTTTGGTACACATTGAGGATAATTTGAATCATAATAGCCTATTGGGAGTGGTAGTTGTCCAAAAAATGGGTAAGATGGATATGATAAGGGAGGAGGTCTTGCAAAGTTGAAGGCTCCTATATTGTCCCTTTCAAAGTTAGCCATGATTGTTTCTTTGTTCTTGTCTATAATGGCGTTCACCAATACTGCATTTCCTAGTTGGTTCATTAAAGCTTTAATGTCAGTAGGTGATGGTATAGTGTTTTTGGGCTGAAGGATGGTTGAGTGCTCAAGGGGAGCGATGTTGTTTGATCCAAATGATAGGGTTCCATTGTTTCTTTCTTCTTCTTGGCTAAGCGAGTGACGAGTGGCATGAAAATGTTCCTAGGGATGAGATGCAACAATGCTAATGGATACAAAGGGGGAAGGCTTTTCTATGTAAATGATTTCCTAGGTTGAGGCAAAGCTATATGACAAACCTAAGGAGGATTGGGTTGGGGATTCTAACTTCAAAGATATGTTGCCAAAGCATGAAAGGTATGCTTTCCTATGTGCAAGCTTGGTGGTGATTGTGTCAACTTTAGGGATAGACTGATGATCCTTTAGGAAAAACACAAGATTTACCACTTGTGGATCCCAACCTTTGGCTCAAGGTGATGAGGGATAACAAGTGACAAAGCTAGATTACCCTAGAAAAAGTTTTGTCAGAGGGATAACCTCGGTGAGGCTGGTGGATTTGCAAGATGGTAGGAATGGAAAACCTTTGGCAAGGTGACAACAATTTTGAAGGCTTGGATGTGAAAATTATGCTTTTTGGGATGCTAGCTATGTTTGAGTGGATTGGTTTGATTCTAAGGCAAAGACCTAGATGAGATGGATGAGCTAAAATGATTTAATGGGATAACCTAGAATGGCTAGCTTTCCTACAAAGATGACTATAAATTGAAACTTATGCAAGAAGATGTGGAAAAAAGAAGGGGCCTAATCATAGAAATCATGCCTAGTTGGTAAGACATAAGCAAGGTTAACTCCTGGATGCTTGCTAAATCTAATAGTGTGATCTAACCAGGCATCCTGACAAGTTTCGTCAATCGCTTTGTCTTCTGCTTTGTGGAGTTTGGCAATTCGAGGGCTTGCTGTTACTTCCTTTCTATTGGTTGTGATTTCTTGGTATGCCTGAGAGGGCTTGAATTTGGCTTTGTGAAACTTATGTTTGGGTTTGGGTTATTCTAACATAAATTCCTGAATCTGTTTGGCTTTGAGAGATCATGGTTGTTTTGCTTCAACATGTTCAACTTCTGAAATAGGCAGTGACTATGCTAAGTGTGCCCTAAACTAGGATTGACCAAGTTTGGCAAATATTCATTCAATAAGTAAAAGATCAAGCAATAGATAGGAACCAACTAGATAGAATTTTTTGATTCTCAGAATGTGATACGTGTATCAAGGAGTGTGTATATTCTACAAATGTTTCAATCAGTCACTTCAAACACATTAACATCCTAGATGGTTGTCTACAAGGCTAACAGTTGGTTTAGCTAGGGAGTCCTTGATATACCCAAGGTACGTGAGGCCCAAATCTGTAGATGAAACCAAAACAATGTCACCTAGCTGAGAGAAGCAGTAACCCACTTCTCCTCTTTCACTTTTCAAGGGTATAAAGTTCCTTGAGGCTTAGCCCAAGTGATAGAATTTTGATCCCAAGAGAGATGTCTTTGGATTCACCTCCTGATCTTTATACTTTGCCAGAACACTAGAGTTGAGGACATCTCAAGGGGTGATGAAATCCCCAAGTAGGCCTCCTAAAAGCTAAGACAATATTTTGGATCCTAATCTTATGCACCCAACATGGCCTCGAAAGATGACAAGGGGAGAGAAGACTTGGATGATCTTGGGCTAAAAGACAGAGTTCTTTTCCAACTGATGCTTTAAATTTTATAATCTAGACCTTTTGAAAACACACGTGATTTAAGATGCAAAGTTTCAATTCTAATTTGAAATGCACTAACAAAAGAGAAGTGATCAAAGAATGAATACACCAAGAAGATTTAGGATCAACAAAAAGTAAAATCGCGCACCCAGAGGCCCTCCACATCAAGTATCGAATGATTTTCTTTAAGGCATTCAAGATTGAGTGTGAGTTTGTTTTAAGCCCAAAACAAAGATGTGTGTAAAGCTCAATTTCAAGTGCATGCCCAGAGGCCCTCCACGTCAAGATTTGTTCAATTTTTATGCCCAAATGAAGTGTTAGCAAGACTAATGTGCATTCAAGAAATTTTTTATTTTAGAAAAACCAATAAAAACTCAAGTGAGTGGAATTTGATTTTTGTGGAGCACTTAACACCTTCTTAGGTAGACCCATCCCCATATATGGCACTGATATTGTAACCAATGGTTAGAATAATGGGTGATTAAAGAGGGTGAGTCCAACAACAAATTCACTCAAAGTGTCTTTATTTGTTTTTATAACTTAGAAAGTTTCTAAAATGTAGATTCTTTTTATGCCTCAAAAGATGAAGTTTGAGATATTGTAATGATTAATTGACGTTTTGCATTCAAGATTGGATTATTTGTTTTAATCATGCATTCATAAAAATAAAAACAAACTTGATTTTAATAGATGGCACTCAAGAGTGATTTTAGCAACATGCATTCAAAGACAAGTGATTAAACATTCAAGTTTTTTCCTTTGAGCATTCAAGATTGAGATTTTATGTGTTGTTTTAAGAACTTTGAAGTGCTTTGTTTTAACCTTAGATCATTTAAGATTGTTTTGGACTCAAAAGTGAAAATGACTCTTTGGACTTTGGTTTTCATTCAAGATTTTGTGTTCTAGTTTGCATGTTTTAAGCCCAAGAATGATATTCCTAGATTGTTTTCATGCATGAAAAACCTAAGAAACATTCAAGATTTTGCAACAAGACATTTTTTTGGAACAAATAACAAAGCTTTTAGGACAATTTTGGAAACCATTTAAGACTCTTAGTTTTCATGAGATTTTTAAAAGAACTTTAAAATATTTGCAAATGAGATTCATTGTATCCTTGATGGATGCTTTGAGTTTGATTTAGATTTTAGTGTGCACTTAGTGTTGATTTTGAACCTTTTGAAATGGAAACTTGAAGTTCTTTTTAAATTTCCAAAAATGAAGTGTTCCTAAATTTTCATGAATGCATATAAAACCTTCATGTTGCAAGGATGCAAATGATTGGATTGGTTTAGTTTCACTTGTTAAAAGATTTTTTTTTTTTCGCAAATTTTCAGTTTTTAATGGATTTAAGTATGATTTGGGGGTTCATTTTAAGCACTTAAAAAAAAAAGTGTATATGATTTTCCTTCCTTAAAAAAAAAAAAAGCCAAGATCCCTCAAGAAGAAGAAGAAGTAGTAGACAGAATAGAAGAAGAATAAAGAAAAGAAGAGGAAGAAGAATTCCAAGTGCTCCATCCATCTATAAGCTTGAAAAATTTGCAAACACTATGAGATAGACTATGAGTTCCTTTGTCTTCTTCATGCTCATGTGGACTTACAAAACCAATTTATACAATCCTACCAATCACAAAAATAAGCAAAATTAGCCAAAATCAGCAAATGACATACAAAACTTGACTAAAAAAGCTAATGAAGATGACCCATGCGGGGTCCCACTGGGCGTGCCAAAATGTATATGCTACTTTAGTATGTTAGAAACACTAAATTAAAATAATCAAAAAGCATTTGCATACTAATTTAACATAACTTCATGAGAGACAAAGTGAAGTCCTCAAATGAGAATATGAGCCATGGATAGGCTCTCTCAATGAGGATGATCACTTGATGTAGAGGTGTGTCTAATAGCTAAGATGACTTGATTATGTATGTATGCTCAAATGCTCAAATGGGCTTCAATGGAGGATTTTTGATAGATTTTGGTGAATGGATTTGATGTAAAAATGGCTTCTCAAAATAGCATTATGGCTTTACTTTCTAGATTTTGTTAAAATGGCTTGGGAGAGGATTCTTTAAATAGGCAAAGGGCTTGAGGGATCAAGGGCTAGGATGCAAGGATGGGAGAAAGCTTATGGAAGGTTTAGATTAAATGAGAGAAGAGCACATGGATTGTGCTTCTTTACAACCAATCATGGAGTGACACATGTCACAGGGTCATTGGTTAGAGCAAGAGGGGTTGAGGGGTCAACAAAGGAGGCTCAAAGCTCATAAAGACCCTCGTAATGGCTTGTAAGAGCAATGAATGGGATTGTAAGAGTCATTTATGGCTTTGTGGGCTTCATAAAGTTTTATGGTTGGGATATTTGTGAGAGAGTTGAGATATTTTTGCTTGGGTTGGATTAAGAAAGTCTTAAGCTTGACTTAGGAATGTGTAAATGATTAAGGCTTGGATTAGGCTTGGGTTAAGATTAGATTAGGCTTGTTAGAGATGGGCAAGTGGATGGCATTTAATGAAGGTGGGTGAAGGAGGAGATATTTGTTGGCTTTGGCTTGGGTTAGCAAGTCTTAACCAATGTTTAGAGAATGTGACAAAGTTAGGGGGGAGATTAGGATTAGGATTAAAGATAAGGATTGACATCTTCTAAAAGAGTCTAGGCTTTGAATGAGGATGAAGACTTTCTAGAAGAGTCTAGAACTTCTTAGGATGAGGATAAATAAAATTTTTAGGAAATAAATAAAATTTTATTTATTTCAAGGGTTTGGGTTGAGGAGATATTTATTAAAATATTTTTAATAAACATGAGGATTAATATTTAATCTTAATTAAATATTTTGATTTGGGATTAAGAGTAGAAAATGATGAAATTAGCCTTTAATCGAAATTAAAGAAGGATTAGAAGATTTTTGAAGAGGTTAGTGGTCTTAAGGAAATTGGCCAAGTTTTGGGCAAAAAATAAATTAATTAATTATTTTGGAATTTTTGGTCAATTTATTAATTAAATAATTAATAAATAAGGAAATAATGTTTAAATAAGATTTAAACATTTTTGGGAGGGATTCCTTAGTTAAATATTTTTAATTAAGATAAACGGATTTAATGGCATAAAAATAAATTAATTAAATAATTAATTAATTAATTAATTAATGATGATGTCATCAGGAACTTTTTTCAGAAAATAAAAATATTTTATTTTCTAAAGGATTTTTAGCTGTCTACAGGTGAAACTTTGACATATTCAACTAATTTATTTAATTCATGAGGGTTCATCTTCAAATACTCAATAGAAGAAATTTGGATTTTAGAGGATTTAAAAAACCCAATAATATCAAAGAGAGGTTTGGGTTTAGACCTTTTTAAAATTTAAATCTCTAAAGTTATGTTGAACTGTCATTTTGCACGATGCTTAACGGCAGGAATCCTTTCAAACTCCTCTCTTGAAAAGTTGATCTAGGACCAACTCCAAAGTTCTAGGCAATCTTGTGACCTACTAGTATCCACTCAGTTGAAGGTAAATGTTTTTGTTCACAAAGAGGCCTTTACAGGTTTGAACCAATTTTGGATAAGATGATAAATTTTTTTGCTATTTCAAAATTAACCACAAAAAGATATGTTTTTTGTATTTTCTATTTTTTTATGCATGCAATCCAACAATAAAACTATCTGAATTCCTAATTTAACCAAGGGTTAGTAAAGGAAATAACAAAGATAGGGTAACAAGATGTGAAATTAAATAGCATGAAAGGAAAATTCCTAACAGACATAAGCCATGGTAACAATGCATTTGCAAGTTCAATTGTTGAAAATATTGGGTAGCAAACTAATGAAAGTAGGAGCAACACTTCCTCAAATCCACTAATGAAATCATAGATGGAAACTTCATAAAACTAAAAGATGTTTCACTTATTATCAAATCACATGGCCATGGAAAGTGTTCTCATGTGAGATGAGAAGCTATGTAGGAACAAAAGGGTGATCTCTTATCCAACACTATATGTCAGTAGAATTTGTCAACACGTGGAAAACACTAGAACTAAAATATCTCATGATCAAATCAACACAACAAAACTATTGGCTCCATTATTATCATGAAGAAGAATCCACAAAAACAACACCCTCTAACAAGAATAACCACACTTAGAATGAGAGCATCAAAAGCATAGATTATTGCATCAAAATATCAGTCTAGAATGCATGTTACATTCCTATATTTATAAGAAATTATCTCCTCAATTTATATTGAGAATGAGATATTTCTTCATGAAAATATGTGCTTAAAACTTAATTAAAAAAATCTAGTTATATACAAACTGACTCTCTAAATAGTGCTAAGACTTCAACCTTGTTTATATCGATTAATGGGTGCATGAGCCTTTACATGACTTCAAAACACTAAAAGCATAAGAAAATAAGAAGAAGAGAGCTATTAGATGATGTAAGAGTATCTAGAGATGCCAAAAATAGAATCTTGACCTTCTTTGGATGTTTTTAGGAGTTAAACTTCTATCAAAACATGTTTCTAATGCATTGAAAGCTCTAAATTTAGAACTAGTAGTTAACTAGTAGTGCACCTCTGACTTCTTCAAAAACTTTCCACACACCCTTCTCACTAGAGCTATGTCTGGATATTTTCTCTTGAATTTATCTATGATCTCCATCACTTAGGGTGCATCTAGAAAATCCAAAACATCATACTTATCCTTTACTATTTACTGGTAGTTGCCCACTTCTATGCAAGTGTCCACAAAGTCTCTCAATTTTACATCCAGTTCTAACAATGCCTCCCCTATCTTAAATGATTGTTTAATGTCTTCATCAGTTGAAGCTTCTTCAAAAGTCTTCCCAAACTACTAGAAAACTACTTGCATAGCCATGAGTTTATCCCTTGACTCATCCTCAAAAATGTCAAGGCAAGCATCATTGTAATATTTCTCAACTTCCAAAATCTGCTCTTGGGTTTGATCCTTTAGCTTATGAATATTTGCATGCAATGTCTCCATCACTTTATTACCAGTAGAAATCTTCTCAATCCAATCATCTAATTTATCCAATTCATCCCTCATACATACATCCACAAGCATATGATACCTCTAACCCTTTATTGACTATAATGCTTGTAGGTCTTTACCCCATGTATATACTTCTCCATCAATCCAAAATCTCAGTTTAGTATTGCAACCAACCTATCTAAATTATTTTTCATATGGTGCAATAGTTTAAGGTTTCCCTATATTATCTACACACCTTTTTCCTCAAAACTTCTTGCCATTGTTGACACACCTTCAAAAATGGATCCAATTGTACACCTACATTGTTTGTTCTATCAAGTTCCTCACTAGAGTCATCTCAGGATGATCAAGGTCCAAAGAACCAACCACTCCATGCAAATAGTCTCTTAGAAGCTCATTTTGTTTCTAGAGCTTCAATAATTTAGACTCATCTTGTTTTAGGTAGTTAACACCCCCTTAATTGCTCTAGTGACAATCAATTTAGCTATGTCCATAGTGGTCTTTCCCAGCAAGACCTCTTTAATCTAATAATCTTTTGAGGTCAAATCTTTAGTATCTACATGTAGAGGAGGGATGGCAATATGAGAAAACAATTCTTGATTTTGATTATTCATAATAAAGGCCAATGTACACACATCACCCTTAGGTAACTCAGGTTTCTTGAGGGCTTCAACTAATTATTTTGTTCCCTCATCCTCACTATAATACAACTACCTTTTATGCCTAACCATCACTTATTTATTCAACTATCTTAGAGTAGTTTCCATTACAGACATATACTTAAATGAAGAGGAGGTTTTTTCTACAAGACCCTTTCCCCTATCACTCTTCTCTGGACTCTTTTCTTTCTATGAGGGATCTACATTAGGAATCCCTATGTCTATTGAGTCCATAGTCCTTACCTATGTATCTTAAGAAGTTTGTTAAGGTTCTTCATATATTTACCCCTCTTCTGATACTTCATTGGAAGGTCTTTTTTGTGGCTCCTCTTCTTGCATAGCTTGTACTTTCTCTTCATTAATAGGAGGGAGAGGAGTGGGTGAACCTTTATCCAAGAAAGCTAAATCTATTGGTGATGGCAGGGCACCTAAAGGTCCTTGTGGAGAAGGTGGAAATTGACTCAAATCTTCTCCCAAAGGTTGACTTGTTGGTGTATCACTTATCTTATCGCCTATGAGTTTAGTACCTATAGGCATGAAATCAAAATCTAACATTTTAAAGACATCAGTCCCTTAGCCCTCTTGTTCATCAATCCAACATTGTAGCTCATCCTCCAAGTTTGTAACCTAAATAGGTTTAGTAGGAATAGATGGTGACATTATAGTGGAACCCCTTCTTCATTCTACCTTGGTAGTTCTAGTGAGATGAATCCTTTCACTCAAGGAAATGTTATCTTTTTCATATTCTTTGTCCTCTTCATCCTCTTCAATAATAGTTTCTGGAACTAAAGGAATAGGAATAATGTTTCCTTGCACTTTCTATCTCTTAGTCCTTTTGATTGGAGTTTTAGCCTTTTTCCTCTAAAGATCTAATAGAGAGACTTCTTCCTCTTGAAAATGTGGGGACACCTCTTCAAATCCCTATCCCTATTCTAGTGGTGGTACTTGTGAATTATCTTGAGCTCGAGTACTTCTTGGGCTTGAGTTTCCTACTGGACTTGAGTCCCTTCAACTTTGGGCTCAACTCACTACAGAGAAACTATTTTCCTTTTATTCTTTAATTTCTATGCCTTGAAGTATCCAACTTCCCTATCATGTTGATACACCATTTTTGGCCTAATTGGAGATTAGAATATGAATGTTGGTACTGTAACTTTTGTCCCTCTTCCCTTTATTGGGCAGGTTGTGGCTTGTAGACTATTATTGTAGGAACTAGATCCAACTTGAATGGATTTTTAATCCATTTTTTGGTCAACTTGATGATATGTCTTTCCCTATTACTAATTTTCACATTTTCTTCTCTATCAATTTTTACATTCATGATTAGATGATTGTATATATTATCTCTATTATACAAGGGATCTAAGACCTTTATAGTGTCTTATTGAACTACCTTCAATGGGACCTTTACTTTCAAGGAAATACATGCCAAATAAAGAGTCATCCTACAATAATCCCTTATTTGGATATCATATTCATCTATTGTGTTCATCCAATCATCCTCTATGGCATCTTTTGTTTAAATAGTTTTCCTACCAAGTATTAAACTCGGCCAATATTGTCAAAACATGGACGAGGGGATTTATAGTCCTCTAAGGGATATTGATCCCATTTTGAATCAAAATTCATGATATCCTACATCTACTTGACTCCAAATGGACCTATGGTGATGGATTGTACCTAGTTCTTCTTATGTTGTTTTCTCACTCTGTCATATGTAGATGTGAGTTTTCATGCAATCTCTAGCAAATTGAGTCTATCACATGGATTCCTAGGGAGCTTCTTAGGATTTATAGTTGTACCTACTACCCTTAGGTAGGTGAATGTCTTGAATTGGATGTAAAAAGTACCTATTTTTGCAATTCTTGTTGCTACCTCTACTAACATCCTTTTTGCATAATCACCTTCAATGAATTAGATGATTGTAAATATGAAAGCATCATTCACTATCCTATATTCTTTACTCTAATCTAATAGATTTACCTTCACTAGCTAGGGGTATACCACATAAGGTCATGCATTAGCATATTTCATGCTTTTACTTTTAAAAAATCCTAAGTAGTCTATAGTCCTTGCTACTAATAGATATACCAAATATGAAGTCATATAGAATCTATGGTCAATTTTGACTACCACTAGTTGTTCATCTAGATTCTCACTAAGTATTGTGGCCTAGTCAATTGGCATTTTAGCCATTCCAATGATCTTGAGGAAATGTACTATCCAAATGTTCAAGTGTCCTATTGTCGATAGACCCATAATCCTACTCAAGAGCACAATGGAATATTTAATATCATCCTTCGTATACCCTCTAGTCATGTAAAATTTTCCATCTTTTCATCCCAAAAGTTTCCTATCAATTAAATATGATGATTGAATAATGTCCATAGCATCTTGTTCATTTTTCCTATACCACCTTTCTTCTTGATGATAAGTCAATCTAATGTATTAATCTGCTCTTAGAAGATGGAATACTTTTTCAATTTCTTTTTTTTGAATATAACTGATTAATTTTGTATTTTTGTTGATATTACATAAAATTTCATATAATTATTAGTCAATGTATGTCAAGCTTACTCAAGAAGTGAAGATAGTTTTCTATGTCTACCGAGCATTCCAAAGTTTGTCTAGTTCAGAAGGCAATGTCTACTGAGTTCACTCAAGTGTCTAAGGAAATTCTATAGAAGGATGAGTGTTAACTAAATGTTGGAATGTTCAAATGGGAAGAGTACTTCTAAGAGGGTGGGGTAAATCAGAACTAACTAGTTTTATGGTTTTAAACCCTTATTAACACATAATTGAAGGTAAAGTACATGCATGTGAACATACAAGCAAACATGAAATGAAAACATGCATCAACACATCACACAAGAGATTTAGTAACCCAGAAACCCTCCAAGAATGAGAAGGTAAAACTAGGGTGGGGATGACACCCACAAAAATTACTACAACAATATGTTCAACCACTTCTAATGGTTTGCCGTATTAAAGGCTTTACACTGTGTCAATAGTGACCTAGTTAGAGGATTTACAAACACTTACATGAAGTGTCACCTTGTTAAAGGATTTACAATAAGTTGTTAAACCCACCTAATATATAGGATTTTCAATCACCTTCTCCAAAGGTTTTCCCACCTAGCTATTAAGCTAACCTATCAATATAGGATTTCAACATCTAATACAATGGTAAGAAAGTATTAGAACATTTGACCTAATAGTATGTAGTCTCTAACTATTGGATTTAGGCACTTGATCTACTCTCTTCTAATCTTGATCCTTTCAGATCTGATATCTGATCTTGTCCCTTGTCCCTTGTGCTATTTTGATCAACTAGATATGAAAATGTTTCTTTGTTTCTCTAAGTCCTTGAATTTTTGTTATTGGTTGCATGCCATTTCCATTTTTCTGATTGGCTATGTGTAGATCACATAGGAAATGTAAATGATTCATCCTTATCTTTTTTCTTTTTGAAATCTCTCTATGTCAACTCCAAAAATGGTTTACATCTAAGTTTGTGAGAGTAAAAACTCATATGTTGATTCTGTGTTACTCAACACATAATCCTAAATTGCTCGGCACATACTATCCTGAATTGCTCGGCACATGTTACATTTCTAGATTTCTCGACACCTATTACACTTTGTGTTGCTCAACACATGAATATTCTTGAAATGCTTAGCACATATTACATTTCTAGATTGCTCAGCACCTGAATATTGCTTGACACATGAAGTCACTCGGCACCTATTAAGATTCTAACTCAGTGACCATTATAACTCACTCGACATACATAGTGTACTTGGCATATATGGTGGAATTGGTTAAGTGTGTTGACACTTGAATGTCAAGACCATTCTAAGACCAACACTAAGCTCACTTAGTTAATGAAGATAATGTTGGATGGAACCAGTGCTAATAGGGCTCACTCAATTACCAAGGGATCTGTGCAAGTATGCAATGTTAACCCAGTTCACTTGGTTAACATGGGAAAATTGTTTCTAAGTTAGTGTCTATCGAGCAAGGTTGAGTAATGAAGGATTTTCTTTTTTTGCCATATTGAGTTCAATTGATTTGATTGTTGGTTCTAGCTAACTAAGAAGATGATATTTAGTTATTGCAAGTTGTATTTCATCCAACTTGACAATATGGAAGATATAAATAAAAGGTCAAATTGAGGATTAGAAGTAAGAAGATGGATATGAAAATGTATTAAAGAATTGATGATGAAATGAGGAAGAAAATTAGAAGGATAAGAAAAATATCCTTGTGGAGTTGAAAAGATATATTCAATTAGGAAGGATTGAGTATGCGAGCCAAAATAGAGATTTGTAATCAAAAAATTTAGTTGCATCCAAATCAGGTAATGTCATTGTTACTCTCTAACCATTATAGTAGTGATCTAAATCTCTTAACAAAGTTGGCTTAATAGCTATTTGTAAATCCTCTAACAAGGTGGTAGTTTTATTGAATTTTTTAAAGACCTCTAACAAGGCCACTTCTAACAGGGTGATTAAATCCTCTAACAAGGTCACACCTAATAGTGTGTTGTGTAATCTTTAACATGGTTGGCTCCTAATAGGGATCACTTTAGAAAAGTGAAAATATTAACTAGTTACAATTGGTGGTTTTTCCCAAATTGGGTTTCCATGTTATATCTAGGTGTCTAATGTGTTCATGCTATTTTTTTTTTGTGTTTGCAACTAAGTTATAGTAATGGTAATCATAGATAACATCTTTAAATTTACATGCTAAGTAATTAAAAAGCAATTATAATTTTTATGGAGTTATAGCATTTCTTTGTTTGTCAAGTATCAATGGAATCAAGTTTAGAAAGAATTATTTTTGCACTCACATCTAAGGGATTTGGGATTTATTTTTTTAGTAACTGACTCACCCCTCCCCTCTTAATTACTCCTCTTATATTTTCAACACTTTGGTCTCATCTCTAGGACAATCTCTCCTATTATGGTTTTCACCACTCTCTCTTCTAATACATAATTCTCTACCAAGGCCATAACCAACTCTAAAGATTGCACTAATATAGCGTGTGAAGTTGCACTTACCAATCCAAATATAATAAGTACAAAAATCATTGGGGATATCTCACTTGGCTTGATGTAGAGTAATAAGAATGCATTATAGTCAATATGACCTAACTTATCTTGAATCTATGAATGCACATCATGGAACCATGATTTTAGTTGGACACCTTGAAACTTAAAGACCCCAAATTTTGTAGCTATCTTTATTATGAGTGAGGATGAGGAAGAATCCATTTTATCTACAAGAAACCCAAGCACATTAGTCTAGAAGGTGGAAATCAAAACCCTAAACAAAACCAAGTCACTAAAAAATCCAACCCAGAAAGCAAAAACATCACAAAACACCTGAAAAGCTTATTTATGCCTCTAATGCATAGTTTTTAGTGCACCCTATGCACCTTGAGGGTGCACTAGGTGTGCCTAAAAATTTACTCAATCTTTCAAAACTAAGTTTTTGTACATGCACACCTTGTGGGGTGCACATGTGCACATTCTTTACTTGTGCAAAGTGTGGAGGTTTTAACTTTAAAGGTGCACAATTACACACCTAGGAGGGTGCACACCTGTGCATCATTATAGTGGAGACTTAGAGTTAATGTTTTTTAAGGTGTGCATATGTGTACCTTATATTTAGATGTGATTTTTCTATCTTTTTTATTTGTGTGACTTAAAAATGGTGTGCACATTGCATGCCTAGGATAGGTGTGCAAGGTGTGCACCTTCTAACCTAACATTTTGTGCGTATGTGCAGGAATTTGGAGATTGGGTGCACCTCTATAGGTGTGAAGGTGTACTCATCTATAGCTTAAGAATGATAATGACCAAGGAAGGAGGGGTCTTGGGCTTTTATAGGCCCAGGATGGAGCACACCTTTTGGAGGTCACACCTATGCATGTGTAATGCCCCCCTAAACTAGTGCATCTAGCACACTTAATGCACCTTGCAGGCTATGCTAGGTGCACTACTGCACCCCTCTGCATACAAAATTCAAAAAAAATTCAATTTCTAGCACATGGATTTCTCAGGTAGAGGGAAAACAAAACCTAGACTCTAGGTAAAACCCTAAAAAGACCCAGACCCTAGATTAGGGATCTGAAATAGGAAAAAAATTATTAAGGGGTCCTCATTTCTACTAAGAAATGGGGTGTGTGTTGTGAAACCACAACAAATAGCCCCAACAAAAAGGAAGAAATGAAAAAAGCATTTTTTCACTAGCAAACATCCTTCTTAACTACAACTAACAATTGATTTTGAACACTTCAAACATCTTTCAAGTCCCTTCAATGTCAAAACTTTAGAATCTCAAATCTTCAATCTCAAGGTGTGCTTAATGTATTTATTCCCTTTGACATTTCAAGGTGCAAACTTGTCGTCAGTCTTTAGTAACTTGGAAACAATCTTCTACTCTATCGATCCATTCATCCAAAATCTTCACAAGTCATGTTTACTAATCACTACCTGACCAAATGAGAGAATTTGTTCATGAGGGCTATTAACAAGTTATCACTTTATGAATTTTAGGTTCTAAACAATCTTTTAAGTTATTCTTCATAGAACTTGAATGTTTCCATTTGATTCTTCCATGAAGAGATACATTAGATAGCTATTTTGGAGTCATGTCTCTATTTGTTATATCACTTTCATCAGACCTTTTTTGAATCTTTCATTCTTAACACCTTCTTTGTTCTTTTCTTTTCTTTTTTTACCCTAACCATTCTTAGACTATGTGGCCAAGTTATTGGTTTTGTTTCTTGAATTCTCCTTTAATTTGATAACTAATTGTGTTCCTCTTTAATTAATTTTATGAATACTCCCATGCCAAATAGTGATCTTAACAATTACTTGAAAAGACCTTTTGTTAGAACCGATAAGCTTCAAACCATTCCTTGCTACTATCAACCTTGATTTTAAAGTACTGAGATAGTCAATTCTTTTAATTTGTGAAGTTTTGAGAGCTATCAATCTACAACCTTGATTTCAAGACTGTAAATCCTTCACAACTATAAGTAGCATTCTCATCTAGTTGGTAGAAGATATATATCATCTAAATATTCTGACAAAGAAATACCTCTTCCTAGAAGTTAAAACCACAAGAAAATGGTTTATAAAATACATCAAGATAAAATCTTGATTGGACCTAACCCAAACTGGCACAACTTTGGAAATAAATACATGACTGAATGTAAACACACTTGTAGAAATAAGCACATGAATGAAAGCAAACACACTTACAGAAATAAACACATGACTAAAACAATACACACTTGCAGAAATAAACACATATGTGAAAATAAATATATCTATAGACCTCAAAGTAATGTTCCAGGAACTTCCCATTGACTAGCAATGGAACCCATTCCCCTTGTAAGGAACCCAACCTAAACGTATTTTCTCCTAGAATTTCTACAATTTGATAAGGACCAATCTACAACCATTGAAACTTAGTGTAGTTGTTTAGCTTTTCTTTTTCCTTGTCCCATAGAAGAACAAGTTCAAATATTCTACAAAAAATTATTGTGGTCCACTTGTTGAACCAACTTTTTATGATAGCCTAGTGTTTTAGCATATGCTCTAAAGTAGCTATCTATTTCTCATCTATCTCTAAGAGATTCATTAGTATAATCTAAACCCTATCAGTATCTTTAGTGTACCCACTCATGAATTTCAAAATAGGAACCCTAAGATTAATTGGCAACACCAGCTCTTGTCCATAGACGAGTAAGTATGGGGATGTTACCAAGATATTCTTGACCCTGACTCGATCTATCCATAGCACATATTTGAGTTGAATATGCCAATCTTTAGGTTTTTCCTTCAATAAACATCTTGTTGTCATGATCAAGTTCTTATTTGTAGATTCAGCCACACCATTTCCTTGGGGATAGTAATTTGAAGAGAACTTCATTATGACTTGATTTTCTAGTACCCATTGGGTAAGGAATATTAATGAAAAATTTCATCTGTTATCACACACTAAAAAGAATGGCATCCCAAATCTAGCAACAATATATTCCTCAAAGAAGTCTATAACAACCTTTGTCATGCAATTTCTTAAAATATCAGCTTATGTCCAGTGTGTGTAATAATCTGTAGTTATGAGAATGAATGTGTCAATGAGGGTGGGTTTATTGGACCAATAAAATCTAGCCCCCACTTTGCAAAAGAGTGTACCTCAAACATTAGTTATAATGGAATTTTTGGATTTCTTTCTCTATTAGCACTAGTTTGACAAATGTGGCAAGTATGCACATGTTCAAAAGTATCGTTGAATATTGTAGGCCAAAAACAACTTGATCTTAAAATCATATGGGCCATAGCCTCTATTGAACCATGTTCTATACCATACTTATCATAAAACTACTCCAAAACCTCTTTTACTTCTTCTCATCCCAAACACTTTAGGTAAATTCCTTCATAGTTCATTTTATACAGTTTTCTATTTTGTAGCATGTAAGATTTACACTTCATTTTGAGACCTCTGAGTAGGGAACTATTTGTCCAATTGGGGTATTGATTTTGTAAAAGATAGTAAACCATATCCTGGTACCAAATAGCTATTATTATACCCCAATCAATGTCAATTTGAGATACTATAATCTTCCTTTGATCTTTTGTGTTGGTTTCATCCTCAAATCTGAACTTCTTCTCATCTTCTATCTGGCTATCTACTATCATTTTTTATAATCCTTTTCCTCTCACTAACTTCATTAGTTGAATCTCTAAATCAAACTCTTGAAGTATTACCATCCATTTTCCATGTCTCTCACCTAATTCATTTTTCATCAATAATGTCTTAACCACAAGATTAGGAATAATTTCATATACCTTGCTCCTTAAAATATAGTGGTAAAATTTCATGACTACCTTTATTAGAAAAAAAGACCATTTATTGAGATTAGAATAGTTCAAATCAGTATTCTTTAGAGGAAAACTCATGAAAGCAATAGAACTTTTATCCTCTTTGTCTTTCTTTTGCATAAAAATTCTAGCACATGAATGTTATGAGGAAAAAGAGTATATTTTAAAATGAAATTCATAATCTCAACTAATAAGTACTAGAGCTATAGAAATAGCCACTTTGATGTCCTCTAATGATTTCTTGATTTTTGAAACCCATCATGTTTTTTCTCCCTTTTTTAGTAAATCATTAAGGGGAAGAAATACCTCTACAAATCCACTTATAAACTTTCACACAAAATTTATCTCCCCAAAGAAAGACTTATGACTATGTGGGGGTGACAACTTTAGAATGGCTTCAATTCTCTCAAGATCAATGGAGATTCTAGCTTTAGAGATAGTATGACCTAGGATCTTTCCTTTAGTGATCCCAAATGAACATTTCTTAGGATTAAGTGATATTCCATATTTGTGGCATCTATTGAACACTTGTCTTAAATCGGTAATGTGAGTGCTTTGATTCTTTGAAAAGACAATTAAGTCATCCATGTAGATAACTATGCATTTTTTTATTAGTCCCTTGAAAGCTTTTTCCATGGCTCATTGGAATGTAGCTCCTATGCTAATCAACCCAAAGAGCATTTTTTGTATGCAAAAGTTTCCCATTTTTTCATGAAAGTAGTCTTCAACCTATCTTCTTCATCAACTATCACCTAATTATACCCAAAATATCCATCTAAGAAAGATATCATTTTTGAACTATTAACAATTTGTAGTACTTCTTCAAGTGAAGAAAAGGGTAGTTGTCCTTTTGAGATGCTAGATTCAAATTGCAAAAATCCACACAAAGGAGGATTTCCCCAGTATTTTTCCTCACTAGAACTAAATTAGCCATGTATAACGGCATATGGGGAGGATAATCTTAGAATTAAGAAATTTTTTAACTTCCTTCATTATCAACAATTCTATAATGGGACTAATAGGTCATTGCCTTTGTCAGAAAGGCTTAGCATCTGGCTTCAACAAAATGTCATTTGTGGTGATCTCAGGATCATATATTTTGAGTTCTTCATAACTCCAAGAAATTACATCTTTATACTCCCTAGGTAATTGGAGCATATCTTCTCTTTCCTAATTTTTTCATGTTTTTCTAACCCTTACCAATCTAAGGTCCTCACTAATACATAGTTTGTATGGATCACGTTCTTTGATCCATTTTTCTTTATCCATTCTCTTGTTAAGTGTTGATTCATCACGATCAAAAATGCACTCCAACTAAACCATTCCCTTTAGAATAGTGTTGGTTTTCAAATTGAGAATCTTATCTTTGTCTTCATGCTCTTCCTCCTTAGGTTTATCATATGGAGTATCATCAATCTCTTGCCCCTTAAAATGGTCATTGCACATGATAAATTCAAGTATGTGTTGGTCATGTTGGAATACTTGGAAGTTTGTAATGTTATTCAAGATTGATAGGGAAGCAACCAATTCTACTAAAAATCTTTTCAATTTTTTTCTCTTGACGGGTTGTAATGCGCTAGTTGAAATTGCTAACGCATCTACTACCATGTTTCTCCTTTTGGGGATGGACCTTATGTTAAAAGCTTTGAAGTCCTCCATTAGATCCCATACTCTCTTCTGATAAATGAGTAATCTTCTATTATTGTAAGAATAAATTGATTTTACTTTTCTAGTCACCAATTGGGATTTTCCTTTGATTATGAGAGCTTTGATTCCCTTCTCTAATGCAAAGAGAAGTCTGTGAATCAAGGCTTCATATTCTACAAGATTGTTAGTACATCTAAATTGTAATTAATATGTTGCATATAAAGACCTACCTTTTGGTTTGATTAACTCAATACCTGTACTAGCTCCTAATTTTCACTTGGAGCCATTGAAATGGACTATCCAGATTAGATCTTCTCTAGGTTTCCTAGATTTATGCTTGTTCATTCATAGCTTTTCCTTCACCTGAACCTTAAAAGACTTTTTCTGATGGATTCACTATAATATCTCGCAGGGTGGATTTGATGATTTTCCATTGTTACTCCTTGATATGAGGAGCATTTATTTCTTATTTATCCTAGATTTCCCTAATTAAGTCTATAATTTTGTCCATTTTAGGCTTGGGATGAACAGCTACTAAAGTCCAACCTTGACCTTTTATGTAACATCTCCTTCTTTGGACCTTGATCATTTTTGATGGAGGAGAAGACAAACCTCCACCATTTGAAGAAGTATCATTGTATGATGCATTAAGATCTTCAATTTGCTCTCCAATTTTTTCCACAAATTCAAATATGTTTGTAGAACTTAGATTTTTTGTGGGTACTTCTTTTGGAACATTGTCACTCTTTATTTCTATTATCTATGTTAATACTTTAGAAACTACTTCTTGGCAATGTGAACATTCAAACTCTATAAAACTAAATTTATGTAATCTACAAAATCCTAGAAGAAGAAAAATACTTGGGTCAGACTCTACTCCTAAACATTGCAAGTTAACCACCATGTTGTCTATGAATTGTGTTATGATCTCTGGCTTTGGGATTGCACTCATGGATCTTCCATCTTGATTATCTAATATTTTACTTGAAATTATATCAAAATCCATTACTTTGTAAGAGCCTAAATCAAACTATGAAAATGCCACCTCATTTGGTGCATTTATTCTATAATCATCATTTTTATTTTTGGTTCTACATTAATCTTGATCTGATTGTTCAACCCTTTCCAAGGTAATCATACTTGAGTAAAATTTGTTGAAAATAATCCTCTTAAGAATTTTATATAGTATTTACTTAGTAGCAATCCATATGTTTTAGGAATTTCAACCACATGTATATCTATGATTTCTTTAATTTGGAGGTCAACTGTCAATTGTATATGAACATCTTTCAACACACCAATAACCTTTACTTCCATTTTGTCAAGCTAAATCACTATTCTATTAGATGGTTAAGGAGTGACTCCCAACCTTTGTACTATCAAAAGTGGCATAACATTACAAGAAGCTCTTAAATCAATTAGGAAATTGTGAAGATTCTTCTCATATATTTTGATTCTAAGAAAAATGGAGGCACCTCAAACCTATCTTTAAACATAGTTGGCATGGCCTCCAAAGCATAGTCTTGTTGAGATACTATCTTTTGAGGAATATTATTCATATAATGGGGTGCCTTTGTATTATTGATAATTTTCATCAGTGCTTCTCGCTGAAGAGGATAGTTTTGTAGCATGTCAATCATGGACATGTTGGCCTTTGTTCATTTCAAATATTCCATCACACTATACTTTTTAGTAGACAAAGCGGGATTTTTCAAGTTTGTAGGCACATTTCCTTGATTCTAATTTTGTTGTCCTCTATACAAGGTTCTAATAGGTACTAGATTGTTAGTTGCTCTTAGATTTAGATGAGTTGGTTGTAATGCAATAGGAATACCATCAGACAAGGGTTCCTTTTAACTTCACAAATTGTAGGTATTTTGATTATCTTTCTAGAAGGAAAACATTTCTTCAAGTTGAGTATCTAGTTCCTAACTAAATGGAAAAGAGAATTCTTTGTTTGTTGGTTGTTCCATTCCTATTTTCTTTAAAGAATAATAAGATTCTAGCATCATGTCATTGAATTACATGGGAGACTCATTAATATTTTCCATTGGATTTTGATTTTCTTGCTGATTTCCATTTTAATATGAGCCATCATCATTCGGTACATTATGATTATTATAATACTAATTGATGTCCACATTGTTGAGCTTCCATTTTAAATGATGCTTAACAAAAGGAATCCTTTTGAACTCCTCTCTTGAAAAGCTAATCTGAGATCAACTCCAAGGCTTTAGGTAATCTTGCAACCTACTATAATCCACTTAGTAGAAGATAAATGTGAGTGTTCACAAGGAGGCCTTTTTTGGTTTTGACCAATTTTAGATAAGATATTGAATCTACTTGCTATCTCAAAAGAATAAACCACACAAAAAGAAATATATTTTTGTATTTTTATGTTTATAATGAATGCAATTTGAACTATGCAACTATATGAATTCTTAAATTAACCAAGTGTTTGCAAAAGCAAATAATGAAGATAGGGTAAGAAGAAGTTGAAGAAATTGACCTAAAAAATAAATCCCTAATGGACATGAGCCATGGAAACAACACATCTATGAGTTAAGCCTTTGAAAAAATCAATAGGTAACCAATGAAAATAGGAGCATCGCTTCCTTAATTTCACTGATGCAATCATCGATGAGAATTTAGTAACTGTAAGATGTTTTAGTTTTCATCAGATTGCAAGGCCATCAAAAATGCACTCATGCAAGACAAAAAGATATGCAGGAACAATAGTGTGATATCTTCTCCAACTAAGTATGTTAGCAAAATTTGTAAACATGTGGCAAACTCCAAAATTATAAGATCACTCAATCAAAATAACACAATAAAATAATTGGCTCCATTACACTCCATGAACATAAATTCACAAAATATTAACACTCAAGTCAAAATAACTACACTTAGAATGAGAGCACCAAAAACATATATTATTGCATCAAAATAATGGCCTAGAATACATATTACATTCCTAAATTTATAATAAATCATCTTCTCAATCTATGTTGAGAGTGAGAGATCTCTTTATGCAAACATATGCTTCTAAACTAATAAAACAAATCTATTTATGTACAAATTGACTCTCTAACCATTGCTGACTAGGACTCCACCTTATTTATATCATTTAATGGGTGCATGAATCTTTGCATATCTTAAAACAAAGAAAGCATGGTAAAATAAGAAGAATAAAGACATTAAATGATGTAGGAGTCTCTAGATATGCCAAAAATAGAATCTCAACCTTCTCTAGAGGTTTGCAGGAATTAAACTGCCATCAAAATGCATTTTTGATGCATGGAAAGCTGTAAATTTAGAACTAGCAGTTAAATATCAGCACACTATTGATTCCTTCAAAAACTTCTAGTGCACCTTTGGATAAGTGCACCTTGCACACCTTTTGCACCTTGGGAGAAGTGCACCTTGGGAGACAAATCCAAAAAATGCAAAATTTTACCAAGATTCAAAACTAAAATTCTAACTTCTAGGTTTTGTTCCCCTTCATACTAGAGCTATGTCTGGGTATTTATTCTTGAATTTCTCTCTAATATCCCTCACTTGGGTTGTATCTAAAAAATCTAAAGCATCATATTTATCCTTTACTTTTGGTCAATAGTTTTCCACCACTATACGAGTCTCTGTAAAATCTCCCAATTTCACATCCAACTCTAGAATTGCCTCTTTGGTCTTAAATGCTTGTCTAGTATCCTCATTAGTGGAATTTTCTTCAAAAGTATTCCAAAAATTTTCAAAAACTACTTACATAGTCATGATTCTATCCCTTGAATCATCTCCAAAAATATCAAGGCAAGCATCATTGTAATATTTCTTTGCTTCCAAAATTTTCTCTTGGGTTTGATCCTTGAGCCTATGAATATCCACATGTAATGTCTCCAATACTTTATTACCATTTGCAATCTTCTTTATCCAATTATCTATCTTATACATCCATCAACATCTAATACCTCTAACCCTTTATTGATTGTAATGCTTGTAGGTCTTTACCCCAGGTATGTATCTCATCCATCAATCCAAAATCTTGGTTCTATACAACAACTAGCTTGTTTGCATTATCCTACATGTGGTTCAATAACTTAAGATTTCCTTGTATGATCTAGACACCTTTTTCTTTAAAACTTTCCCACCATTACTAGCAGTCCTTCAAAAATGGATCTAATATTATGTTTTCATTATCCTTGTTATCGAATGCTACTTCTAGATTCTCCTCAAGATTGTCAGGATCTAGTAGACCAACTACTTCATGCAAATAACCTCTCAGGAATTCATTCTAATTTCAAAGCTTTAACTCTTTAGACTCGTCTTGTTCTAAGTGTGTAAACACTTCATTGATTCCCATACTGAAAATCAATTTGGCAGTATCCACAGTGGGTTTTCCAAGCAAGACCTCTTTGATTTGATAATATTTTGGGGTCAAATCCTCAATATCTGCATGTAGAAGAGGGATAGCAACATGGGAAAACAAGTCCTAATTTTGATCACTCATAACAAAGGCCAATGTTTATGCATCACCCATGGGTGTCTATGGTTTCTTGAGAGCTTCAATTAATTCTCTCATTGCCTCTTCCTCAGTACAATACAACTACCTTTTGTTTCTAAATATCACCTCTTTTCTCAAACATCTTGGAGTATCTTCCATTGGAGACTTATTCTTAGATGAAGAGGGATCTTGTAATGGTAGGCCCTTTCCTTTATCATTCCTCTCTGGATTCTTCTCCTTTTGTGAGAGATTCGTACCAAACATCTCTATGTCTGTTGAGTCTATAGCCCTCACCTTTGTATGTTGGGAAGTCTATTGAGGTTTCTCATCTATTTGCCCCTCTTTTGATACTTCATCAATAGGTATTTTTTGTGGCTCTTCTATCTATTTAGCTTGTACCTATTCTTCATTATCTAGAGGGAGAGGAGTAACTAAACCTTTATCCAAACAAGATAAATCTTGTCTTGGTGATGATGGATCAATTAATGATCCTTGTGTATAAGGCAGAATTTAACTCCAATCTTCTTGTGGAGGTTGATTTTTTGGTGTATCCCTTATGTAATCTCCTATAAATTTAGTGCCTACAGGCATGAAAACAAAATTTGACATCTTAAAAATATCAGGCCCTTCATCCTCTTGCTCATCAATCCATTGTTATAACTCATCCTCCAAAGTTGTAACCTGAATAGGTTGTGTAGAAATGAATGGTGGTGTTATAGTAGATCTCCTTCTCCATTCTACCTTAGTACCCCTAGCAAGATTAATCCTTTAACTCAAGGAAAGGTTATCCTCTTCATCTTCATCATCCTATTCTTCTTCCTCCAAAATAACTTCTAGGACTGATGGAAAAGGAATGACCTTTCTTATCACCTTTTTTCTCCTTGTCCTTTTAATTGGATTTTTCATCTTTCTTTTCTTGGGAGTCCATTGAGAGGCTTCTTCCTCTTGTGTAGGTAAAGACACTTCATGTGCTTTTGCTTTTGCTTCTTTCCCTTGTTCTAGAAGTGGTACTAGTAGAATATCCTAAATCTGAGTATCTTCTACATTATGTGTCCCTTGGCTCTTAGGTGCTTGAGTTGCCTCCTCTTTAGGCTCAACTTGTTCAGGGTAAGCTCTTTTCCTTTTTTTTTTACCCTTCTATAGTATCTAGCTTCTCTATAAGTTTATGGACCATTTCTAGCCTTATTGGAGACAGCTCATAAATGTTGGTACTATTAGTTTTGTTCCTCTACCTTTTACTAAGCTTCTTGTAACTTGGAAAAATATCATTTGTGGAATCAAATCTAGCTTGAATGGTCTCTTAATCCATTCCTTAGTTAACTAGATAATATGCCTCACCTTATGATTAATATCTATGTTTTCTTCTCTATCAACCTCTGTATTCATGATAGGCTGATCATATATCTTATCATGGTTATATAAGGGATCTAAGACCTCTTTAGTATCTTGCTACACAATCTTTAATAGGACATTAATTTTCAAGGTGCTAACTTCCAAATAAAGATTCATCCTACAATAATCCCTTATTCAAATTTCATAGTCATCTACTGTAGTCATCTAATGATCCTCTATGGTATCTTCATGTTTGAATTGTTTTCCTATCAAGTGTTAAACTTTTCCAATGTTATCAAAACATGGATGAGGGTAGTTATAATCCTCCAAGGGATACTGATTTCATTCTGACTCAAAATTCATGGTATCCTACTTCTGTTTAACACCAAATGGACCTATAGTGATGGGCCATACCTAGGTCTTCTTATGTTGCTTTCTTACCCTCTCATATGTAGATGAGATTTGTCGTGCAATCTCTAAAAATATGAGTCTATCACACAGATACCTAGGGAGCTTCTTTGGATTTACAATTGTACCTACTACCCTTAAAAAGGTGAATGTCTTGAATTGGATGTAGTAGGCTCCTATTTTTGTAATATTCACTACTACCTCTTCTAACATCCATTTCACATAGTCTCCCTCAATGAGCTAGAAGTTGTAAAAATGAAAGCATCATTCACTATTCTATATTGTTTGTTGTGATCTAAGAGCTTTTTCCTCACTAGCTGTGGATATACCACATAAGATCATGCATTAGAATCTTTCAAGTTTCCCTTTTTAAAAAACCCTTGGTAATTTTTAGCTCTTGTTACTAAAAAATAAACCAAATAAGATGTCATATAGAACCTTAGGTCATTTTTTACTACCACCAATTGTTTATCTAAATTCTCACTAAGAATATAGGCCAAGTCGATTGGCATCTTTGTCATTTTGATGGTTTCAATGAAGTGTACCATCCATATGTTTAAGTGTCCCACTACTAATAACCCCATGATTCTTCTTAGAAGCACTATAGAACATTCGATATCATCTTTCATATAACCTCTGGTCATATATATTTTCCTTGCTTTTCTCCCAAGAGGAGTCCTATCAATGAGATACAAGGATTGAATAATTTTTGTAGCTTCTAGTTCATGCTCTCTATACCACCTTGCTACTTGATGGTATGCCAACCTAATGTACTAATCTAACCCAGAAGATGAAATGCTTTCTTTATATTCTTAGGCCTCAGATCTAGAATGATCTCTCTAGTTATTCTTTTTACCACCCTTTCCTCCAAAATATAATTCTCTATCAATGCCATAACCAACTCAGAAGATTATACTGAAACTAGGTGTGAAGCTACATTTACTAACCTTGATCTTATAAGTGTAGACACCATAGGGGGCCTATCATTTGTTTTGTTGCATAATACTAAGCATGCCTAGTTTAGTGTCTCAGATCTCTGAACGAGCATCTTGGAAACATGATTTCATTGGAACACCTTGAAATTTGAAGACCACCAATTTTGGAGCCATCTTTGCAGTGAGGGAGGATGAGGAGGAAGCCATTTTATCTACCCAAAACACACATCCATTAGTCTGGAAGGTTGAAAAAAATAATTTAAAAAAACCCTAGTTATGATAAAAACAAACCTAAAAACCCTAAATCCTTAAACAAATCTTTAGCACTAAGGGTGCACACATAGCACACCTTGTGGGGTGCACTATGTGTACATCCTAATGATGCTTATTTGAAAATTCAATGTATGAAAAGTGCACATGTGCACCCCTTGGATAGGTGTGCACATGCACACCTTTCACTTTAGGTGAAGTTTGTTTAGATTTGAAAGTGTTGTTAAGCTTGTGCAACAAAAGGTGCACACCTTTTCCTTAGTTATTTTAACACGTTTGTGTGTGTAGGTGTAGAAGATGAAATACACCTCACAATATGCAGAGGTGCACTTGCCAAAGACTTCAAAGGGGAAATAAGATTGGAGGAGGGAAGGGTCCCAAGATTTTATAAGCTCGGGATGGAGTGCACCTTTGGAGGTATGCACCTGTACATGTGTGCACTTAAAAAGGGAAGTATTCCCAAACTAATGCATTTAGTGCACTAGTGCACCTTGATGGGTATAGTAGGTGTGCTAGGTGCACTAGTATGCAACCTTAACTACCAAAACTCAATTTTTCCTCAAAATCTCCATTTTTTGGCAACTAGGTTTTTTTGACAAGGGGTCAAATTAGACTTAGAAACTAGGTAGGACCCTAAAAAAGATTCAAACCCTAGACTAGGGATCTGGAAAGTTAAAAAAATACTAGGGGATCCCCATTTCTATGAGTATTGGGGTGTGTGTTATGAAACCGCAACACACATATTGGGCATTGTTGTTGTTATTGTCTACAAGAATACTTCCATTATTCAGATGGGTAGTCCATTGTCGATTCTATCTTTGGAATCCTTTTTTGTGATTAGGAGTATTAGATTTATTTCCTCCATTGTTTATTCCTAGATTTTTGCTTCCTATATTTATATTTCCACTAAAATTCCTATTGTAGTTCTAACTATAATTGTTGTTGTTGTAGGGACCAGGATTTGTTCTCTAAAAGTTGTTGTTATGTCCTTGTGACAACTTCAACTAAGTCAACTCATTAGTGATTTGACACATGGTCTTCTTCATTTGGCCAAGCTCAACTGCAACATTGTTCTCTATTTTAGTGAATGTTGCTACCTTTTGCTCAAAGAAAGTAACTTTTGGAGGTTTATTCCTAGGTATGTTAAAGCTAAAATTTGAATTGATTCAATACTGATTTGGTTTGAATTTGGATTGGATGAGGGTTCGACTTGATTTTATAAGAACCCTATGATAGTGTAAACAAAGTGAATGTTTGATTTGAATGAAAGTCCAATGATAAAACAATGCTCCTATGTCAATAGTAGAATATGTGATGTCAAATTGAAATAGAAGAAGACATGAATGAAGTTTTTGAAAGATTGATTATGACTTGGATGACTGAATTTGACAAGGAATTGGATTAGAAGAATGCTGATTTGAAAAATTGAATTAAGAATGCATGATGAGCTTGACTAGGAAAATTGAGTATGAATAATGATGAATCATGACTAGGATGAAGATTAGGAACGTGATTAAATGACAAGGAAATGATTTGGATAAATAAAGAGGATGAAGATGTCAAGCAACATTTTGAATGATTAAGGTAAGATATGTAAGAGGGAACAATGTCTTAGATGGAAGAAATATGTGACGTGAAATGATTTGGAATGATAATTAAGAAGAGATTTTTTTTGTGTTTTTGAAATGTTTTTTTTTTTTTTTTGGATTTTTGAACTTTTATGATTTTTTTTTTTGAATTTTTAGGTTTAAGATGTAAAAGCAAACAATGAAATATGTACAATGCCAATGTGCTTCAAACATGCAAAACACACCAACAGTCCTATAAGGCTAAACTAGGTTGTACAAGGCTCAACTAGGGAGCGTCCTCGATATACGCAAGGTACGTGAGGCCCAAATCTGTAGATGAAAGGAAATACTGCCACACAGCCAGGGGGAAATGGTAACCCAATCTCCTCCTTCACTTCCCAAGGGTATAAAGTTCTTTGGGGTTTAGCCAAGAGTGACAATATTACGCTTCCAAGAGAGGTGTCTTTCGATTCACCTCTCAATTTTTATACTCTGCCAGAACACTGGAGTTGAGGTTGTCCCAAGTGGTGATGAAATCCCCAAGCAGGCCTCCTAATAAAATGAAAAACAAATACACTTATTTCTTGTGCACCCAAGGTCGCCCAAAGGCGTGAGGAGAGAGAATACGTAAGTGGACTTGGGGTTTAAAAGACACTTGTTCGTTACCAAAGAAATTTTAAGTTTTCTAATCTAATTGAAGACACACGTGATTAAAATGTACAATGTTCATTCAATGTTGCAAAAATCAGGCACACGAAAAGCAAAAAAAAATTTAGTTTTTTGGATGTTTTGGCTAAAAGGAAAATGAAAAATAATGATCTAAATGCATTAAAAAAAATTTGATTCTAAAAGGCCTATTTGAAGGAAATAAAAGCAAAAAAAAAAAAAAAATCTTTTTTTTTTCTTTTTTTTTTCAAATTTTTTTCTATTTAAATGCCTCTGCCAGTAAGGCATGAAAATCATACGATCCTTCATTCTTCCTCAAGAACCTACCTCAAGCTTGACTGAAAATGGCATTTTAGGAGTCACAGTCAAACCCGAGAGTTGACTTCTCACACATCAAGCTCAGTGAGCTGTCAGTCACCATTCTCCAACTAATATTTTCTGAGTTTTCATCCTTTGATCCAATGCATCTTGCTTTCATTATGTCGGTAGGACAATGAGATCACAGAAATACCCATGTGCACAAATTCAAACTTGTACTGACCTCTAATCTCTACATTACATATCTATGAAAGTTGAATATTTATCATACCAACACACTCAGTGTCTCTCTATTTTTTTTTTTTGCATCTATCATTTTGGAGGAAGAGAAGAGGAATTGAACGAGTTGGAGGGGTTCCACAGTTCAGATCTGGTCACATCACAGTCACACAAACAGCCACATCTACTTAAATCCAACTATTGAGCTCCTACGAGCACCTAGATCTCATAGATCTAATTCGAGGGCCAGGGAGATTGGGGGGCAAAGGGGGGTAGTGGCGGTGACTGCAGGTAGTTCAGGTACCGGTGGCGGCGAGCGTAGGATGCGGGCAAAGCGGTCGGACTGGAGGTAGAACTAGGCGGAGCAGGTCGTTGAACGGGCGGAGCATAAATGTCAGTGGTTTAAACGTCGGCAGAGGAACTCGGGAGAGCGGCGCCGAGGTGGCTCGCAAGCGGTGAGGAGCCGTAGTGACTCTGCGGCGACGCTGCCGGTGGCAGTGGCCGGTGAGCTACGCAGAGGCGGCCACTGGGTGGTGCGGTGGTGACCGAGAAAGAGAGGGAGCCGTCGGCGAAGGCGGCTCAAGCTTATACAAAATGTTTTTTTTTATTTGTTTTTTTTTTGAATTTTTTTTTTTTAATTTATATTTTTAAAACACACCCTCCTTATATTTTTTTTTTTTTTAAATTGTTTTCTTCTCCCTTCCCCATTAATATGCTCTAACAAAAAGAAAATAACCCCCCTAAAAAAAAAATAACTTTTTTTTTTTTTAATAATAACCTAAAGGGCATAAAGAAAAATGAAGAAAACCTACCCTGAGCCCCTATACTTTTTTCTTTTTTTTAAACAAAGAAGAACAAAATATAGGGTACTCACCTCATGTGCTCCAAAGATGGTGACGAACCTCGTGAATTGATTAGACGCAAGTTATTCTCCAACCGCAAGCCTCCAACCTTAGCTTGAAAAAATTTGAACCCGTGAAGTGGGTCCCACCGGGCGTGCCAAAATGTGTTGCATAAAATTGTAACCAAGATTATGCAAACCTCAAACTATGAACATAACAATGGATAGTATGTTCGGTATGCTCTTAGGAACACAACAATGGATGAATCTCTTGGATGTATGAATGCAAATGGAAAATGTACCTAGCCTAGATGATTATAAAAAATCAAAATGACAGAATGATGATGCAACAATAAGAAATTCTAATGGACCTCTAATGATTCCTAACTCAGTCGGGGTTCTCTTTGTGTTTTTGGCCTCTCGTGTCCATGTGTAAAGCTTGAGACAAGATGTCTATTTAAAGTGGATGGAGGAAGCATCTAGAATGTGCTTAGAAACCACTAGGAAATAAAGATAGGGTTTGACAACTAAGCACAAGAGATAAGGATAAGAATTGACAACTAAGCATCTTATCTCACATTCTAGATAGATAGATAAGACTGATGACATGGCATGTGTGTGTAGAAGATTCCTATGGTGTAGACAACATGTGCTTAAAAGATGTGATGACAACTCATATGAATGCACATACTTCTAGGCAATTTGAATAAAGATTAAATTAAATGAAATTTAATTTAATCAAGGTCTAGAAGAATTAATGGGAATATGGAGGATTTTAAATAAATAAAATTTATTTTAAAAAAAGGAATATGTGGAGAATCATGTGTTATTTTAAATTAACACATTAGAGCTAGAAAGTATTTAAATTAAATTTAAATACTTAGACAAAAATGAACTTATTTAATTAAAATAATTTAATTAAATAAGTAGAGGAATGTGACCATTATTAATTAAATTAATAAAGTCATTTAGGACAATTTTTAGTGTATACAGGACCAACTCCAAGGTTCTAGGAAATCTTTGGACCTACTAGAATCTACTCAGTTGAAGATAATTTTTTTTGTCCACAAAGAGGTCGTTGCTGGTTCAAACCAATTTCAGATAAGATGATAAATTTGCTTTTTGTTTCAAAATTAACCACAAAACAAGATATATTTTTGATATTTTTTTATGAATGCAATCTAAAAATGCAACTATATGAATTCCTAATTTAATCAAGGGTTAGAAAAGAAAATAACAAAGATAAGGTAATGAGAGATAAAAATAAATAGCATGAAATGGAAATTCCTAATGGACATAAACCATAGTAACAACATGTCTGTGAGTTAAATCATTGAAAAGATTAGGTGGGAAACCAATGAAAGTAGGAGTAGCATTTCCTCAAATCCACTGATGAAATTGTTGATGAAAACTTAGTAAAACTAAAAGAAGTTTCACTTCTGATCAAATTTCAAGGCCATAAAAATTTCATTAAAAAAGATGTACACATTGTGCACCTAGGATAAGTGTGCAAGGTGTGCACCTTCTAACTTAACATTTTGTGTGTATGTGTAGAAATTTGGAGATTGGGCACACCTCTATAGTGTGAAGGTGAACTCTTCTTTGGCTCAAGGATGAAAATGAATAATGAAGGAGAGGTCTTTTCCTTTTATAGGCATGGGATGGAGCATGTCTTTTGGATGTGTGCAAATATGCAAGTGCGCACTCCCAAAGGATATTGCCCCTCCACTAGTGCATCTAACACACTTAGCACACCTTGAGGGGTGTGATAGGTGTGCTAGGTGTGCTAGTGTTCTCCCCAACATATTAAATTCACAAAATATCTAATTTCTAGCATATGGGTTTCTCAAGAAGAGGGCAAAACAAAACCCAAACTCTAGGTAAAACCCTAAAAAAGACTCATAACCCAAATTAGGAATCTAGGAAAGAAAAAATAAAAAAATTACTCGAGGGTCCCCATTTTTACTAAGGAATGGGGTGTGTGTTGTGAAACCACAATAGGTTATGGCCTTTTTTATCTTTAGAGTTTCATTGCTTCAGGTTCTTGCATCCTTTGCCTGATATATCACTATGGAGCTTGTTGTTTGACCACTTATCTTTCCTCCATGACATCCTCTAGTAAAAATAGAGTAGGAAGATTCCTCTAAGTCACTAATGTCACCATATCTTTTAGAGTCAAATTTTTACTCAAATTAATAGCTTACAAAGACATCTAGTGTCTCAGGGGGTTCATCCTAAATGGGTATTCTTGATCCAGCTTCCTTCTTAGCTTCTAATTTCTCATAGTGTACATTTACTCGACATAAAGATTTATCAAGGACATATATAAAGTTAAAAATGAACATATTATTATTAGGAGGAGGTTCAATTTGAAGCCTTTATTGTGTAGGAGGTAGAATTAACTACCTTCCTTCATTTCTTGTTCCTTGACTTGGATATTTGTATGAGATGTCTTAATATGGAGATATTATTTTAGATAATTATCTCTATATATTAATCACATCATTTACAATCCTTTATAAAAAAGGGTCGGTAGTGGATGAGGTAGATGTTTATACATTCATAATTTGAACTTCTTGTTTCCATTTCCCCATTGTGATAAGGTCATCTTCTAGCTTGTTAGCTAATGTCTAAGTGATGATGAGGTCTTCCATCCTAGCCTTCAAAGGGGAAAATTGACATCATTAGGTATGGAATTAAGAAAGAATTAATTTTTTCATCATTTTGCCTAGAAGTTATGAGAATCTAGTGTAAGAAATTGTTGAATTTTGTGACAAATTCTCTCATACACACATGAACTTGTTTCTTAAACTAACTTAGTTGAAGTAAGAGCAAATGTTCATCATTGTTAGCATTGACTCTGAATTCAAAGTAAACTATCATTTTAATCCAAACTATGTATGGAGGCACATGGGAGGTGATGGAACCAATTAGCAGCAAACATCGTAAGGGTTTATGGAAAAAGTCTCATGGCTACATTCTCTATTGGGATATCGAGGATACTAAAAGTTGAGTTAAAATTATTCATATGGTATTCAGTTATTTTTTTTCTATATCCTTTGAACTTAGGTAAAATATCTCAAGCTCCTTTGGGTAGGGCACCTATATTTTTGTCAATGTTCAAAGGACCTATAGTTTGGCCCTAAGGGCTAGTTCAAAGCCATGTTGGGAAGGATAAGATTCAATGGTCTAATATTGATGTAAAGGGGTACTAAGGTTCCTATAATGTTTAAGGCTTGATCAACAACAAGGGAATGTAGTTGATGTAAACTGCATTCTGAGTTGAATAGATATTAGAAAGAAATGTTTAGTTGTATGTTCAACTTATTATTGCAAATACAATTGTGTGTTCATATGCTCTATGTGTTTTAATTTGTCACTATATTTTCATATGTGTGACTGAGAGGGAGTTGAATTATCACTTTGGTTTTGATTATCTGACTTATATTGACTTTTCATTACTAACTATAGTTGGCACTGCATATAGATATACTTTTTTTTGAAAGGGTTTAAATACCCTAAATTGAGATTGGCAAAAACATTTTTCAATTTTTTTATTTTAAAAATTTTTAATTACCTCTTATTATCAAGTAACCCAAAGTGGGTGTCGAATGCCTTGAATAAGGTAAAATATTCATTGTATAAAAGTCATCTATGGCGGTGGCAAGTAGACTGACATATGTACTCGATAGTGAAGTGTCTCAGTGGAATTAAATGCATATTTATGAAGGAATTATATCATTGAAGTTTGGTCAGCCTTTTTTTGTATGCGAGTTGGGTTTATTGTTGTAATTGGGCCAAAATCTTGGCCTCATTGCTCTGTTTTGTTATGGATCTAAGATGCTTGTTGCTAAGAATCAGCATCATGGAGGTAATGGTTGATAGGGCATTCATGCTTATGAAGCCGAGCATTGTTGGGATTTGCATTATCAATCATTATCAGTGTTTCCAATTTTGGAAGTGTTGGTTTGATTTGGGTATTTGGGGCTTTGACAGCGAGTTTATTTGCAAAGTTTTGTATCAAGCATTTTGGGCACCTATTGTGATTTGAGGTAGGGGAATTTTCTAACCTATTCCTTACTGTTAATTGGGTGTTAATTGTTTGAAGGAAATAGGGAATGTTGTAGTTTTTTTTTTTTTCAAATATCAATACCCAAGTATGGGTGTATGCAGGATTGGGCAAATAGGGTGTCATGTTATGTATGTATCCATATTTGGATTGAGGGTACTATGTATTTCCTTGCATTGTTGTTTTCATTTGGAATTAGTTGTGGCTTATATCAAATTTTCTATATTCAGTTTTATAAATTTGAGGTGTTATTTTGGTGTGTTTCATTTTCATGTTTGAAATAGGCTTTTGTCATATAATTGGCATACGAGATAGGGTACAATTTCATTGAGAAATGTGTTTTAGTTAGAGCTTGGTCTTTATGTAAAACAGTTATATACATAATTGTGTTCAATCAAACCCAGGGCAGAATGTAGTGTCGTTGTTGGCATTAATATGTGGTTTCATAGAGTGAACCCGTAAGGAATTTGTACTTACAATTTTATAAATTTACATGAACCATGGGTTTACTTATAATATTGAAGAGTTTATATGATGATTGAGACATTGTTATTGTTTTACAGTTTGTATGTGTTTGGAGGTGTAAAACTCGAGCTTGACTATCAAAAATATGAACACGGGTTCGATGTGCAGTTCGACCCACAGTGGTAGTATTTAAAACACTAGTATTTAAAAAAAAAAACTTATATGATATGCAAATTTCATGAAACCAATAACATAGACAAACTAACATATAACTGTATGAAACCAAGGGTAGACATTTTGTTGAACAATTATATGAAATGAGAGTAGACATTTGGTCATACAGTTAGCATGAAACATAAAGAATATTGTATTAGCAATTTTCAGTATAGTGTTATTATATGGCTGAAAGGTTATCAAATAGCTAATACTCTGTGTGAATTGGCATCATGATTCGACTACAATTTGGAATTTTGTATGTTGATAGGTTTTTTTTAGTTATCTTAGGCTATTATGAAATTTTGGAACTGGGCAGCGACATTTTGTCATACAGTTAAGAGGAAACTTGAAATAGGTAGATATATTTTGTGACAGCATGATTTTCTCATTAAGTTATGGAAAGATGTAGAAAGGTATCAAGTGATAATAGTTGTTGTTTAATTGAATTGTGCATATGATCAAGTTTAATTCATAATTGTATAAGTTATTATGTGATAGTTGAAAAATTAGAATAACTGATGTTACTCGATGCTCAAAATGAAAATAATGATTTGATTTCAGTTTGACAGTTTTGTATGTTATTGAGATTCTAGTTATGTGCAGTAGCATATTGTCAAACAGTCAGTGTAAATTCAAATAAAAAGGGTATTAGCTTATGAGTTGTCTGTAAGTAGGGCTTGCAATTGGATATTGGAAATAATGTTAAATATATGATATCATTATTAATGTTCTTTTGTATAAAACATTAACTAAGACTGGACATGAAGAATTCTGCTGGGTATGATTAAATCAATTGATTATGTTATGAAGCTTTCCGATGAACATTGATATGATGTTTTGAAATTAAAGATTTATGAATTAGAAATCTTTTTTGATAAAGATGAATTTCAGTTCATAATTGAAAATAAAGTTGTTTCAAGTATTGAGGTAGATTATTATATGTCATTTAAAGCAAGAATATCATGTGCATTTTGATTTGTATCTTGGTCATTTCGAAGTTAAGTGTAGATGGTTATGTCAGAAGGAAATTGAATGTATAGTATGAAGATTTAGTAAGTATCATTGAACTGAGACAATAGATCAAATGTATTTGTGTGATCTTAATATTATAGGTTTGGTTTCTATTGTTATAATTATCTATATTTACCTTTAAAATTGGCAGAATAAGATGTGTTACATATGGATTAAAAGATGTAGTATCATGTTGTAAACTGATTTTATATCTATTGCATGTACATTCTTAGTATATCTATTTGATGTGTATTTTATGAATTGTTGTGATGAACATATATTGGGGTGGCTGAATTGGGTTTATCCTATTCAATTAATTAAATTCAGTGATAACTTTAAAATGAATTGGGTGGGTTAATTACATATAAAAAGATAATTGGCCTTACCTATGACTTAAACCTATAAGGTTAAGTATGGAGAACAAGGAAAATCTCTATTCTGTCATTGACAAGTATAATAGAGAATATTGTTATGTGTTGACTATGAGCATACCAAACATGGATGCAAAATCTTAGTGCCATAACGATGACACCTTAGTATATATATGATTCATTTATGGGTTATTCTTAGTGTGAGTTTAATTTTGCATTGTTAAGTAAATGTTTACTTCTTGCATATTAATTTTGGAATTGCACTATGTTAAGTGAATCAGATATCTGCATTATGTGTAATGCCCCGCCCGGAGATCCTTGGAAACAAGGATGAAAAACAAGACAGAACAATTTTTTTTTTTACAAGTGTAAGTGCACATGATACAACCCATACAAACCAAAAGATCACAACGGAAGACTGAAAGACAACCAAGCACCAACGGATCTCCAAATGCCACTACCAACAAGAATACAACCACGAAAACCACAAAGACCTACCAAGCTGAAAGACATAAGCTGACTCTTGGAAACTGGCTAAGTCTAAAATCCTGAAGCCCTAAAATTTCGCTAAGTGTGAATTTTTGAAGCTCTGATTTTTCCTAGAATCTACACCTTAGCTCGTAGAGGTCTGAAACCCATCTCAAGTGAATCGTTGCATATATTAAAATATATCATAAGTATAAGGAATTAAATATATACGTCAACTTAAGTATAAGGAATTAAATATATACATCAAAATATATACGTCAACTTATGTATAAGGAATTAAATATATACGTCAACTTAAGTATAAGGAATTAAATATATACATCAACTTATACTTAAACGATATATTTTAAACCCCGAAGGACAACAACAAAAACCCAAAAACTGAATTTCAAAGGAAACCTCTTGAATTCAAAATGCAACAACATAGGCTTGAAGAACACCCAAAAGGGTATCTAGATCAACTCTCAAAATGATCGGAACACTAAAAAAAAGCTCGATGTTGGCACACGCAGGTTTTAGCCAAAAGGTGTGCGACACTTTTTACTAAGGGAGGGCGACACTTCTCCCTTAATGCATGTGACACTTCTCAAGAAGGCATGCGATACTAGAAAAGTATCACGCAACATTTCTCATGAAGCTGTGTGACACTCTTCCAGTGTTGTACGACACTTCTCCAGTAATGCGTGCGACACTTTATAGTATTGTACAACATTATTTCTATGGGCGTGCGATACTTTATCAGTGTCGCACAATGCTAAACAAATGTCGCCCATAGAAAATAAAAATACTTAAGGAAACTCAAAAATGGGAAAAAATGACAAAAGAACCTCCACACCAGGGAGTACCGGATCCACATCTTGAGGCCAGAACACTTGAACCAGAATTGAGTAACTAAAATACAGAAAATGAAATCTAACCATCTATCAAACAAGGAAGGGAAAGTACAAAAAGGAAACATCAAATTCAACTGAAATAAACATCACAATAACATAGATAACATTGCAATGAGCAAAATAACCAACTAAGTACGTGGTTCCTCCCAACTGTCAATGGCATCATAAGACCATCATGGGCCCTAGCCATCTCCCGCGCATAACATCCCAAGCCACCGATCAAATCATTGGTGCTGTCATAATAGGGACGTCACTACTAAACATGCTACAATGTAAGTAAATAAACTCTAACATGCTAGTAGTAGGCATAAGATAAAACTGTAATCAGATAACTTCATCTACTACATGCTAATCATCATAATGAGGAATGCATTAAAACTAACATCATCTAAACATGATAACATCATAATGAGAGCATAAATCACAAGAAGCATACTTTGTATACCGAAGTACCAAGTGACACATCTAGCTACAGTCGTACTAGGACAATAGATCGTATTTATACACCGGTCCCTAGTAGTGGTGAGGGTAGCTACGCCTCCCAACCATGTGGCACCCGTAGGTCCACACTCACCATGCTGATGGAGATAGTGATCCAACCGCAAACACACAAAAACACAACAACCATGGCTAACACTCACGCCAAGCAGTATGATGACTAAAACCAAGACATAGACAATGCATAAACTACAGATCCTAGTCAGAC